>CM073607.1:15652500-16070000 GCA_037074985.1 Solanum bulbocastanum | reverse complement strand
TTCCCTTGTCTATGAGAAATAAGCTAAGCATGATATCCAAGATGGTAAGTATGATTATGATGACTTAAAAGTTGTACTTAGTGTGAGTGGGATTATGGGGTCTTATCCATGTATTGCACAAGTATGCTTTTAAGTTACTTGAGAAGTAGTTCTCTTATGATATGAAGGACTAAGGGTTGACTAATGGTTATATGATACCTATGTTGGAGATTATGCTTATGTCTATGTTATTGTCTCTTATGCTTATAGTTTATGTTTCATGAAGTATCTATTATGATTATGACATATTGCTTATGTTGTCTAGCCCTTATGTTATGCTCGTATGATGTTATGCTAGCTATCATATTTAGTACATTTTCTACTACCGCATACTCTTGACTACATTCTCATCAAATGTAGGGTCTGGTGATTTTGAGTTACATTCTTGAAGATAGGTTTCTAGAAGTGCAAAGAGTTGAAGACTTGGTGAGTCCTCATAGATCGAGGATTTGATCACTTTTACTTTTATGTGTTTATTTTATGTTTTGAGACTATTGTATGGGCTGTGTCCCAAGAGTTATTGAAATTTGTTTTAGATGGTTTTAGACAAGTGTAGTAAGACTTCCACTTAGCTTTTATAAAGACATTGATTGTATGGAAAAATGTTTTAAAATTTCCGCACTTTTCTATTATCTTATGTTATGATATGCTAAGTGGCTTACATTGAGTCCTTTGGGGTTCAATGTGCCATGGTACATATAGGGTGTACCCCTGGGTCATGATAAACTTGGTAATCAGAGCAGAAGGTTTAGAATGGTTCTAGGATATCTCAAACCACTAGTAGAGTCTTGTTCATAAATGTGAAATGCGCCACATTTATTAATATGAGTCTATTGGATGCTTAGGAAATCTCATTTCTTCATTCTCTAAAGTCGAGCCATAAAGTTTGGCTCTATTAGGTCTTTCTCCTAATCCATGCCCTATGTTTTTCAGGGAATGGCTAATACAAGGGCAAATGCTAGGAGGGATGAGGAAGGCAATGTGGAGCAAGAGACTTCTCCTCAAGTTCTAATTGACCCTATAGGGGAGAATGTAAATGATGCAGATTTTAGGTCGGCTATCCAATTATTGGCTCAAGTCAATAGAGATATGTTATCTTCAGTGAACCCTAATGTGAATTCCGCGGCTTTAAGAGTGAGAGATATTATGAGAATGAACCCTCAGGAGTTTTATGGCTCCAAAGTGGAAGAGGATCCTAAGGAGTTTTTAGATGAGGTTTATAAGGTGCATGCTATCATGGGGGTGACTTCGGTAGAGAAAGTAGAGTTCGCCGCTTACTAATTAATAGGTATGGCACAAGTATGGTATGAACAATGGAAAGATGGTAGGCCGGTAGGAGCAGGTCCAATAGAGTTGAAAGTGTTCAAACTAGCATTTCTTGATAGGTTTTTTCCCCGAGAGTTGAAGGAAGCTAAGGTGCAATAGTTCATTAACCTTAGGCAAGGTAGCATGAGTGTTAAGGAGTATGCCTTGTAATTTACCCAACTATCGAAGTATGGCCCATCTATGGTGTCACACTCGAGAGATAAGATGAGTAGGTTCTTGACGGGTGTGTCTGACATGGTAGCAAAAGAATGTCGTATGACAATGGTTCTACAGGATATGGATATTTGACGTCTTATAGTTTATGTGCAACAAATTGAGGAGTCAAAACTTAAGGAAAAGAATAGTGAGGTAAAATGGCTAGGACTTGTGATGGGAACTTCTCCAATGCTAAGTCTGATGGACAAGGTTGACCTAAATTTAAACAAAGGTATTCCAGACCAGATTCTCCCAGTACCCCTAATTTTTAACCAAGATAATGGTAGTGGGTCTCCATTACCTAAGCCTATTTGCACCAAGTGTGGGAGAAATCACCATAGTAAGTACCTAGCCAAAACAGAGGGTTATTATGGCTAAGGAATGAGTGGGCAAAAAAATGAGAGATTTCCCGGTGCTTAAGGCTAAGGGAAGCGAGGAGAAGGAAGTTGCCACTAGTAGTTTGGATGAAAATGCTCAAAAGAAGAACAGGTTCTATGTCCTCCAAACAAGAAGTGAACAAGAGTGACCTCTGAATGTTGATACCTGTATATGTTTTATGTTTTATTAGAATCCAGACTAGGTTGCCCTTTTGTGACTTTATATGTTGAGACATTAATGTTGTCTTGAGTATGAGTGGGCTACAATATTGCCATGTGTTGTTGAAAGTGTTTAAACTAGCATTTCGTGATAGGTTTTTTCCCTGAGAGTTGAAGAAAGCTAAGGTGGAATAGTTCATTAACCTTAGGCAAGGTAGCATGAGTGTTAAGAAGTTTGCCTTGTAATTTACCCAACTATCAAAGTATGGCCCATCTATGGTGTCAGACTCGAGATATAAGATGAGTAGGTTCTTGATCGGTGTGTCTGACTTGGTAGCAAACGAATGTCGTACAACAATGCTCCTACATGACATGGATATCTCACATCTTATGGTTTATGCCCCAACAAATTGAGGAGTCAAAACTTAATGAAAAGAATAGGGAGGTAAAAAGGGCAAGGATCGATAATGGAAACTTCTCTAATGCTAAGTCTGATGGACAAGGTAGACCTAAATTTAAACAAAGGTATTCCAGACCAGATTCTCCCAATACCCCTAGGTTTAACCAAGATAAAGGTAGTGAGTCTCCATTACCTAAGACTACTTGCACGAAGTGTGGTAGAAATCACTATGATAAGTGCCTAGCCGACACAGAGGGTTGTTATGGCTGTGGAAAGAGTGGGCAAAAAAAATGAGAGATTTCCCGGTGCTTAAGGCTAAAGGGAAGGGATGATAAACAAGTAGCCACTAGTAGTTTGGATGAAAATGCTCAAAAAAAGAATAGGTTCTATGTCCTCCAAACTAGAAGTGAACAAGAGTGACCTCATAATGTTGATACCGGTATGTGTTTTATGCTTTATTAGATTCCAGACTAGTTTGGCCTTTTGTGACTTTATATGTTGAGACATTGATGTTGTCTTGAGTATGAGTGGGCTAAATTAATGTCATGTGTTGTTGATAGTAGAGTCCTACTTGTCCATTTTGAGCTTTGGGTTTGTTTATGAATACTTGAGGAATAGGGTGTTTAAGTAATGCCTAAATGTGTAGTAGCGTAATTGAGTAGGTTTGTATAAAGAGTAGTAATGTAATTCACCTTTGTTTAGAATACTCTTGGGTGAATGATATGAAAGTTTAGTGATGATTTGCTCCGACCTTAGAATTGAAAGTATTGGTTCTTAGAAAGTCCACCTAGGCTTACTCCCAAGGGGGAGATGGTGTGCCAAAATAGCAAGGTCATTGTGTGTTTGTGATTGGACATGATTTCATTATGTGCATGTCCATGAAGAAGACTAGTTCATGATAGAAATGACTTATGTGCATTGTTTATCCTCATGTTGTAGTGCATTGAGTAGAGTTACCTACATAATTCATAAGATGAATTATTGAGCATGCCTTAGCTTGGAATTGAAAGATTCCTCCTTAAATAAATGCTTTTTGAGAGTAAATTGCATATAGGCTCCATGAGTGTATGTTGATCATGTTTTAGCTAGGAGATGATAGTTCCTCCTTGAATATGAATAAATATAATATTTCAATCATTTCAGGTTGCTAGATGTAGTTCCCACTTCCTTGTATTTCATTAATTATGTTTATCTTGGACTTGAAGTTTTCCTCCTTTGTTTTTGTGCATTTAAATGAGTTGCATGCATGATGGGCTGCTATTCTAGAGTAGTTTCCTTTAAGAAGTGTTTAGAATCGTCATTCGAGGATGAATGTTCCCAAAGGGGATATATTGTAACACCCGAAAGCTAGTAGGCTAAACTAGAGCTTTACGTGAGGGTTCTAGAGCTTTACATGAGGGTTAGAGTCATAGATATGGGTTAAAAAATCAAGGTACGACTCCCCAAGGACCATCCAAGGGTCCTTGAGGAGGACCCTTGGACTGCCCTAAAAGCTTTCCAAAAAACAGTCCACCCATGATTAGGGACCCATAACCCGTAGGGAGGTCTACTCCTCATGGATGGCCTCGTGTGTCAAGACCCTAAGATGACTAGTTTCAGAACTTTACCCACGTTTGACCAGTACAGAGAGTAGGTGGACCCATGGCCCGTCAGCGTGGTCTCGTGGGTTGAGGTAGTAGGGGGCTTAAGTCAGTTAAGTGTCTGGTTAAAGGAACTTTGCAGAATTCATTAGGGGTTAAGTGGTGTCATTTTAATAGTGTTTAGACCACCTA
Organism: Solanum bulbocastanum; assembly: GCA_037074985.1. Lineage (NCBI taxonomy): Eukaryota > Viridiplantae > Streptophyta > Magnoliopsida > Solanales > Solanaceae > Solanum > Solanum bulbocastanum. The sequence continues at coordinate 16,065,732 of CM073607.1, read as the reverse complement.
TATAAAGCTATTAGACAATCATTATTTCAAATCACCCAAAAGAAACCCAATTCCCTACAAGAAATTTTCTCTCTAGAAAACTCAAGAATAAGAAGAAGAAGAGAATTAATCTAGGTCAAATTCTTCCAATTTTCCAAGCTTTGTGAGGGCTTTATAATTAAGGTATCATAGCTTATTCATCCATGGAATCTTCCATACATGGGCCCCCCTAGATTTCTCCTAATTGTGAAGATGTACCCCAATTCTAGCTAGGATTTCTTCCTATATTTTGGGTTAGGTTGAGTATGAATCCAATTGAGTGGATATTACTTGTTTATGATTGATTTAGTAGTGAATCATGTTATTAGGATGAAGTTATATGTTTTCCATGGCTAACCCTAGTTAATTGATGAAATTGAATTAATGTGGGTTTCTGCCTTGGAAAGGGAAAATTGAAGTCTTAGAGATTATCTTCTAGAATTGATGATATCTATAGTAATTGTTCAAGAATAAAGGCATGTAGATATGAATTGAATTAGATTATAGTATATACGATGGATCATGACTAGTAAAACTTGAAGTTGAACATTTATGATGAATTATGACTACAATCATTTAAGAATGAAGTATGAGATTAGAATGCCTTGTAATCTATGTATGTATGATAATTGTAAGAAGTAAGGATTTGAGAGTAAGGCTTGTAGTCATGAAGGTAGAATTCTAGGGAATTGAGAGTAAAGCTAATATGTTGAGTTATGCTTGTCATGGCTTTGAAAGTGAAGCCTATATGTGAATTGTAGACTAGTAGATATCATTGATGTGGAAGGACTTTACCCACCTCATCTACCTTATGAATGTTTGAATGTATAAAGTGATAGAATCACTTGAAACATGGATTGGTTGTCAAGTACATCCCTCCATGAGTCATGAGTTAAGTAAGTCAAAATAAATAGTCTAAGGGGTGTACGCTTGGCCCTAATGGATATTGACAATGAGAAGGAAATTCACACATAGTCGGGTCCGGGTCTCTAAGAAGTGATGCTACTCACACCTAGTTGAGTACGGGCTTCCAAAGTAAAGGGGGAACTCTCACAAAGTAGAGTTTGGGTTTTCCCTAAAGTAGCTCTCATGAGGTGGAAGCCTTCACATATAGAGGTCGGGGTTTCTAGTAACAATCTCCTTATTCAATTAACTAAGACATATTTGAAAAGGTATCTCCAAGTGTTCAAAAGCATACTGAACTTACACATGCTTAATAAAGTATCTCATAGTGTTCAAGTTAATAAAGTATCTCATAGTATTCAAGATAATAAAGAAGAGGAACTAAGATGGACATAAGGAAGTACCTCCTAGTGTTATAATGCTTAGATAGAGGGAGTAGTCCCTAACTAAGAAGTATGAGTATGAGGACCTAAAATGGTACTTAGAATGGATAGGATTATAGGGTCTTATTCATGCATTGCACAAGTATGACTTAAGGTTACCTGGAAAGTGTTTCTCTTATATGATGTATGTTTAGATAGGATTGTGCTATAGTTGCCTTCCTTGTTATGATTGACTAAAGGTGAGAGATTTCCTTGTTTATGAGAAATAAACTAAGGATGAGAGCCAAAATGGTGAGTATGATTATGATGACTTAAAAGTTGTACTTAGTGTGAGTTGGATTTTGGGGTTTCATCCATGCATTGCACAAGTATGCTTTGAGGTTACTTGAGAAGTAGTTCTCCTATGATACGAAGGACTAAGGGTTGACTAATGCTTATATGATGCCTATGTTGGAGATTATGCTTATGACTATGTTTTTATCTCTTATGCTTATTGTTTAATTTTCATGAAGTATCTCTTATGATTATGAAATATGGCTTATGTAGATTAACCCTTATGTTATGCTTGTATGATGTTATGCTAGCTGTCATATTTAGTAAATTTTGTACTAACGCATACTTTTGCCTACATTCTCATCAAATGTAAGGTCTGGTGATTTTGAGTTCCATTATTGAAGATAGGTTTCTAGAAGTGCAAGGAGTTGAAGACTTGAGGAGTTCTCATAGCATCGAGGATTTGATCACCTTTCCTTTTATGTCTTTCTTTTATGTTTTGAGACTACTGTATGTGTTGTGACCCAAGAGTTATTCAAAGTTGTTTTAGATGGTTTGAGACAAGTGTAGTAAGACTTCTGCTTTGCTTTTATAAAGACTTTGATTGTATGGAAAAATGTTTCAAAATTTTTGCATTTTTCTATTGTATTATATTATGTTATGCTAAGAGACTTACCTTGAGTCCTTCGGGGTTCTATGATCCGTTTTACATCTAGAGTGTACTCCTAGGTCGTGACAGACTAGGTAATCAGCGCACAAGGTTTAGAATAGTTCTACGATGTCTCAAACCACATCTAGTAGAGTCATGTTCATAAATGTGAAGCGTGCCAAATTTATGAATAGGAGGCTATTGGGCTTAGGAAATATCACTTCTTCATTCTCTAAAGTCGTACCATAGAGTTTGGCTCTATTAGGTCTTTCTCCTAATCCATGCCTTATGTTTTTCAGGGTATGGCTAATACAAGGGCAAATGCTAGGAGAGGGATGAGGAAGGCAATGTGGAACAAGAGGGTCCTCTTCAAGTTCCAATTAACCCTAGAGGGGAGAATGTGACTGATGCGGATTTTAGGTCGGCTATCCAAATGTTGGCTCAAGTCAATAGAGAGATGGTAGCTTTGGTGAACTCTAATGTGACTTTAAGAGTGAGGGATCTTATGAGAATGAACCCTCAGGAGTTTTATGGCTCTAAAGTGGAAGAGGATCCTAAGGAGTTTTTATATGAGGTTTATAAGGTGCTTGCTATCATGGGCGTGACTTTGGTATAGAAAGCAAAGTTAGCCACTTAACAATTAATAGGTATGACACAATTGGTATGAACAGTGGAGAGATGGTAGGCCAGTAGGAGCGGGTCCAATAGAGTGGGAAGTATTCAAACAAGCATTTCTTGATAGTTTCTTTCCCCTAGAATTGAGATAAGCTAAGGTGGAAGAGTTAATTATCCTTAGGAAAGGTAGCATGAGTGTTAAGGAGTATGCCTTGAAATTTACCCAATTATCCAAATGGTGTCAAATTCAAGAGATAAAATGAGTAGGTTCTTGACGGAGGCGTCCGACTTAGTAGCAAACGAATGTTGTACAACAATGCTTCTACATGATATGGATATCTCACATCTTATGGTTTATGCCCAACAAATTGAGGAGTCAAAACTTAATGAAAAGAATAGGGAGGTAAAAAGGGCAAGGATCGATAATGGAAACTTCTCCAATGCTAAGTCTGATGGACTAAGTAGACCTAAATTTAAACAAAGGTATTCCAGACCAGATTCTCCCAATACCCCTAGGTTTAACCAAGATAAAGGTAGTGGGTCTCCATTACCTAAGCCTACTTGTACCAAGTGTGGTAGAAATCACCATGGTAAGTGCCTAGCCGACACAGAGGGTTGTTATGGCCGTGGAAAGAGTGGGAAAAAAATGAGAGATTTCCCGGTGCTTAAGGCTAAGGGAAGGGAGGATAAGCAAGTTGCCACTAGTGGTTTGGATGAAAATTCTCAAAAGAAGAATAGGGTCTATGTCCTCCAAACTAGAAGTGAACAAGAGTGACCTCTGAATGTTGATATCGGTACGTGTTTTATGCTTTATTAGATTCCGAACTTGTTTTGCCTTTTGTGACTTTATATGTTAAGACTTTGATGTTATCTTGAGTATGAGTGGGCTACATTAGTATCATGTGCTGTTGATAGTAGATTCCTACTTGGCCATTTTGAGCTTTGGGTATGTTGGTGAAGACTTGAGGAATAGGGTGTTTAAGTAATGACTACATGTGTAGTAGTGCAATTGAGTAGCCCTATATAAAGAATAGTCATGTAATTCACCTTTGTTTAGAATCGTCTTGGGAGAAGGATATGAAAGATTAGTGATCATTTGATCCAACCTTAGAATTGAAAGTATTGGTGCTTAGAAAGTCCACCTAGGCCTACTCCCAAGGGATAGATGGTGTTCCTAGATAGCAAGGTCATAGTGTCTTTGTGAGTGGCCATGATTTCTTTATGTGCATGTTCATGAAAAAGCTTAGGTCTTGACATAAATGACGTATGTGCATTGTTTTTCCTCATGTTGAAGTGCATTTAGTAGAGTTGTTATATACTTCATGAGATGAATTATTGAGCATGCCTTAGTTTGGAGTTGAAAGATTCCTCCTTGAATAAATGCCTTTTGAGAGTAAATTGCATATAGGCTCCATGAGTGTATGTTGAGCATGTTTTAGCTAGGACATGGTAGTTCCTCCTTGAATATGAGTAGATATAGAATTACATGCATTTCGGGTTGTTAGATGTAGTTCTTACTTATTTGTGTTGCATTGAGTATGTTTATCTTGGAGTTAAAGTTTTCCTCCTTTTTTTTATGTTCATTTAGATAAATTGCATGCATGATGATCTGCTATTCTATAGTCGTTTCCTTTAAGAAGTGTTTAGAATTGTCATTCGAGGATGAATGTTCCCATTGGGGATATATTATAACACCTGAAAACTAGTAGGCTAAACTAGAGCTTTAAGTGAGGGTTCTAGAGCTTTAATTTAGGGTTAGAGTCCTATAAATGACTTCCCATACTTAGAATGAAGGTTTTAGGGTTAAATCATCTATGTACGACTCCCCAAGGACCAACTAAGGGTCCTTGAGGAGGACCCTGGGACTGCCCTAAAAGCTGTCCAGAAAACAATCCACCAATATTGGGACCCACACCCCATACGGGAGTCCACGCCTCGTGGATAGCCTCACGGATTAGGAACCCATGATGACTATTTGTGTAACCTCACCCACATTTTACCAGCACGGACCATGGGTAGACCCATGGCCCATAGCGTGGTCTCGTGGGTTGTGGCAGTAGGGGGCTTAAGTCGGTTAAGTGTTTGGTTAAAGGAACTTTCTAGAATTAAATGAAGAAGAAGAAGAAGAATAAGAATGAGAAGAAGAACAAGAATGAGAAGAAGAATAAGAAGAAGAACAAGAAGAATAATAAGAAGGAGAAGGAGGAGGAGGAGAAGGAGAAGGAGAAGGAGAAGAGGAAGGAGAAGAAGAAGGAGAAGGAGGAGAAAGAGGAGGAGAAGCAGAAGAAGAAGAAGAAGAAGAAGAAGAAGAAAAAGAAGAAGAAGGAGTAGGAGAAGGAGGAGGGGAAGGAGAAGAAGAAAGAGGAGGAGAAGGAGAAGAAGAAGAAGAAGAAGAAGGAGGAGGAGGAGAAGGAAAAGAGGAAGGAGAAGAGGAAGGAGAAGAAGGAGAAGAAGAAGGAGAAGGAGGAGAAGGAGAAGAAGGAGAAGGAAGAGGATGAGGAGGAGAAGGAAGAGGATGAGGAGGAGAAGAAGAAGAAGAAGAAGAAGAAGAAGAAGAAGAAGTAGAAGAAGAAGAAGAAGAAGAAGGAAAAAGAGTAGAAGGAGGAGAAGGAGGAGGAGAAGAAGGAGAAGGAGGAGAAGGAGGAGGAGAAGGAGGAGGAGGAGGAGGAGGAGGAGGACAAGAAGAAGAAGGAGGAGGAGAAGAAGGAGGAGAAAAAGAAGAAGGAAGAGGAGGAGGAGGAGAAGGAGGAAGGAGAGGAAGGAGAAGGACGAGAAGGAGGAGGAGAAGGAGGAGAAGAAGAAAAATACTAGTTGCATAACCTCACCCACGTTTGACCAGCACGGACCGTGGGTTGACCCATGGCCCATTAGCGTGGTCTCGTGGGTTGTGGCAATGGGTGGCTTATGTCAGTTAAGTGTTTGGTTAAAAAAACTTTCTAGAATTAAAAGAAGAAGAAGAAGGAGAAGGAGAAGGAGAAGGAGGAGGAGGGGAAGGAGAGAAGGAGAAGAAGGAGAAGAAGGCGAAGAAGGAGAAGAAGAAGAATAAGAAGCAGAAGAAGGAGAAGAAGGAGAAGGAGGAGAAGGAGAAGGAGGAGTAGAAGAAGGAGAATAATAAGAATAAGGAGAAGGAGAAGGAGAAGGAAAATGAGAAGGAGAAGAAGGAGAAGAAGAAGAATAAGAAGAAGAAGGAGAAGAAAGAGGAGGATGAGGAAGAGGAGGAGGAGGAGGAGGAGAAGAAGGAGAAGAAGAAGAATAAGAAGAAGAAGGAGAAGAAGGAGAAGAAAGAGGAGGAGGAGGAAGAGGAGGAGGAGGAGGAGGAGAAGAAGGAGAAGAAGGAGAAGAAGGAGAAGAAGGAGAAAAAGGAGATGGAGAAGGAGAAGAAGAAGAAGGAGAAGAAGAAGGAGAAGAAGAAGAAGAAGGAAGAGGAGGAGAAGAAGAAGAAGAATAAGCAGAGAAGGAGGAGAAGGAGGAGAAGAAGGAGAAGAAGGAGGAGGATAAGAAGGAGAAAGAGAAGGAGAAGAAGGAGAAGGAGAAGGAAGAGGAGGAGAAGGGGGATAAGAAGGAGAAGAAGGAGAAGGAGAAGGCGAAGGAGAAGGAGAAGGAGAAGAAAGAGAAGGAGGAGGAGAAGAAGAAGAAAAAGAAGAAGAAGAAGAAGAAGGAGAAGTAGGAGGAGGAGAAGGAGAATGAGGAGGAGGAGAAGGTGAAGCAGAAGGAGGAGGAAGAGGAGAAGAAGAAGAAGAATAAGTAGGAGAAGAAGAAGGAGGAGGAGGTGGAGGAGGAAAAAAAGAAGAAGAAGAAAAAGAAGAAGAAAGAGGAGGAGGAAGAGGAGGAGAAGAAGAAGCTGAAGGAGAAAGAGAAGGAGAAGAAGAAGCTGAAGGAGAAAGAGAAGGAGAAGGAGAAGGAAAAGGAGAAGGAGGAGTAGGAGGAGGAGGAGGAGGAGGAGGAGGAGGATAGAAGCAAAAGCAGAAGGAGAAGGAGAAGGAGAAGAAGGAGGAGGAGAAGCAGAAGGAGGAGGACGAGGAGGAGAGAAGCAGAAGTAGAAGGAGAAGGAGGAGGAGGTGGAGGAGGAGGAGGAGAAGCAGAAGGAACAGGAGAAGGAGTAGGAGAAGTAGAAGAATAAGGAGAAGAAGAAGGAGGAGGAGAAGGAGTAGAAGTAGGAAGAGAAGGAGGAGGAGGAAGAGGAGTAGGAGAAAAAGAAGAAGAAGAGAAGTAGGATAGGTCAAATTCTTCCAATATTCCAATCTTTGTGAAGGCTTTATAATCAAGATATAATAGCTTATTCATCCATGGATTCTAGGTACTATGGGTTTATGCCTTATGAAGGGGAAATTTGAGACTTAGAGATGATCTGTTAGAATTGATGATGTCTATAGAAATCTTTCAAGAATAAATGCATGTAGACATGAATTGAATTAGATTATAGTATATATGATGGATCATGACTAGTAAATCTTGAAGTTGTACCTTTATGATGATTTATGACTACAATCACTTAAGAATTAAGTAGGTGATTAGAATGCCTTGTATGAAGTAGGTGATTAGAATGCCTTGTAGTCTAGGTATGTATGAAGATTGTAGGAAGTAAGGCTTTGATAGTAAGGCTTTTAGTCATGAAGGTAGAATTCGTAGAGTCTGGGTTTTCCCGAAAGTAGGGCTCACGAGATGGAAGCCTTCACATAGAGAAGTCGGGGTTTCTACTAATGATCTCCTTATCCAATGAATTAAGACATACTTGAAGTCGGTAAAGACATCGACATGTACACCATATAAGTAATGCCTCCTAATCTTTAAAGCAAACACAACCACCGCTAGTTCTAAATCATGGGTATGATAATTCTTTTCATACACCTTAAGTTGTTCATGTTTAGCATAAGGACACATCCTAACCCAATTCTTGAAGCATCACAATAAACAACAAACCCATCGATTCCTTCCAGTAAGGTCAACATCAGAGCGAAGTAAGTCTATCTTTAAATTCTTAAAAACTCTTTTCACAAGCTTCCGACCATAAGAATTTGTCTTTCTTTTGGGTCAATGCCGTCAATGGAGAGGCAATTGATGAGAACTCTCCCATAAACCTTCTATATATAGTAACTAGCTAAACCTAAGAAACTTCTAATATCCGAAGGGGATAAAGGTCTAGGCCAACTCTATAATGCATCCGTCTTCTTAGGATCTACCTCAATACCCTTTCTGGAAACAATGAGACCAAGAAAAGCCAAAGGCTTTAACCAAAACTCAAATTTACTTAACTCTGCAAAGAATTGGTGGTCCTTGAGAACTTGCAACACAATCCTCAAATGATCGGTATGCTCGTCTTCACTCCTTCAATGGAATAATATGTCATCAATAAACACAATCACAAACATTCAAGGTATTTCCTAAAAACCCTATTCATGATATCCATAAAAGCAGCCAGAGCATTAGTCAAGACAAAGTACATCACCAAAAACTCATAATAACCATACCGAGTTTGAAAAGCCATTTCCAAAATATCATCCAGCTTCACCCTCAATTGGTGATAACTCGACTGGAGGTTAATCTGAGAGAAGCAACTTGCTCCTTGTAGTTGGTCAAACAAATCATCTATCCTTGGGAGAGGATACTTATTCTTAATGGTAACCTTGTTCAACTGTCAATAGTCAATACACAGACGAAGTGAACCATCTTTCTTTCGAACAAACAAAATAGGAGCACCCCATGGAGAGATACTCAGTCAGATGAAACCCTTATCCAACAAATCTTTCAATTCCTTAAGTTCTGCCAGAGCCATTCGATAAAGAGGAATAAATATAGATTACATATATGGGAGAAGGTCAATATCGAAGTATATTTTCCTTTCGGGAGGAATACCGGGTAGATCATCACGAAACACTTTCGAAAATTCATACACAATGGGGACCGAATCAAGAGTAGGGGTTTTGGAAACCATATTCCTCACCCTAACTATATGGTATAAGCAAGCATGAGAAATCATCTTTCTAGCTTTAAGACAAGAAACAAACTGACCTTTCAGCATAAAATTTCCTCCTTCCCACTCTAGGATAGGCTCATTTGGAAACTGAAACTTGACCACTCAGGTTCTACATTCCATAGAAGCATAACATGAATGCAACCAATCCATATGAAGAATTACATAAAAATCTAGAATCTCTAGTTCTACAAGATCAACATGAATGACTCTATGGGATAAGGAAATGGGACAATTTTTATACTTCTTTGCCTATATAGATTCACCGATAGAATTAGAGACAGAAAACTAGTCTAACAACACATCCAAAAGAATATCAAATGTTATAGCTACCTATAACATTACAAATTACAAGGTAGCACGGGGATCAAGCAAAGCATAAACATCAAGATGAAAAACTTTCAACATACCGGTAACTACATTAGGAGAACCCCTTGCTCTTGGTGAGTTTGGAGTGCGTATAATCAGTTTTACTTTAGAGAACTTTAACCAGAACCACTAGGTAGAGCTTTCCTACCTTCTCTTTCCTTATTCGAAAGTGTTGGACAATCCCTTATCTTATGGCTACTCTTATCACAACGATAGCAATCATCTATACCGGCTAAGCATTTACTCTCATGCTTCCTTCCACACTCAACATATGTAGACAATGAAGATCCACTACCAGTACTCCTTGAGGCTTAGGGTTAGACACCCTATATTTTTTTAATCTAGAAGGAGCATTTGATGAGCCTTGACTGGAAAATCTTTGTCGAAACCTAGAACGACCACGTCCATTGGACCTTGAATGTAAAAATTCACCATCACCGGTCCTTTCCTTCATTGTCTCCCTACATATTTCCTTAAGTTTCTCTTCTTCTATTTGTTGAGCATGTAACATTAGATGAGAAATTTCCATATCATTAACAAGCATGGCAGTAAGATATTCTTTGGCTACTATCTCTGACACTCTCGAAACAAACTTGGTAATCCTTGCCCTAGGATCGACAACCATAATAGGGGCATACCTAGACAATCGTGTGAACTTCAAAGCATATTCCTTCACAATCATGTTTCATTAATGAAGGTTGATGAATCCAAGCACCTTTGTCTCCCTCATCTCAAGGAGAAAGAACCTATGAAAGAAAGCAACCTTAAACTTTTCCCAATTGAGAGGACCCACATCATCTGCCCTCTATTCCTTCCATTGGTTTAACCAAAATTGAGAAACACCATTAAGTTGGTAAGCGGCCAATTCTGCCTTTTACACCATCATCACTCCAATGATCATCAACACCTTATGCACTTCATCAATGAACTGTTAAGGATCTTCCTCAACCTTAGAACGATGAAAGTCTAGGGGATTCAGTCTAGTAAAGTCCCTCACTCTAGATGCTGACGTACCCATATTTGGGTTCACATGAACCACAACTTCCCTATTGTATTGAGCCATCATGGCTTGAACCAACACTTGAAAAGCAACCCTAAACTCCGCATTAGTCACTTATTTGGCCAATGGATCGATCAGAACTTGAGGAGCTTGAGGAGGAGCTTCTTGTTCCATATTGTCATTCACATTTCTCTTAACGTATGCTCTTTGAGGGGCCATTTCCTGAAAAGCATCGGATAGGGGTTAGGAGAAAGGATATATAGAGCTGCACTCTACCACACGACTTAAAGTAATGAAAGAAGTGGAGCTTTCTAATAATCTTATCTCTTCTTATTCATAAATATGGCGTGCTTCAGACTTATAAACAAGACTCTACTCGACGTGGCTTATGAGACATCCTAGGACCTTTCTAAACCTTGTGCTCTTAATACCAAGTCTGTCACGACCCAAAGTATATTCTAGGTGTAACATGTCATATACGACCCCTAGAGGCCCTACACAAGCCACTTAGCATGCATAAACAAGATAATAGAAAATAAAATTTAAAAGACAATGCATATCATAAAGAGTTTGATAAAAATGAAACGGAAGTCTACAGAGTCTCAAAAGCCATCTATTACATCAAGAGTGATCGGGACGTAACCCGTACATCACACGGTCCTTAGAACATGAGGACTCACCAATCTTCAATATCTACTAAATGATATCTAGCCATGGAGATGGGAAACTGGAACGTCGGACCCTCAATTTGAGAAACAATGTAGCCAAGAGTTTGTGTTAGTAGAAAAATGTACCAAGCATTATAGCTATACATAGAGTTATAAAACCATGCTAAAAAGGACCTTTCATGACATGCAAAGACCAAGTTCAAAACAATAAGATAAGAGGTTAGAAAACGTGATCGTCATCATGGTCAATGCAAGTAAAACTCATCTTTGAACACTTGTGAGATACTTCTTGAAGTAACCTTATTTCATCATTATTTGGGAAAGTAGCGTTAACCGACATAGTAACCACGTGAGCTATAACATGGAATCTAGTGTCTGCCCCACACCAAAAAGTGGTGTCCTTACTTGCCAAGGTAAGACTCATAACTTCTAGCTTACTGGATCAAATATCTAATGTCTATCTAGGACAATCATTGTCTATCTAAGACAACCATCCTATGGTGGCACTTATGTATGGGATAAGGATATTGCTACTAGAACCCCGACCTCTAGCTACGGGAGAGATTCCATCTCAATATCCTCTCAGTCTAAGAATAAATCCCATAGAATAGTCATAATTCTTTAATTGACTTATCTTTCATGGAAGGCACATCAAATAGCCTATCCAAGTTAGGTTTCTTTAGAATAGCTCCTAAATCCTGATTCAAAGTTTAGTTGAGAAAAAAATTTCAACACTAAGAATCCTTACGTGAGAAAATCCTTTTAGATTCACGTATTAAGTAGTATGTGAGAAATTATTTCGAAACAACAACAACAATATTTATGTTTTACTCTCAAAGCAACTTAAATCATTTTCTTCAGCTTCATAAAGAACATGCATATCTTCATAAAATCCTCTTTCACAGTTCAAAACCAACATTATATCATCATAGATTAAAAAAATATGGCTTATCCATGGATTCATGGGGATTCATCTTAAAAGCATGAAATTATCTCAATTCACGCATAATAGTTCATAAAACAATCAATTGAATCAGCATTGACAAGAACCCATGATATGGAAGAAAATCCTAACTTCAATTTGAGATTTCTAACTTGTAAATTGGAAAATTTAGGAACCCTATGGAGGAAAGACCTCCATAGGTGAACACTATCATACCTTGGAGTTCAAATCCCTTAAGCAATTGATAAATTGGAGACTTGATCTTGAAACCCTAACTTGACTTCTTCTTCCTAGAGAGAGAAATAGTTGAAAGGATGACTTGATCTTTTTTTTTGGAGATTTGAGAGAATTAATTGAATTAGGTGATTTTAGGGGTAAAAATCCCTACATAGGGCTTTGGGTAGAAGGTATAACGACGTAGTATTAAGTTAAAATAATTGGAAAAAGACCCAAAAGCCCTTGACTTAAAAGCCGACCAAGTGACTTCAAGGAGGCATTCATGGGCCGTCTAGATCACCATGACCCATCTAATTGGTCGTGAAGAAACTCTGTTCAATAGGGCTTCACTATTGCGGGCATAACTTTTTACTCCGAGCTTGGAATTAGGCAAACTCGGTAGTGTTATAAATAGCAATTAGAGATATTTAATTTGATAGGTCATGGCCACCTAATTCATTTTTTTTCCAAAATATATGATTATTTGAAGTTGATAAAAAACTCTACGTCTGATAAACCCCCTTCATGGACGACTTGACGGTCTATGGGGGCCTCACGAGCCGTTTAGATGTCTGTGGTTCTTGACCAGTGACTAGGGGAGAAGTCCCTTCTGAGTAGGTCACTGGACGAGCCCTTGGACTGTCCGTCAACCTCACCACGGGCCATCTAGGTGTCCATGGGAGGGACAACCTCTTGGGCAGGTTCTGGGAACTCCTCACAAGCACCCAAATGGCCTGTGGTCCCCTATACGACCCATCTAGGGCTCCGTGGAGGGTTCCATGGTCCACAGTTGGGTTCTTGACATACCCGTTTGACTCCTAGCCTTTCTCTAATTCGTGGTGTTATTCGTGGTGTTACAGGGGATGGCAGGGAGAGTGGCTTAAAAATTTTAAAAAATTAAATTTGAAATATTTTTCAAAAGAATTTTTTTTTTGGGGGGGGCTGGGGGTGGGGGGGAGTTAGGAAGTGGGTGGTAGGGGTTGGGTGAGGTAAAAAAAATTCTTAAAATTTGAAATAAATTTTAATTTTTTAATTTTTTTTTTGTTTGTGGTTTTTGTGTGTGTGTGTGTGTGGGGGGGGGGGGGGGATTTGGTGGTAAGGATAAAATTGTTTTGAAATTAAAAAAAAAATGAAAATTTAAAATTATTAATTTTTTTTGAATGGGGAGGGTTTGCTATTGGGTATGAATAGGGTAAAAAAAGAAAGGATGAAGTAGAGTTTTGGAAAATGTTTTCCTTAATTTTGGAAGGGAAGTCATTTTCCTTAAATTTGAGGAAAAAGGGTTGATTTGGAAAACATTTTCAAAAAATTTAGGCCAACCAAACATGGGAAAATTGGAAACCATTCCATACCAACCACACCCAATATAAATTTAATAGGATTTTGAATTAACCGTTAACCTGATTTTTATGCATTTATCTTGTCAAATGAAAAATGATCATATTTGTGGATTGGGGATAGAAAGTTTACGTATCTAACAACGCATGAGCGAAAGGTGAAAAATTATTATAATTATTTAATTATAATCAAACTAGTATACAAAAGACAAATTATGCGAAATGACAAACATCTAGAGTATATTATGTAATATAACTATAGTTTTGATTATTTTTAATCTTCGACTACAATTTCACAAAATTTTGCTATTCGATTTTCTAATAGTATAAATCAAGAATTTGTATAATTCGGTCCTCGATTCTACAAATCCACAATTTGTATAATTCAGTTCTTAATTGTATAAATTTAGAATTTATGCGTACCCTAGCTATTTTATATGATTTACAAAAAAAAATCATGATAAATTACCCTATTTGTATATTAGAAAGTCAAATATACAAAAGGAGTTCTGAAAAATTTCTAAATTTACAAATACAAAATTTGGATATACTTACCCTGTTTGTATATGTCGCATCCCAAAAATTTCTAAGTTAAGACTCGAACCATTGTTAATTTGTGAATAAGATCGTACCGGGTGATTAAAAAATTGCTCAGGTGTAAAGTTCAATTCTTTAGTGTGAGAATGAATTTGGAAATGAATTAAGGTCACTAGAATCCCCTAGCACTAAGTTGAGTTGAAAGTTTCCTTAGCGATTAAGTTTTGATGCAAGATTCTACTTCGGTCAACTATAAATGACTATATCTATTAGAATATAAAGAGTTACATGGCATGTAACCTATCAAATTAAATGTATTTTAATCTTCTTTTCAACGCCACTGATTTCTCAACAAGCCGAGTTTCGAGTATAAAGTTATGACCATTTTAATACTCTACTATAGTGTAGTGACGAATCAGACGACGAGAAAACATTTAAAAGGGTCATTTTTGTCTTTTTACCTCTAAGAAAACCCTAAACGAATTTCTTGACTAATTAAAGGCCCAAAACAATAAGATTTTCATCCGTTGATCCCCCATTCGCTTCTCTCTCAAATCCTAAGGCAAAATCCTAAGGAAAAATCAAAATAGAAGACTTCCATTCAAGATTCGTTCAATCTTTTTCAAGATCCTTCTTCAAGGTAAGTCCTTCTCCAAGAATTTTATTCTTTACAACTCAAATTCCTCCATACAATTATGTAAGATTGTTTATCTTCAAGCTAGGGTTTCAAGGCTTCTAATTAAGTTCAAGATTCTTCAAGAATCTTGTTCTTCCAGTTATGTAAGATTATCATAGTATTGGACTAGTTCGTCCTCACGCCCTACATCTACTTTCAAGTTAGTTAAAGAATAATCTAGGATTCTATCCCTAGATTTGAGTATTCTTGAGATGAGTTGACTTTAATTTCTTGAATTCCTGATTCTTTGTGAAATTTTATTCCTAATTATTGAATTGCTATGTTTCATGCATTGAGATTCTTTATTTGATTCGTTCATGACTATATTTCAGCATGAACCCTATGAATTGAGTATTCTTGAGATGAGTAGTATCGTTGAGTTCTAAATTCTTGAGTTCTGAGTATTGAGTCTTCTATATAGTTACTAAGATCCTTGAGTTGAGTTGTTCATATATATATTTCAAAATGAACCCTATTTTGAGTAATAAATTTTGAGAATTTTTTAAAGCCAACAATTTTGTTTTACATTGAATTTTTGAGAAAGTAAAGAGGAGTTTGATAAAGAGTTTTAAAACATGAGTAGTATGACAGTCGAGTATGCTATCAATATTTAAAACACATGATATCTAGATATGCTATCAATGTTTATGCAGTATGACTTCCCGAGTCATCAATGATCATATCACAATATGATTTTTTATATAGTTTTGAGAAAGTGTTTTCAAATATGAATTGAGTAAGAGTATTAAGGAACTAAGTATTCCCAAAGGTATCATCTTTTACATTGATAAAAGAGAACATTTGATTTCTAAATGAGTTAATGAGTTCAAAGATATTTTAGAGCAGTTTTTCCTTTTAAGAGGTTATTTTGAGTAATAACCTCAAAACAGAGAAAGAGTATGTTTTATACATTTGAGCATGAGTACATATATTATTGGAGTAGTGTTAAGCACTGATATAGGATGAGTTCTGACAATTCAAATCCTCATAAACCATGTATGCCAACATGGGTAAAGGATCATACTTTTTAGATGAATCCTCATTGATTATTGGATCTACTTAGTTGAGGTGTTCTATACCCCGACAAGGTATAGGACAGTTCTGGCAAAGTGGGTGAGACATTGTATAATCATGTAGATCATAGTGATGGTTGTCGGTTAGACAAAGCTCATATATATATGAGTTATTATCTACTATTTTTAAAAGCTTTATATATATTGCATCTTTTATGGTTGCTTTCAAGTTGAGTTGAGTTTAGAGACGAGTAACTATTTTTGTAAAGTTTTAATGACTTCATTTATTTATTTCTTCACATTCAGTTGAGTACCTATCTATATTTGTTGCAGTCCTTTCATTCAGTTATTTGTTATTCAGCTATATTACATATTCGTACATTCAATGTACTGATGTCATTCGACCTGCATCTTTAAATGATGTAGATACAAATTCTTAGGATCCTCAACAAGAGTATGTTGAGATCACTTCATCCGCTCGTCAACTTTTGAGTGAGGTCTCCTTGCTTCCGGATGACTCTAATTTTGTGAGTTACTAGTATTAGTTTTTGAGAAGTTGTGGGTCTTGTCACGACACTTATCCTTGTATACAGTAGAGGCTTCATGGATAGACAGTTTTGGAGAGTCTTTCAGTTTCAGATGTTATCTTTAAAACTTATGTTTCATATTGAGTATTTTCATAAAAGTTTTCAGATTCAGTAAATTATTTTTAAATGTTTCTTTCAATTTAATGCTTATGTATGCTCAAGTTAGTATTTCACTTGTAGTCAGCCAGGATGAGGGTTCACTTGGGGACCAGCAATGGTTCTCGAGTGCTGGCCACACCCAAGGTGTAAGACAGGATCGTGACATTATGTTCCCAAGCGAAATATACTAATGTGCATGCGAAATATACAAACCACAACCTCTATTTGTATATACTTACCCGGTTTGTATATTTGCAAGAGAAATATGCAAACGAGCAAGCAAAAGATACAAACCGCAGCCCCCATAGCGAACAAAACTATAGCTATGAAGCGCAATTACCGAAACTATAATTATAGAGCCTTATTACATCTATTATCTTTGATATTTCTAAATATTTTTTCTTAATAGAATCATTTAATGTATGTATATCATAACATTTCGGTTAAATAGAAATATTAATTCAAGATTATTAATAACAAATAATAAAAACTAAACAGCAATATAATATGCGTGTAATATATATTTCCTCTAGTTTATATTGAATAATTGCTCAATATTAAAGAAAATTATTGAAACAAGTTTACCCTTTATTTAATGATGTTTTTAATAATCATTATATTTTCTAAAAAGAGCAATTTGAAATAATATAAAGGATAATAATGAAAAGCTATCTTTTATTTGTGTCCTTCAATTTTTTTCCCCAAAAAGTGTGTCATATCTTATTAGCGCTAGGGAAGATTCATAAGCTATGTATGTGAGGGGACAGTTGCTCTAGAAGACTCATAGTAGGATTTCCACTGATTGATTTATTATTTAGAGTGTATTATGGTTACAATTTTTTTAAAAATGAAAATATAATATATATGGTTAAACATTCACGTATGTAACAGCCAAAAGTGGTGTTTTGTACTCTATAATTTGAATTCAAATGCTTTAGAAAATGTTTACAATGTAGATATTAAATTATTGTTTTGGTACTCGATAATAAGTAATGACTTGCAAGATAATAAGTAATGACTAATGGTACTCCTTTCATCTATCTTTACTTGTCCATTATATTATTTTAAAATATTTTTCTAATTTATAAAATAATAAATAATTTATCATTTTATGTCTGTTTTACCCTTGCGCTATTAAATACTATTCATTTTATAATATTTAGATGACTTATACACTCTATGTTTCTATTTATTTGTCACCATTTTAAATTTATGTGTATTAAGAACCTAAGTAAGTTCACTATTCTACCCTTATTTATTTATTTATTTTTAAAGTCAAGTTATCAATCAATGAACATGAATTATTTTATTTTGATTAATTAAATTTGACCTATGAATTATTTATTTAGTTTTTCTATATTGGTCAAATGTATATTTTCAAGGTTAATAACTCATAAGGGTAAAATATGAAGAATAATGTCATTTATGCATTGATTTTGTGAAATTATAAATATTAAGGATCATATATTCTTAGTAAGGGCGATATGAAAAATAAGAACAAAGGGAGTATTTAATAAAGGTGATTTGGTAAAATTATATGCATCATTTGCTACTTCTTAATGCGTGTGTCAAGTTAATAGTGGACAACTATTATTGAATAGAGGGAGAGGGAGTCAGTATACACATGTGAAGCACGTATTTCAAAACTGGTTTAACTAATAATATTAATATTCCCTCGATTCATTTTTAATTGTCACTGTTTAACTTGACACATCCATACTCCTATAAATATATAACACTACACTCTCATCATTACAATTACATACATACATTTTCTTTCCTCCTTTCTAAAAAAATTAATTAATTAATGACAGATCCAGTCAACTTGTTATAGGGAACCAAAATAGACATAATTGTCATATCAATAATCCATGATGCAGAGGCACCTCTATCTCCTCAGAGATTAGAATTAGAATGTGAGCCACAAATGATTATGCCAGACAAAATACACTTCCCAACAAGCTACAAAATTGTATCATATAGCTCATATCATGATAAGATTACCCTGCTTTATTTTTATGTTTTCTATTTGCGCCCCCCCCCCCCCCCCCCCCCCCCCCCGCAATTTACCAAAATAGTAGTAGTAAAATTTCTAACACAAAAATTAGTTATGGTATTGTTATAATTCGCATGTGACAAGTGATTGCCTCCAAATATCTGTTTTATCTTGAAATAAAAAATAAAAAAATTGCTTAGTTGTGCGTCTATAACGTAGTGATTTCTCCATTTTAATTTATTTGTCCTACTTTTCTTTTTAATCATATATTATTATAAATGAGAAGCCTCTAAGTGTAAGGTTGGCTTACCATTTTGTCCCTGTGTTAAATCAAAATGTTATAAAATATTTAATTAGTTATAAAATATAAAATATTATGTTAAATTTGTTAGTGACTTTAGAAGTCCAAATTAGATGTTTGGAAAATTTATTTTGATTCAACATTAAGTACGGTGTTTGATGCATCCTATGAAGATGTGACTATAAATATTATTTTTAAAGTAACTCCTAAAAATTATTGCATAGTAGTATACCAATTAGTAGTCTCATTTACACCACAATAGAAAAACTAATATTGAAGGAATGAAGAGGGAGAAGTTACATATGAGATAAAGAAGTGAAATTCTTTGGATCAATTTTGTGGCTTTATAGTCTTCTATTATGGAAAACTCCATTCATTTTGATTAGTTTTCAATGACATTTCAAGATTCTCACTTTTATATTTGATTATTTGATATGTTCCAAAGTTAAACGAATACTATGGCATTTGGAACATAACTAGCTCATCCATTATATATAAAATTTATATAGTATTGATACATGTTTCTTCATTATAATTAAAATTTTTCATCTAGATAAGTTAAGGAGTATTTATTTTACTTCATTTTTGTCTTTTCTTTGGTATTATTATGTGTGTACGGCAGGGAGCATTAGTTGTTTGGTGAAAATGAACCTTTCATATTTTAATTTTTTTCTTGCTTGAATTTAAAATGTCTAGCATATCATTAGTTTTAAGGCAACAAATATTCTTTGTATATTATGCATTCACTTAGAGGTCATGAAATTGGAGTATCACAGTTATAGGGAGACAAAGTAAGAATAGAAAATTAAACACATTTTTAGAAAAGAACTAAAAAAAAATTATTCAATAGTATTTAAACTTTTAAGAAATAATATACTCATTAATACAATGGATTACACGCCTGAAGCACATACCCAAAAACTAGTCTATTTCAAAAGAATTTCTCTTTTTCTTTTTCAATAACTTTTAATTTTTAACTTTTCACATAATATGTTTAAGACAAAAAAATTAAAGGTCATTTCATATATTCAACATATTTTTATTTTAAAGCCATAAGATTTTAAAGTCTTTTTGACATTCTTCAACTCTGTGTCAACTCAAAACTGGGCAATCAATCTAAAATAGAGGGGGTAATTAAAAGACATTATATTATTTTTTAAAAATAAAATTTGAAACTCCATATTTTGGTGATATTCTCTACACTCATATTTCTTCTCTGGAATTTGTTATAAGTTACATTATATTACTTTTAAAAATAAAATTTGAAACCTTATATAGGTGATATTCTTTGCAATCCTATTTCTTCTATGAAACATGTTAAGTTATGTGTTTCACTGGTAACCTAATCCAAAAGTAAAGTAATGAAAAAATAATTAAAAAAATATATTTACGTGGAAATTACCCTATTCAAAAGGGTGAGAAATCATGAATCTACACATGTGCAAGGTTTTTTCCAAACTTCACTAAATTAATGAGCCTCAATAGAATTCAAATTACAGCTCTTGCAATTCTAATATGAGTTGGAGTCATAATATGTCTCGAACTCTGAATGCTAGAACATGTATGATCTATCTGTTAAATGAACATGGTATTTGTAGTTTTGATGATTTGACAAACCATGGGACCTTGTAAAGGGACCTGCTCCTTGTGTCATTGTGTATACAAATGATAGGCTATAAAAAGTACAATTGGTTGGTGAAATGTCTCCAACAGTGGCAGAAACCTTGGTCAATGGTATGCCCTCGAAGGTTGTGTCTATCCTTCATAATTCCTCAATAGACATAACCTTAGTTTTTGCATCTTTAAAATTCTCAAAAACACAAGCAAAGACCCATCTTGGTGAAGTATTCTCCAAAAGTGCAACAGAGACTTGATCAAGCTGCAAGTGTCATTGCTATCTTAGGAGTTATACTTTCGTGCTTACATTGTAAATCTGTTCCTAATCTATACAGGATTCAGATCTTTTGTTCCTTTTGTAAAAGTCTAAATCAGATAAAGTTAACTGATTTAGTGGGCAGTGTTGTATCTGCTTAGTCAAATTCTAAATCACCTAGGAGCTAGGTGGTTTAGTGGGCAGTGTTGTATCTACTTAGTTGAAGTCTAAGTTATCTAGGGTTGATAGCTTAGTGGGCAATGTGGTATCTACTTAGGCTCAGTAAGTAATAGGGTTATTACTTAGCTTTGATATTATGAGATTAATCTCGTTTGGGTTTGTAATCCATGTTTCACTTTTGCTTGAAGAGATTATTGAAAACAGTTGAAAATCATGTGTGATAGGTCGTGGTTTTACTCCCTTGAGCAATGAGGTTTCCACGTAAATTGCTTGTGTTGTTTTCCTTTCATTGTTCATTCTTCATTACTGTTCTTGCTAAGTCAAGGGACCTGGTCCGTTGACTAATAGTGGATGCATATATTCTATTAGAACATATTCTGTCAATTTTTCAATCGTCAAAATATACTAAATCCAACAATTTTCCCTTTTAGATGATGACAAACTCATACTACTTATGTGCTATGCTCAACCTGTTTTAGTCAGTTCAAATCTAAACAAAGCATAACAAGGCACACGCTAATGAGCCAAGTTCGAATAATGGATTATAGAAATTATAAAATACACACACTTACCCCTTTTAACATCATAAAAAAAGCATGCGTCAATTATACAAGTCAAGTCTCTTTGAGTTAGCAATTTTAAGTGCATTGTAGCTATCAAAAATACAAACAAGACAATACTAAAATAACTTATAAGTTAGATGCAACGATATATATTTATAGAGTAAAGAAGCATAGCCAAAGACTAAGAATAAAGACAACTAATTATATTAAGCAGGATAAGTGACACCACAATTCAAAAAAAAAAAAGTGAACAAGTCAGCTTATGGAGTAAACAAAACAATGTAATCTTATTGAAAATAAAAAATTGGAGATTGTATATGGATTAGGGATAAGATGGAGTGTTTGAGTAGGAGTGAGGATTCAGTCGCATCATCTCATAAAATCCTTGGAAACTTACCGAGTTTGTGGTCTTTTTTTTATTCAATTTAAGCCTGGATGTGAGTGATTTGACCTTAAGATCTTCATGATCAATAAACTAATTTTCCATGAATAACACCGATGATATCCTAGTAAGCTCTACACACGGCTTATTCTATCTATTTTTGGCAGCCAAAACAGCCCTCATATGGTGCAATGGGGGGCATTGGACCCCCTCAAACAAGTTGGTACAAAATCCCGCTTCACAAACCTTAGAGTGTCCAGTACTTTTTCTTGATCGTATAATGGTATCAAGATCAGCCCCAACCCTATTCGTCCATCTTCTCACACCAATCCTCCCTTTTTATACTGAGTCCAGTAGAAGAACAAGGTTCTACTGAGGAGTTCCCAAAAGTTTTCCCGTGAACAGATGCACTAAAAAAATTGTTCCCATAAGATGAAGCATGTCCATACCTGAAATCATCCAGAGAATCCTTCTCACAGAAATCATTCTTACCGTAACTTTCTTGGGAGAGTTGGAAAAATAGCCACTCTCCAAACTAAATTGAGCATTTAGACACAAGACTTCAAAAATTTGAACTTTAGACACTGTATATGACATCACTCAATATTCTTCCAAAACATATAACACCCTACCCTCAAGTTTTTAATACTACACTTTAGTCCCCACTCATCCAACAAATCTGGAATTGTTTTGTTTTCATTGATTAAAAACAATTCCACTGGAGAAAAGCTCTCCAAGAAGAAGACAAAATGCTCCCCTTTCTGCAGCTGATTTAGCCGATTTCGACAACTTTTCCAATGATATTATAGCTTTCACATGTGAAATCATCATCATTCTAGTCATGCTTCCATTTTTACACCATTTTCTTTCATATAGCTTCAAACAAAAAAATTTCCCGCTAGTTTAGAAGCTTGCAAAAATCTTCCAAAATCACTTCATACCTTGTTTATAGATAAACTTTAGTTGTTTAGAAGGACGATAGATACATGTTCTCCATTTCGAGCTTGATCTAAACCCAATCTTGTTCATTCATATTTTGTACAGATTCTGTACCAGTCATCGATAACTAGTTACTGATATCGTAATGTAGTATCTATTAGTGTAGTTTATATATGGCAGTAGCTGAATTTGTTTTTACTGGTGGTGATTATATGGGAGTATGGGAGGAGACTTTCAAAATAAGGTATTAGAAATCTTTTAGTAAGACTATAGTGCCCATTGCGTTGCCTCGCAATGGTTCATATGACGATATGATTGCAAGTGTACTTGAGGCCGGGGAGCTAGCCTATGAGCTAGGAAACTTGTTGATAAGCTATCAAATGGGAGGGGAAAATATATCCCACATTCATAAAGAATGATAGGCATGTGAGCTTGTACATGATAGATATTGCTGCTGACGGCTCTAGGTTTATATTGAGGATAAATGTCGTTGCAAGGTCTCCGATTGAACCAACATATTCTTTTAACGGCAACAACTCAATTCAAAATGAGAACTTAGGTGATCAACCAAATGAGAGCTTTTGTGATCAATCAAATGACAACTTGTGTGATGATTCAATGAATAGGCATGATCATTCAA
This sequence comes from Solanum bulbocastanum, assembly GCA_037074985.1. Classification (NCBI taxonomy): domain Eukaryota; kingdom Viridiplantae; phylum Streptophyta; class Magnoliopsida; order Solanales; family Solanaceae; genus Solanum; species Solanum bulbocastanum. The sequence goes on along the minus strand of CM073607.1, from coordinate 16,042,601 downwards.
CGGATGTTGAAGATTTGCCAATAGAAGCAGAAGATTTCGAACATTTTGAAGAAGTGTAGGGAGAGCCGGAATTGAAATCACAACCCAGCCATTCTTTCTCGAAACTAATTTTTACATGTATCAAACATTCAGTACCAAGAGTGAGCTACAATTGTTATTGTGACACCCTGCTACTAGAGAGACTTAGAATTAGAAAGAAACTATTTTTGGAAATAATCAACTTTTGAAAGTTTGACAAAGTTAAGCTAAGTATGAGTTTTGGGTTAACTTCAAACTACCATAACTTGTAGATTAGGATGAGTTAGGAGTGATAAATGATTCCGTAGGAAATATCTTTGAATTTTATTTCCAACGCCACTGAGTTTGATCAATTTCGAGTTCGTATGAGGGATATATGCCCATTTGAATTGGGTTGTCTAGATATGAAAGTCAAAATCGGATTTTAGAAAGGTATTATGGTCTTTTCACTACCCAATTAATTAAATTCATTTTTGGTAATTAAGTTGGGGTCTCAACTGATTGGATTCAGTTTACCTTTCATAAAAATAAGTTAGGGTTTGGAGAGAAGAAGAGAAGAAAAAAGGAGAAAAAGCAAGGAACCGCCAAGTTCTTGAAGAATTGCTTGTGGATTTTGCCAAGTGTTGATCCTTACGAGGTATGTGAGATCACATAGCATTGCGTTAGTTCACCCACGCGCCACTCATGATTTTATTCAGCGAAATTATGTTCTTGAAAGTATAAAAATTGAGTTCTTGATGGATTTGTTTGAAGTTTCTATTGGTTTGGTTATTGTTGATGTTATTGAGGAGTTCTTGATTTAAATTCATGAAATTAGATCTCATTCTGAGTAAATTCTTGTATATTTTGGTTATGTAGTCAATTCTAAGTGTTTGGGGAAAGAACCAAGTGAATCTAGTGGGTTTAGAGTTGAAAAATAAGCAAGAAAAATTGGGGATTTTCTGGGTAGGGGCATGGGGCGCCGCACCACTCAGAGCGGCCTACTTTGGTGTTTCAAGTTTAGGCTCTGGGGTGCCACGCCATTCAGAGTGCCCCAACCCAGACTCTAAAGTTTTGGATATAGCGCCCTGTGCTATTTGGAGCACCAGGGACGCCAAGTCTTCTACCTTTCCCACTTCTTTCCTACAAGTTCCCTTGAAATGTACCTATGTTTTCTAGTTGATTTCTACACTCTAAGGTACGTCTAAACAACATGAAATCATCCACAAAACAAGATCATGATCCTTGAATCCATAATTTAATTAAAGGAAAGTTAAGAGTCAAGTCAAGAGAAGTTCATAAGAATTCTCCAAAAGTCTTTTACAAATGTTAACTTTGTTTAAAGACTTGAGTTTTGAGTTAGTAAAGAGTAAAGACTGAAGTTCATTTCTTCAAAAGAGTATATTGGGACTATGTATTCCCAAAGAGTAAATGTTTTCACATTTAAGCAAGAAAGGAAACTTTGATTTCCAAAAGAGCCTTTGAGCTAGTTTTTTAGTAAAGAGTAAATGCTTTCACAATTAAGCAAGAGAGGAAACTTTGATTTCCAAAAGAGCCTTTGAGCTAAGTTTTGAACAATTATCTCAAACCAAAGCAAGAAGTTATGCTTTTAAACATAACAGTTAGTATTATATTTTGGGAGTAATATTGAGAATCGATATGGGGGAGAATTCAGACAACTCCCGGCCCCCATAAACCATGTAGCCATTATGGGTAGAAAAGGGTCATACTTTTTAGATGATTCCTTAGTGATTTTTAGTATAGACTAGTGGATTAACTTAGTAGTCAGGTTCTATACCCTCGGCAAGGTATAGGACGGCTTTGGCAGTGTGAGTCAAAATGTTATATCATCACAGTAGCTCTTAAGTGATGGTTGTCGATTAGATAAACTCCCACAAAAGTATTTTGTATTCTTATATACACAGAAGTAAATTGTATTTTTATATGCATACAGAGTTTATATTGTATCTTTGCATACATACAGTGTTACTATGGTATTTCTAAATACACAGAGTTGTTATCCATATTTTAAAAGTTGTTCTTTATACTACATTCATATTATTGCTTTATATTGAAATGAGTTAATTTGAGTTGAGTTGAACCCAAGTATGTTCTTTCAGTTCCTTTCAAACTTATGTCTTGTTTAGTAATCCCCTCGCATGCTCGTACATTTAATATAGTGATGCGAGTTGGCCTACATCTTTTTATGATGTAGATATAGGTAACCAAAGTCAGCATCTACTACTTCGTTGATCCAGTTGAGCATTCAGAGCTTTGTGGTTAGCCTCTTTGCTTTCAAGAGGATCCCCTTTTATTGCTTTCAGTATTTTAGTTCATTAGGATGTTGTGGGTCTTGGCCCGACATCCATGTTAGTTGTTTAAATGCTTCATAGATAGTTGTTGATGTTAGTTCTTAAGTCTTTCCATATTAGTTATGTTTGCGACTTGAGTTGCCCCTTTGGCCAGTGTGTTTATTTTAATACATTTTAATTTATCTATTAAGCGGTTCAATTTACTTTTTTTAAATTATTTTTATCATGAGTAAGTCTTCCGTTAAGAGTTAAGCCAGGCCAAGGGTTCGATTGGGGCCAACAATGGTTCTCGAGTGCTAGTCCTGCCCAGGGTGTAGGCTTGGGGTGTGACAAACTTGGTATCAGAGCATGGAGTTCAAGAGTCCTAGGGAGTCTATGAAGTCGTGTCTATAGAGTCCTAGTTATCGATATGAAGTGCCCTACATCTATAATTAGGAAGTTGCGACACTCAGAAAACTATCTCACTTCTTTGATACTCATTTCATGGGATAGAGTATATCTCTATAAAAGTTTCTTTCTAACTCTTGCTTGCGCGTATCTTTCGGATCATGCCTCCACGAAGAGATATCAGAGGTCATCCGGCCAGAAGAAATGTTGAACCACAAGTACAATGGATACCTAATGCACTAGAAGTGCAACCCCAATGAGAAGTTACCAATACTGAGTTCCGTGAGGCCATCTAGATGTTGAGCCAGGTTGTGACCAACCAAGCTGCACAACAGAGAGAGAATCTTCAGGAAGTTGCTGATACTTTGAGGATCCGAGAGTTCTTAAGGATGAATCCTCCAAGCTTTACTGGTTCAAGTGTTACTGAGGACCCAAAAAACTTTGTTGAGGATCTTTAAAAGGTTTTTAAGATCATGCATATTGCTGACGCTGAGAGGGTAGAACTAGTTGCATACCAAATAAAGGGTGTCGCTAGGATATGGCTTGATTAATGGAAGAAGAACTGAGGTGAGGGTGCACCACTTCTGACTTGGGCTTTGTTTGAGGAGGGATTCTTGGGGAGTTTCTTTCCCCGAGAACTGAGAGAAGTAAAGGTACGAGAGTTCTTCACTCTTAAGCAGGATTCTTTGAGCGTTCATGAGTACAGTCTGAAGTTCACCCAACTTTCCCGATATGCTCTGGAGATGGTTGCTGATATAAGGAGAAGGATGAGTTTATTATTTGTTGGGTTGTCTCGTCTGTCAAGCAAGGAAGGCACGACAACTATGCTGATAGAGGATATGGACATAGCCATGCTAATGATCCATGTGCAACAAGTAAAGGAGGACAAGCTCAGGGATAGAGAAGAGTTTAAGAATAAGAGGGCTTAGACATCAGGGAATGAGTCCGGGCAACAGAAGAGTAATGCCAACCTGTCATCATTCCAACAAAAACAAAAGGGACCTATTATATCATCTGCTAGTGCACCTGCACCAAAGAACAAAGATGAGTACAATAGTCAGAATTTCAGAGGTAAACCTACCTATTCTTAAGGTAGTATAGCACAACGGGGTAGTAAGCCTCCTGCATGTGCTAAGTGTGGTAGGAGCCACACAGGGTTGTGTCGTGATGGCTCCACTAGTTGTTTCAAGTGTGGCCAGAACGGTCATTTTATGAGAGAGTGTCTAAAGAATAGACAGGGAAATGGTACTGGGGCAATAGAGCCCACTCTTCTTCATTCTATCCATAAGAGAGAGCTGCATCTAGAGGATCTACTTCAGGGGCAGGCAGGCGAGGAATTCATGTTTATGTTATTACTAGTCGGCAAGAGCAAAAGGATTCTCCAGATGTTGTCACTGGTATGATCTTAAGTCTTTAACTTTGATGTTTATGCTTTGCTAGATCCAGGAGTGAGTTTATCCTTTGTAACTCCTTATGTTGTGATGAATTTTGATGTTCTTCATGAAAAATTTATTGATCCCTTCAATATTTCTACATCTATTGGTAAGTCTACTCTAACAGAGAGAGTCTATCATGATTGTACCATTTCCATCAATTAAAAGAGCAACATGACTGATTTAGTTGAGTTAGACATGGTAGATTTTGGTTTCATTCTAGGTATGGACTGGATTCATGCTTGTTATGTCTCATTTGATTGTAGAACTCGAGTTGTCAAGTTCTAGTTTCCTAATGAGCCAGTTATAGAGTGGAAGAGTAGTTCAGTAGTGCCTAAGGGTTGTTTTATTTCGTACCTTAAGGTAAGAAATTTAGTTTCCAAGGGATGTGTCTATCACTTAGTCCATGTTAATGACTCTAGTGTTGAGATACCTCTTATTTAGTCAGTTTCAGTTGTAAAACAATTCCTAGAAGTCTTTCCAGATGATCTTCCTAGAGTCCTTCCTGGGAGAGAAATACACTTCGGTATACACCTTCTTTCAAATACTCGTTCTTTATTTATTTCACTATATAGGATGGCACTACCAGAGTTAAAAAAAGTAAAAGGAGCAGTTGAAAGATCTCCTTGAGAAGGGTTTTATTCGACCAAGTGTCTCACCTTAGGGCACTCTGGTCTTGTTTGTGAGGAAGAAGGATGGTTCCCTTAGAATGTGTATAGACTACCATTAGGTGAAGAAGGTTATCATCAAGAATAAGTATCCTCTTCCGAGAATTGATGGTCTCTTCGATCAACTTCAGGGTGCTACTTGTTTTTCCAAGCTAGATCTCAGATCAGGCTACCATCAGTTAAGAGTAAGGGAATGTGATATTCCAAAGACAGCTTTCAGGACCCGTTATTGTCATTATGAGTTTTTAGTCGTGTCGTTCAGTTTAACTAATGTGCTTGCAACATTCATAGACCTTATGAATAGAGTATTCAAGCCTTATTTAGATATGTTTGTTATTGTATTCATTGATGACATACTAATCTATTCAAGGAATGAGGAAGATCATGCTAATCATCTCAGAATAGTTCTCCAAACACTAAAGGATAGAGAGATGTATGCTAAATTCTCTAAGTGTAAGTTTTGGTTTGAGTCTGTGGCATTCTTAGGCCATATTGTTTTCGGTGATGGAATTAGAGTTGATACTCAGAAAATAGAGGCAGTGCAGAATTGGCCTAGACCTACATCTCCAACTAATATTAGGAGTTTCTTGAGGTTGGCAAGATATTATAAAAGGTTCGTCGAGGGGTTCTCAACTATCTTGTCCCCTTTGACCAAGTTAACTAAAAAAACAATTAAGTTTCAATGGTCTTCAGGAATTGAAAAAGAGGTTGACTACTGCTATAGTATTGACCTTACTAGAAAGTATGCAACGCTTAGTTGTATCTTGTGATGCGTCTAGGGTTGGTTTAGGTTGTGTGTTAATAGACAATGGAAAAGTTATAGCTTATGCCTCCAAACAGTTGAAAGTTCATGAGAATAATTAACTAACACATGACCTATAGTTTGTTGATGTAGTATTTGCTTTGAAAATATGGCGTCATTATTTGTATGGTGTTCATGTAGATATATTCACTGATCAGTAGAGTTTTCAGTATGTGTTTAGTCATAAAGAGCTTAATCTTAAATAGAGAAATTGGTTAGAGTTACTCAAAGATTATGACATGAGTATTCTTTATCGCCCAGGTAAGGCTAATGTTGCCTTGAGTAGATTATATATGGGTAGTACTGCCCATTTTGAGGAAGATAAGAAAGAGTTAGCAAAAGATGTGCATAGACTTGCACTATAAAGAGTTCGACTAATAGACTTCCACAGAAGGAAGAGTAGTAGTGATGAATAGAAGGAGGAGTAGTGGTGATGAATGGGGCTGAATCATCATTAGTGTTAGAAGCGAAAGAAAAACAAGACCAAGATCCTATTTTTCTTGAATTGAAGGCAAATGTTCACAAGCAAAAAGTAATGGATTTGAAACAAGAGGGAGATGATGTATTTATGTATCAAGGTAGGTTGTCTGTACCAAGAGTGGATGAACTCCAAGAGAGGATCATGGAGGAAACATATAGATCCAGATATTCTATCCATTAGGTTCCACAAAGATGTATCGTGACTTGAGGGAAGTGTATTGGTGGAATAGTATAAAGAAAGTATTGTTGAGTTCGTTACTAAATGCCTGAATTGTCAACAAGTTATAGTAGAGCACTAAAGGCCCAGTGGCATGGCTTATAATATATAACTTTCAGAATGGAAGTGGGAGATGATCAATATGGATTTCATCATAGGTTTACCAAGGTGTCGCAGACAACATGTATCTAGTTGGGTGTTTGAGCTAGATGTTAGATGCTATGCCCTTAGCCTGCTAAGAGTCATCTCATTCAAGTAGGAATGTTCCCAAGGGGAAGATATTGTAACACCCCATAACTAGAAAGACTTAGAATTAGAAAGAAACCATTTTTGGAAATAATCAAATTTGGAAAGTTTGACAAAGTTAAGCTAAGTATGAGTTTTGGGTCAACTTCAAATGACCATAACTCCTAGATAAGATTGAGTTAGGTGTGCTATATGATACCGTAGGAAATATCTTTGAATTATCTTTCCAACGCCACCAAGTTTGATCAATTTGAGTTCGTATGAGAGAGATATGCCCATTTGAAGTTCGTAATTAAGTTGGGGTCTCACCTGCTTAAATTCAATTTACGCCTCATAAAAATAAGTTAGGGTTTTGAGAGAAGAGAAAAGAAGAGAAGAAAAGAGGAGAATAAACAAGGAATTGTCAAGTTCTTGAAGAAATTCTTGTGGATTTTGCCAAGGGTTGATCTGTGCGAGGTATATGAGATCACATAGCATTAGGTTAGTTTACCCACACACCAATCATGATTTTATTCACCGAAATTATGTTCTTTAAAGTATAGAAATTGAGTTCTTGATGGATTTGTTTGAAGTTTCTATTGGGTTCTTGATTGTTGAAGTTGTTGAGGAGTTCTTGATTTAAATTCATGAAACTAGATGTTGTTTTCAGTAGATTCTTACATATTAGGTTATATAGTCGAATCTAAGTATTTGGGGAAAGAACCAAGTGAATCTAGAGGGTTTAGAGTTGAAAAACAAGCAAGAAAAATTGGTGATTTTTTGGGTAGGGGCATGAGGCGTCGCGCCACTCAGAGCATCCCACTTCAGTGTTTAAAGTTTGGGCTCTGGGGTGCCGCGCCACTCAGAATGCCTAAACCTAGACTCTGAAGTTTGGGCTCTGGCAGCCCGCGCCACTCAAAACGCCAGGGACGCCAAGACTTCTACCCTTTCCCAGTTCTTTCCATACAAGTTCCCTTGAAATGTACCTATGTTTTCTAGTTGATTTCTTCACTATAAGGTACGTATAAATAACATGAAATCATCCATTACATAAGATCAGAATCCTTGAATCCATAATTCAATTCAAGGAAAGTTAAGAGTCAAGTCAAAAGAAGTTCATAAGAGTTTTCCAAAAGTCTTTTACAAATATATTAACGTTGTTTTAAGACTTGAGTTTTGAGTTGAGTAAAGAGTAAGGATTGAAGTTTATTTCTTCAAAAGAGTATATCGGGACTATGTATTCCCAAAGAGTAAATGTTTTCACATTTAAGCAAGAAAGGAAACTTTGATTTCCAAAAGAGCCTTTGAGCTAGTTTTCAGTAAAGAGTAAATGCTTTCACAATAAAACAAGAGAAGAAACTTCGATTTCAAGAGAGCCTTTGAGCTATGTTTTGAGCTATTATCTCAAACCAAAGAAAGAAGTTATGTTTTTAAACATAAGATCTAGTATTATATTTTGGGAGTAGTATTGAGCATCGATATGAGGGAGAGTTTAGACAACTCTCAGCCCCTATAAACCATGTAGCCAACATGGGTATAAAAGGGTCATACTTTTTAGATAATTCCTTAGTGATTTTTAGCATAGACTAGTGGATCAACTTAGTAGTCAAGTTCTATAAACTCGGCAAGGTATCTGACAGCCCTGGCAGTGTGAGGCAAAATGTTTTATCATCACAATAGCTCTTCAGTGATGGTTGTTGGTTAGAGAAACTCCCACAGAAATATTTTGTATTCTTATATACACAGAAGTAAATTGTATTTTTATATACATCCAGAGTTTATATTATATCTTTGCATAAATACAGAGTTATTATGGTATTTCTAAATACACAGAGTTGTTATCCATGTTTTAAAAGCTTTTCTTTATATTGCATTCATATTATTGCTTTATATTGAAATGAGTTAAGTTGAGTTGAGTTGAGCCCAGGTATGTTCTTTCAGTTCCTTTCAAGCTTATGTCTTATTTAGTATTCCCCTCGCATGCTTGTACATTCAATGTACTGATGCCAATTTGCCTGGATCTTTTTATAATGCAAATATTGGTAACCAGGATCAGCATCCACTACTTCGTTGATCCAATTAAGCATTCAGAGAATTGTGGTGAGTCTCCTTGCTTTTCGGAGGATCTTCTTTTATTGCTTTCAGTATTTAGTTTATTATGATGTTTTGTGTCTTGTCCCAATGTCCATCTCAATTGTTTATAGGCTTCATAGATAGTAGTTGAGCTCTTGAGTCTTTCCATTTTAGTTATGTTGGAGACTTGAGTGTCTACTTTGGCCAGTGAATGTTTATTTTAGTACATTTTAAGTTATCTATTGAGCAATTCTGTTTACTTTCTTTAACGTAGTTTTATCATGAGTAAGTCTTCCGCTAAGAGTTAAGTCAGGCCAAGGGTTTGTTTAGGGCCAACAATGGTTCTTGAGTGTCAGTCCTGCCCAGGGTGTAGGCTCGGGGCGTGACAATTATTAGCCGAACCAGTGGTGAGAAAATCTTTTGATTTTTCTATAGTGAAGAGTTGTACAAAATACTTGTAGGTGAAATATGTATCTCGTATTTGTACATGGATACTGCAAGCAAAGAAATATGAGTGCTCAGATAGATTTTGTATCCATACGTATATTGGCAATCACAGTTGCATTATTGAACATGCCATCAACAGCCATAAAAAGCTGTCGACCAAAGTCATTGCATCGCTTTGTATTAATCTTTATCGTGTTTGTAAGTGTCCAAAAGTTAAAGAGATTCAGAGTACTATTTTTAAATTGTTTTCATTGTATTCCAAGTTATTGGAAATGTTGGAAAGGAGGTCTGACTGCCAAAGAAATTTTTCGAGGGACAACGGAGCATGGATTCATGCTTACCGATTTTTTCATATATGATTGACACTCTTAATGTTGTTTCTAGCTATTGTATCATGGTAAGCGAGGATACTCATAGATTTATGTATTACTTCTTAACTTTTGGTGCTTGCATTAGGGGAATTTCCCACATGAGAAAGGTAATTGCAGTCGACGGAAGTCATTTACATGGTAAATACAAGGGAGTATTGTTGAGCGTTGTTGCACAAGATATGGAGAATCATGTTTATCCAATTGCCTTTTGTGTCATGGACAAAGAGAACGATGCATCTTGGATGTTCTTCTTTGAAAAGTTGAAGGATATTGTGGTCGATGTATCAGATTTATGTTTTATTTCCGATAGACACAAGAGTGTTTCTAATGGTATTGCAAAGGTTTACAATCATGGTCATCACAGATATTGCATGAGGCACCTTGGTGAAAATCTTCAGGTAAAGCACCACTGTGCAAATTTCCTCTATCTATACTACAAAGCGGCAAAGACATATTCTTTGGAGGAGTTCAACGATTATTTTGTGGAATTCAAGGACAATTCCCCCAAGGCAGCCTTCGTCATTGAACATGAAATTAGTTTTGAAAAGTGGAGCAGAGCACAATTCCCAGCCAAGAAGTATGATGTGATGACCACAAATATTGCTGAGTTACTTAACACTATGTTGATAGATGAGAGAGAGTACCCCATGACATCCATATTTAATTCGATTTCTAATAGATTTGGAGAATTGTTCAGGGAGAAGCATGCGTATGTCCTTAAATTAAAGGGTAATAAAATGGTGCCGGATGCCGAAATGATCGCAAGAAAAAAAATGAACGAGGGAGAATCCTTGTATGTGGAGAACATAACTGGGGATGACAAACAATTCATCGTGTTCGCCGTAGGTTCTACTTACAGTGTTAACCTACTAGAAAAGTCATGTTCTTGTAGGGAATATGACTTGGTGAAGGTATTGTGCGCTCACGCAATGGCTTCTCTGAGATCCGAAGTATGGCGATGAGTATGGTATGAGCATCTATGAATATTCTTTGCCTTTATATAAAGTTGAAACATACCTTCTTGCATACTCTGAATATATTAATATTGTCCCTATCGAGTCAAAAATGGTGCGTGCCAGCAGAATTTCTAAGAGTGAATATTTTTCCATCCCTTGTCGATACCAAACTTGGAAGGAAGAAAAGAAAATGTGTCAAGGGTGTCGGTGAAAATTTCAAAAGCAAGAGGAGGAACAAATGTTCACTTTGTAAGAGATTCGGACACAAGAGAACCACATGTATGAACAACAACAAATCGTAGATAGATTTGACAAACTTTGTTTTTATAACTAAGGTGGATGTCAAGTTGTTGTTTATTTTGGAGCCTAGCATTTTTGTCAATTTAATGTCAATTATTGTCGAATTTACTCATGATCTAATATATATCAATCAAAAGATGACATACATTTTGTACACTGTCTATTAATGTTTATTATTGAGTCCACTCATTGTGTATTAAGGTTTGTATAATTAATATATGAAAATTTAGGGTAATTGTAATGCAATGATTTTAATGTATGCATTAGAATGTAATTTTCCCCAAAACATTTATTTTTACATTTTTCCCCACTAAACTTGTGAATTATCCTCATGCATGCTATTTTTAATGCCCAAAATCAAACAATGCATAATAAATAACTTATGTATAACTAATTAAACATATAACTAATACAATTCTTACTTAGACATACACTTTACCAAATGACACCTTAAAGAATTATCAAAAACTCAGATGTTGACATCAAAAAAGAAGCAATTTGTACATTGTTATTGTTGTAAAACTTGGATAATTGACTATTGTCATTGTTGGTCAAAATATATAGATAATTAAGACAATTGATACTTTTTCATGTGCTTGGTTTAGATTATACCAACGATAGCTATACTTCAACACTAATAAGGTATATACGGGTTGATATCATGATCCAAAAATGATCTATATTGCACCTACTAAAATATCATGCTTATATATAGACCGTATCTAGTATAATTTAAAAGGGAGATTGATTAATTAATAATAAATTATATTATTGAAATTTATTCAATTAAATAAGTTTAAACAAGTCATGTATACATTGGGGATGGAGATAAATGATGTATGAGAAAGAGCCGTAGTTATACAATCAACATCTTCAATGTAATGTGTGAGAAAGCACAAGTAATATGATCTTCTTTTTAGGCCAACCTAAATACCTTACTTCAATAATCTCAAGGAAGATGCACCCACATGGAAAGATCTTCTCCAACTTAGTAGTAATAAGAGGAATATTTTCTTCCATCTTTTCTAAACTACTCTCCAACAACTTTTCAGAATAGAAATCATTAAAGAAAAGACTTATCTCTGTGATTAGTTTCCATATCCGTTCGTGTAGATGACTAAAAGTGATAGGAATTAAAGTTTTCATGAATATATGAAAATCATGACTTTTCATACCTATCAATTTTCCTTCATTCATATTTGCCCGTTTTCTTAAATTCGAGGCATAGCCCTCTGGCATCCTCAAATTTTTAACCCACTAACAAATTTCATGTTTCTCATCCAATGTGAATGAAAAACTGGCTTTAGGCTTAACTATTTTACCATGTTGTAATTCTTGCATTCATAACTCTCTTCTCCTATAATATTCCTTTATGTCCATTCTAGCCTTTGGACTGTCTTTTGTCTTGCCCTTAACATCCATCACTGTGTTAAACAAATTGTCAAAATATTTTTTTCAATGTACATCACATCAAGATTATGTCGTAGAAGATTGTCCTTCCAACACGGCAACTCCCAAAATATGCTTTGTTTGATCCAATTATGCTCAACACCATATCCAGGAAGCCTAGAAGGTGAAGCTTCTGTAACTTTAGTTAATTGAGAAACTCACTCCCAAATTTGATGCCTTGTTAGTAATGGAGGTGGAGGGTCACTTTCAATCTTATTTTTCCTGAATGCATTTTTCATCTTTCTAAACTCATGGTCCATTGGCATGAACAAGCGATGACAATCAAATCATGTATTTTTTCTACCATGTTTTAAAGTAAATGCCTTACTATTTTCCATGCAATACAGACATGCTAGATTTCCAGCTGTCATCCAACCAAACAACATCCCGTATGCAGGATAATCATTAATAGTCCACATTAAAGAAGCACGCATAAAGAAATTCTGCTTATTTGATATATCATAAGTCAAAACGCCTTGAAACCAAAATTGTTTGAACTCATATATCAATGGTTACAGATAGACATCAATCAAACGTTTTGGATTACGGGGACCTGGAATAACACAACTTAGAAAGATGTAGGAACTGATCATGCACATTTTAGGAGGAAGATTATACGGAGTAAGAAATGTCGGCCAACATGAATAAGGCGACGCAACATTAGAGAATGGTGTGAAGCCATCTGCACACAACCCCAATCTAATATTTCTTGGTTCACTAGTAAAATTAGGATATACATTATCAAAATGCTTCCACGCTTCACCATCAGCTGGATGAGACACGACACCCGGCGACCTGAATACCTTACTTCAATAATCTCATGAATGACACCATAATATTCAGTAGTTTGGAAAGTAAAACATCAGTAATCATTCCGAATAAAAAGTATGAACTAAAACGGGTGAAATTTTTAGAACTTTAAGAAAAAATCTAAACTTCTCTACACTATCGCAATAAAAAAAATCAAATAGCTAAAAGTTACTGAAAACACGATAAAACTTACTTGAGAGGAAGAAGATTGAAAAATATCCATCTGAACTTGGGAAGAAGATTGAAAAAGATTCAACTGAACTTGGGGAAGAAGATTAATGAAACAAAGACTCACTCCACTTCATTTGCAGGAACAATTCACTTTTCTTTATGTTTTCAATAATGGAAGATGGAAGTTTTGGTGGAGAATGATCATTTTTATAGAGGTTGATGATTTTGGTAAAGCAAGTTAACGAAATACGAAGAGTTCTCTTAGAATGTTCTGAGGTTTCCTCGAAAAATATTTACCCAATATTATTAAATATATTTTTATATTCCTTGGGATTTTAAATTAATTTTTTGGAGGGATGAATTTATTTAATGTTGAAGTGTTGGGATGAAAATAATATTTTATATACTTGTATTTTTATCCCCCCAAGTTCTTAAAGTGATGAAAAGGTCCATGACCCCACAACCCAACCAACTTTTTCACTTTTTCTAAACCTAACCCTAAAAATAAAATAAACAAGAAATTAAGTGGCTATTTCTCAAATTAAGTTTTGCGAGTGTCCCCCATCCCAATAAATCTCAACTTTCTTACATACAAATAATCACTTATTCATAATTTTTTTTATTAGTAGCCATAAAGGATTCACCCTCACATAATTCTTTGGTCTATTCTTAATTACAGACATAGTCTGATGTTTATGACTTTGAGAAGAACTTTATTTGGAAAGAAAGATGATTAAATTAATCTGCCATTTTTTCAACAATGTAATCATTATATTCAAACTCTTTCTTTTTTTAATCTTATATGGATATCGCAGAGTTCCATCAGAGTTCAACTTCTTTAAATGTAGATTTTTTAGGGTATGGGTGGAAGAACTATGGATTGAAAATGTATAAACAACCGTAATTATTATTCCATATTTGCAAAACAAATAGGTCATATACCGTAATTATTATTCCAGCTTTTGACTTATTTTGAGATTATTCGGCTAATCTTACTGACATGAGAATTTTTTACTTCATTATAATGCATGAGAAATTCGAATTTTAATGATATAAGTACGTACAAATAAATGTGCAAAACTGAACATAAGATTTACAAAGAATAACTATGCAATTTTGAGAAGATTATTTAGCCAATCATTAAGTGTTACTCATGGGTAGTTTTAGGGCTTAAAACATTTATTTAGGGCTTAGGATTAGGACAAAAATGGCCTACTTTAGGCATTAACCTATTAAGGAAAAGATCCAAAAGACCCTTAAACTAACTGTCGGACCCTTCTATAGTTTGAACCCACTTCCTACAGACCGTACTGGTCAACTATAGAAAAGTACATAAACTTTTAAAATTGGACCAACTTTGACGAAACCTATCTACGGCTCATAAGTATTCCTATGGTCTATAGACACCAACCGTAGAAACCAACTTTACCCTCAAAATTAACTAAGTCTAGGACTCACCTACGAGACTTATCTACGACTTGTACAACGATTGATGGGCTATCCCAATGAATCGTAAAAAGAGGTACTGGTAGTTGACTTTTCAAAAAGTATTTCCCTCTTCTACAAATTTCATCTGTGGCCCGTAAAAGCTTTTACAATCCTTAGATGAGGACCTATAAACACAGCCTGCAACCCAAAAATCCATTTTCTTTCTTTTCCAAATTATGAGGTGCTACAACAATTCTCTAACTCTAGAGTAAGTTGTTTTAGTGGCTAGTATCATGGAGGGTATGATAGTAATATCCCGAGGTCTATCATTAAGAAGATCTATCACTGATGCTTCATAAATAGAACAATCATTCGGTTCCCATGCCTAATCAATAGATTATACATGGATTCTAGAGTGCAGACTATAAAACCTTCTAATTGAAGTGACTAGAATGAGGTTTGTGGGATCGATAATGTATGAGACTAATTCGATCGCCCTAAGAAGAGATCCTCAGACCTAGGTTTAGCTTCTAGAGTTATTTGAGGGGTCAACCACATAGCTGAGTATAGAAATGCCATCCCGGAGTTGTATAGAGAAGCCTACAAGGGTTGCAACCACAATTGTGATGCTATCAACTAGACTTCCAGATTTCCATGGCCATAGACTTCAGCCATGGTTACTATCACCACAACTTTCTTACAAGAGTAAGTCTATTGCTAGATGTGGACTAGGGCTCATCTTTCCTAATTGGTGCAGCAGGTGAAGTCACAGGTCTAGATATCCATCATGCCAAGGAGAAAGTTTCTAAAAAGATGAGGACAATCTTTGATGGTGTGGCTCATGCGGTACATGGGTAGATAAATGCATTTGAGCGTCATATGACTGTGCAGCTTAGGGGTATACATAGTCTCAATCTATATGGTTGTCGACTGAGGTGGCCCAGCTTAGAGTAGAGGTTACATCACTTACCTCCACAAGAGTACCTTTCATTTCAGTGTTACCCATGTCTATGTCGTAATCCCATTTGATCATTTTTTATTTCTTTGTTGATGATGAGCCCTCTCAAACACATGGGAAGTGAATGCATACCAGAGATAGTTTGGTATCTCAGGAGGAGGTTAAGAAAGCTTCGAAGAGAGAGTAGTGGTATGTTGAGAAACATAGGTAGAGGTCTATGGTTTAGGAGCAATAGAGAGAGGAGAGGGACCGACAACAAGTTGTAGGTGCTTCAATTTTGGTACCATCTAAAAATAGTACCACATTTTTGTCTGATACATTCGGTGAGACTACATATACAGGCACCGGTGCATAGATTCCACAGGTATGTCTTCGCCTCTGATTTACTATTCTATTTTATGCATTAGGGAAAATGCACATCTTTTTGTGACGTGGTGGGTGGCCTATATGTGTATTCCTTGACAAGTATCTTGGTGATGTCTGAGTAAAAAAGGTTATTAAGTACCCTTGTGAGTATCTTAGTGAATTCTGAGTAACCAAGGTACGTGTCCATACTTTTATATTGACAAAGTTTGAGTAGCCCATATACTTATTTGTGTCCTTGGGGTTTTCTTGTTGTGTTGTTTCCCTGAGGACCTTAATTTCTATTGAACCATCATGTTTAGTATGTCTTGTAAAAGTAAAATAAGAATAATAGCATACTAAACTCAGTGACATTTTTGACCACTATGAAATGTTTTGTTTTTTGGTTGATTTTGTTAGATTATCTGTGTAGGATCTTTGAATAACATGATGAATATTGACATGACAAGTGTAAAGAAAGCTAGGGTATTAGCTTGATAGTTAAAATAAAGCAGTGAAACTATGTACTATGTGTGAGTGAGATATTTACATTGTTCAAACTCTAGGTGTCGATCTAGAACTTGACTCATTAGTCTCATCGAGATGCATGATAGAATTGGTATTTAGGAAAGGATCATAGGTCATTTTTGAATTAAGTCCACTTAAGCCTAAATGACCAACCAAATTAAAATAAATATCCATTGATCCATAATTTTGTGCATTAACACACCGTTTGTTGTATTACCGTATTCACCTTTCCAAATTTTCATATAAATCATTATTTTGACCCTATTCCATTCTTGGACACCGTGCACCTTAACTCAATCAAAATGCCTAACTTGAGGGTGGCTAATATAGTGGTTGGCGCAAAAATTGGGGTATGAAAAGAATAGGTGTAATTGCAAAAAAGGAAAGTACATAAGTGTTGTAGATGTTTAAAATATTTTTTAAAAAATAAAGAGAAAAATAAAAAAAAAAAAATGATGAATGAATAAAGGATTTGCAATAAACTATTTCCATACTTGGATGTCGATCAAAGAATGAGAAAAAAAGAAAATTGGAGAAAAGGGAGAAGAATAGTTTGGGCGAACCATACCCGTCCCCGAGCTACGCTATAATCCAAGTGAAGTTCTATAGTGATCCTAGTCTAACAATAAGAAAGTCAAGGTGTAGAAAAGAAGCGCAAGTCTATGGTATTGTGCATGCATTATTTGAATACCATTGAGAATGTGAGAGCTTCATATCAGTCCCTAGATTTGGGAAATAATGATATTTAATATGTGATTGGGAAGTCTTTGTAGTGAGGGCACAAGAGTAGCGTCTGATTTCACGTATCAGGACACTTCGTCCAATACTAAGTGCCAATGAATGTTAGTCAGTACTATAACCTAACTAAGTGAGTTCAGGTCGAATCCCACAGGGAGTAGGATTTTTTCTTTCAAATTCAATGATGAAAGTATGACAACAATCTCTTCAATTGAGCAAGTATTTCACCTTTTTGGTTTTAGTTTCAAAAATCTAGTTTCTATTATCCCTCCAATTTCACACTTCAACACGAATCGATCAAATAGTAAAGTAAAACTTGGGGTAATGACCAACCAATTGCGGAATTCTGACTTAGTGGGTGAATAATGATGCTCACAATTGGATAATTTGTTATGGGTAGGTCAGACCATATGCAAAGTAACTTTCTCTCGAACAATTACCTTTTATATGTCGAATTCTCTAGAACTTCAACACTAATTGGAAGATGCCCAGCCCTTGGTACTCATCAAATCCACTCTCTTGAGCTGGATACAAAGGATAGATTCCATATTTTACTCTCTCAAGCTAAAATCATGGTAACCCACTACTAAGGATGCTAAGATTGCTACTTTGGCTCTGCAACTCTCTCTTGAGCAAGCGCACAACACTGAACTTGTTACACTAAACATGCAACACGACTTCAGAACGTAGCAGCAACTCAAACCCACTTCAAATTAACACCATTATTTGCAATTCAATGACACCCACTTAGTAATACTCAACAATTGGGTTTATAGTCAAAACCCCAAGAAAAGGGTTTTAGACACTCATAGCAAAAATAAGAAAATCAACATCTGTCATGTTTTCTACGGCTGGGTAATTGTAATTCCAAAGTTTAGAAATTACAAAAATCTTCTCTATTACAAAATCTCAACCAAGAATCTTACTAGCATCCTTAAAAACCACAATAGTAATGTTTCTGCTCCCAATTTTCTATTTCTCCCCTTTATGAATGAATTTCTCTCTCTAACCAAAATTAATTTAAACAAGTCTGATGTGTAACTATTTAAGATCACTCACCCAACCTATTAAAATATGTGCAGGTTAAGCGGGTTACCAAAATATGAGCTCATTTTGCCGGCATTAACTCGGAGCAATAGATGGAAGTGGTTGAAAATCTTCAGAAACAATGAAAAGCAACATGAACTATTTTGTAGGGCTGCTCTCTTTTGCATCGACTGCTATGTGCTAAAGGCTACGGAAAAAGAGCAATAAGGCTTTCTGGATTCAACCCATCTTTTCTGGGCCTTGAATATTAAGCCCAATCTGTGGTTTTGTCATACAATAAGATCAAATTTGTTTGGACTCGTTAGGTTTGGCCTATTACCTTGAGTTAGAACCGAACATGTACACCTTTTGTCATGAAGATGTGATCTTATCCACTGATGGGTCCATGCCTCGTGCTTCGAGTTGTGAGGCAATCCAGAGACAAGAACGATCTGGTCCTTTCTGCAATTTCCAATTTAGAAGGCTGAAATTGACCATTAGAAAATAAAACAATGGCCAATAAAAAGAATTCTCCTTTGAAGTTGATTTTAATGAGCATAAAATCAGGCAAAGAGTCTAATTACTGTTTTTGTTCTACGAAAGAGACAATAAGACCCGTAAATGGCTCTACATGCCGTAGAAGGGAGTCGTGGTTGAGATTTAGAGAAGGGGCAAAGAAGTCTAATCCCTATGAGGGAGGATTACGAGCTGTAAAAGGTTGCACGGACTGTAGTTCATGACCATGAAATAAGTCCTGAGACTATGAAGATCATGTCATCTATAAAAGGCTTCCACGATCCATAAAATGTACTACGACCCATGGATGGGTTCATAGAAGTTGTCGATCCTAGTTTTTCTAGTTTGTTTAGGATTGGATTTTAATGTCTATAAATACTTTTCTATGTTTTCTTTTATACTTTGTGTTCGTTTTAGCTATGAGAATAGAAGAATATGACTATTTTGAGTTGATTATTGAATTTTGAAGAGATTTAACACTTCAATTCATGACTTTTGACTTTGAATTTCAACTCAATATTTCGGGTTTCACCTATTCATCTTCAAAGTGTATGGTTATGCATAATTTATTTATTATTGATTGTTATCGTACAAGTATGAGTAGCTAAATCCATAACTATGATTGTGGTAACCACGAAGAATTAACGAAGTATACCTAATATATAGTAATCCTTGAAAAGTATGCACACATGTATTATTTTTCCCTTTGCTTTGAATGCTTTTAAACAAGGGCCTACGTTAGAAGGCACCTTATTCTTACTTACTAGACCAAGGGGGTAAAGAAGGGGAAAATGGATAATACAATGGAAATTGAGGCTATCAATCCTCATATAATAGCTTGACCTTGTCAAGTAATAGTTGATTCGGGAACAAGTGTAAGGATTAATAAATCATAAACCCATAGACCAAGTTATGTGGTGATTGTTGCTCCCAAACACACACGCAAGTGTATGTGGTCACAAAAGTAATGTAGTCGCTCTTCTAGAGTCGGATTGTTGAACATAAAGGACTTAAGATCAATTTATATCTAATTAAACTCATCTACAATTTAAAGCAAGTTTAATTCAAGAATTTAATTTCTTTGATATTACTATTATGGTTGCAATTATTTAGTACTTGAAAGTAACTAATAATGGGCACTTCAATTTTGGTGTTAAAACAATAAGACGGCAATTTCAGGGTTGCAACATGCTAAAGACTCATGTATCACATATGTTTCATGGATTTCTTATTGTTATCAAATTAGTGATTTACAGGGTTGATATTATGATCATGATATCTCGACCTCTAACCACCTACCACAATTGTCTACCTAACTACATAGTTGAGTAAGGATAGACATACTCCATTGTGGAGTATTTATTTTTCATCCTGTCTCTTAACCAAGCACAATGCTCATCCAGGTGTTAATCCTAAACACAAATCTAAACAAGTAGTGTCTAAGAAAGATCGCACTCACGTATTTTTGGTCTATCTGCCTATACGTTTCTTGAGTTCATGAATAGACACTAAATCTGTCTCAATGGTGATCAAGCATGAAATACTAAAACAAGAATACAAGAGTAATTTATATGATAACCAAAATCATCCATAAAAATCGACCTCAACTGTCATCCATGGCTATAGCCCCAAAAGAAATGCTTTTAGCCACTCATAACAATTAAAAATATAAACATGATTGTTTTCAGGTAATTCAAGACTAAATAATTAGTCGAAGATTGAAACCTAAAGTAAATTGGTGTCCCTTGTTCTTGCACTTGAAAAAAAGAAAAAGTAACCAGACAAAATAAGCCTAGGGTTCTATTTATAGAGTTTGGGAGACTAATCACTCCTCCAAATTGGATTTAGAATCTTTAATATGGAAATTCATCGGGAGAATAAGGGGCAGTGCGCCTACAACGCGCAAGATTTTAGCCTTAGTCACCAGGCCCTTGGGGAAGCACACCTATATGGTGATAGGGTTGACGTTTAGTTATCTCACACTGGCACGATGTGCTAGTGCTTCTTCTCAGCTCGGACTTTCTTCGTTCTCACTTTTAATAGCTCCTATGAGTTCTGTCCAAGCTCCTATGAGCTCATACTTCCTCAGGAACACCTGCATTTACTAATCTTATATGTTGGTGTGCAATCATCACAATGTTCATCCAATAAGGTTTATGAGATCATTTGTCTTAATTCAATCAACTAGTCACTCCAAGACTTGAGTCTTCCACTTCTGGCCAATGTCCAAAGCCACATAATCTATATCAATCAAGTATTCACAATAATTTTTTGGAAACAACAATACCTAACTCATATACTTTAAAAATGGGTAAATCAATAAAACCCAAATCCGAAAATCAACTCTTGAAATTGATACTCAAGGCCTTAGGAACTCATGGGTGGAAACAATTTCAAAAAAGGACTCAAAGTCATTTCAGAATCTCCATTTTAGTTTACAACTTGAGTTATTGAAAACCCTTTCCATTTGCCAATCAAAATCCCAAATTTTTATGTTAAAATCCATAAATAACCCAAGGAAAATGAAGTTTTAAGATCACAAAAGCTTACTCAAATGATTTAGCAGAAGCAATCACTTTACAAATCGCTTGCCCGTGGTTCGCTTAAGCTAACCCCGCCTAAATGAGGCCCTTCGCTTTTGTGAGCAGGGACTTTCTTTCTCAAATATCGTGATCGTGAGGCACCCTTCGAGAAGGAGAAGCATACGAGCATCAGAAAAACCAGCCAACTCTTAAAACACTGAAATGACCCTCGAGATCTGTTAGAAACCTCGTACACACAAACCACATATGTAAATCAATTAAACTTGATGTTCTGGACTCTATGGAGCCTTCGAAACACGAATCTGAGTTTTCCTTGATCCGACATACGTGAAAACCACAAGAAACTGATACAACACCTAAAAGACTAAAACAAGCCTCGGACCTCTCAAAAATTAACCAAGACTTCACCTCGCCTAGAATCATCTCCCGAATCCAATGAAACTCGTAGAATTCTTATTCGAGCATCCAAACCCAAAATATTGACCAAAGTCAATCCAAAGGCTAAATTCTCAATAATTTCCAACTTAGGACCTCAAATCCATGAAAAAACTCTGAATCTGAAACTGACAACTCTCACTAATTAGATTCCCCATTCCAGGACGGATGGAATCGATGGAATTCCAATCTAACACTCGATACTCTAAAAGACACCGAAAACTTCTTCTTAATAATATTAGACTTTCAAACTCAAATCTTACAAAATTCTTAACTTTAAAATCAATGTTTGAATCTAATTTTTCAAAACTCAATCATAAAAAATTTGAGATCGATATCAGGAGGGGCAAAATGATAAATTTACACAACTTCTAAAAATTGACCAACCGGGTCATTACTATTATAAAACTTTATTTGTTACATAAGCCACCACCACCACCCCTTCATAAATAATTTTAGTAAAGAGCACAAATAATTGCAATTGAACTAGGTCCAAACCATATTCCTTGTGGGATCGATCCTTGCCTTGGTTATTCCTTTATTTGAACAACAACCGCATTATACTTCTTTTGGAAGGTGTAATTTGGGCGCAAGTCTAACTCACTCAACCAATGTCTGGTCTTTTGTTTGCATGGTCATGGGGTTCAAAAGAACCCAATATATACATATTTTATAGTTTGAGAAAATATTAAATCTAGTATAGACAAAATACTATACATTTATTGACTAATTTGAAATTAATTAAGCTTTACCTATTGGATAAAAACCCCTATCGAATTGCACACATCCCTAATCATCTCCAACTTGCTGAAACTTGTTTGTGGTTCTTTTGAGATAGTGATACTCATATTTAAATTAAATCTTGTCTTCCCAAATCACCCAATTTAATATATTCTTATTTTAGATTACATCATGTTAGTTAGGTTTTGTTGGAAAATCGAATAAAGCGTAATCCTTTCTGTCAATCCTTATGGTTAGACCTGACTCGTATAATGTTGGGTATTATTTTTACACACAATCGCATATACCTTATTTGGGAGGTATAATTGAGTTTTATCAATTCTCACCAAGATCTTGTGCCCATTTATCATACCAAACATATGCAACATCATTGAGTTTCTACGAAGCAAGTTCGACACCCTTAATATTAGTAGCATGCAACACCCTCAAAATCTTCCATATCTCATCAATAAATTTTTGAGGATATTATTCTACCTTGCACTTTATAAACACTAGGGGATTCATCCTGAGGAATTCCCTAATCCTCGATGCACCTGGTGAATCCTTGACCTGACTTAGCAGCAACCAACTAAGTGAGCATCTGAATAGCTCCCCTAAAACCTACCTCAGAAGTTTTGGGAGGATGAGGAACAAGTGTTTGTGGAACTCTCACTATGTTAGCAGACACGTCTTAAGCTTTGAGAGTCGCACCCTACTCTGCTGAGTGAGTTTTATCCCTGGTCTACATCCGGGTCTGCAAAGGTATACTGCTTTCGTCAGTTGCAGTAGGAACCCCAACACTTATATTATTCCTTTGACTCACAGTCCACATTGGAGGCATGATCTAAGATACGTCAACACAAGAGTTAGAAGAAACTTTAAAGAGTTAAACTCTTCCAAAATGTTATAGCGGAGAAGCTATTCCTTCCTGGAATTTTACATCAAAAAGTCACAAAAGGTTAAGCATATTTCGGAATCTTACATTGGGATAGCTAGCCAATTCTAGAATCTTACATCGAAGTACACACTGAGAATCGAGCTTCTCACAAAATCTTACATCAAAATAACTAGTCCTTCGTGGAATCTTACATCGGAAGTCCACAACACACTTATGCAGGACCACAATCTAAAGAAATACTTGTCACCAAACAACCCACAAATAGCCAATAGCAATATCGAAGGTGTTCTCAAAAGTCAAGGTCCAATTTGGAGGCGCACATCTAACTCAAATCAAACCATACAAGCCATCGTGGCCAAAGTCCAAGGCACACACTATCCAAACCTAGGCTAAGAACCTAACTAAGCAACATTGAGGCGATTCCAACTCATAACTAGATGACGGGAGCAATGATTGCAATAAAGACAAGGATATGCAATACTATCCTCAAATTAACCCAATATAAAGCTAACAAAGCAATAAGAAGATCAATATGAATCATGGAAGCTAACCCAACCCAACCCAAGACTAGCAATTTAGCATACTAATTTTATCCACGAGCTAAGTCTAAGATTAGTAAGCCATAGTTTACCTCAAAGTCAAACATACGTGCTCCAAATCCATTAGAATTATGCTTTTCTCTTCTGAGCAGACTACAATTGATACGACGCTATCAAAACAATGATCTACACATCAACAAGAACGAATCAATGCCCATATTTCCACTAGAAAACTCGAACCCAATATCGATTAAAGAAAAGCCTATGGGACCATAAGCGGGAATCACATATTTGATTCTATCATTAGATCTGCACCATCTCAACGAACATATATCATAAATGGGCACAATTAGAGCACAAAACATCCCCTAAATGATCTTTCTCAAGTATACCCAAAACAAGTTAAAAACAAAGAAATTAACGGAACTTATGGGTTTTGAAGTGAGATTGATGATCCCAACGATGATCCTAAGCTAAACCCAACTCAAACCACAACTCAAAATTCGCAAGACCCAACTCAAAATAACATATTCTCATATTTGGAAAATGAAGAAGAAAATAGAGATATGACAGTAGCTAGACCGCTTTAGCGGCTAAAGGACCGCAAAAGCTATCACAACAAATGCGGTCCAGGAGTCACTTTAGAGGCTAAATCAAGGTGGCCAGATACCGCAAAAGCAATTCGAGAGCCAAAAAAGTGATCTTATAACCGCAAAAGTAGTCCAATTACAACAAAAGAGGCTACACCAGCACTTGGCACTAACAAAAATTGGATAAGTCCAGACGAACTCCGATCGGGTATGCCAGATTGGTTCAAAATCTCATGCATGCAAACAAACTATGGTATTACCACCTAATTCGAGATTTTGGAGTAAAAAAAATGTCAAAACTTCCAATGGAGTACTTCTCTAAGAAAAGTGGGTCTCACACCCAATGCTTACTTTTAAACTAAAAGTCACAAGGTAGCTCAAAATGGGTCCTGAAGCCTCAGGCCCTAAACCAAAAGTTCACCTAGACTAAAATGGATGTTTTGGGGTTTAAAGAAAGTTTTGACCGAAGTCAACCATTCAAACTTTAAAACTTCCAAAACAGGAAAGCATGCATAAAAACAAACGAACTGCCTGGTGATCGTCATGTCAGTCCCTACTCCCTACAAGTCATCAATGATTTTTGACAGCTATAGGAAAGCTCTAAATGCTTAAAATATGGGGAAATAGAGAAAATGACCTAAAGGGTCATTATAATTTCGAAGTTATAAAATAATATGAAGCATTTAATTATAAGGATCATGCGAATGCTTGACAATTATTTTTATATTACGATGAGAATGAACAATATTTATTGTTTGATTTTAGTTTCAGGTTAACGACCTTTTTTGAGTTTTATGTTTTAAAAGAAACATAATAATTTTCTACATTTTATTAATCGTGAATCAAGTTTTCATAGATGTGATGGAAAAAGCTCTTGAAATATTCGAATTGTATAAGTAAGTTTCTCTCGATGATAGAGTTACCTTTTGTTTAGATAAATCATATGCTTGCAAGATTTTGATTTTGTTTTCAAGTAACTTTTATCCGAACCATATAAAAATTTGTGGCATAGATAAATCTTGCAAAGTATGTATACCATTTTATGGATCACAAATTATTGCAATGACCTTATTACTTTTTTTACATAAACTTATTGAAATTACTTATACAAAGTCCGTTGGAAGCTAGTTAATTTGTGGGGGAGTGGTTTGTTTGTTGCTATTTTGTAGGAAGAGATTATTGGAGCCAGTTTAGATCAAAATAATAAGGAATAATAGACATGTTCTGTTATTTGTAGCTTTTATCTATTTAAGGACTTCTAATTGAGAAATAAAAAGCACTTCTACTTGCAGATTACTTTCCTTCATTGATGGTTTTGATTTCTATTAATGTCACCATGGGGAGATGAAATCCTCTCTAAAGCACTGCATATGTATCATACCACTGCATATATTAAAGATTAGAGAATAATATATATATATATATATATATATATATATATATATATATATATATATATATATATATATATATATATATATATATATATATATATATATATATATATGCGCCTCAACATTAGTAAATAAAATGTTCACAAAAGTATCACCAATTTCATTGCTTGCACTTCTATCCATCAGCTACAATCTTATGAATGCAATTGTCACGCCGCCACGGCTTATGTTTTGGAACGTCTAGAGAAGGAAGTTGCTCCTCGTGCGAGTGATCCAAAAGGGTAACAAATATTGATGTCCTTTCTCATTTCAAAAACTTCACTATACCAATTTAACATGCTACACCCCTATTCACAAGGACCATCATTAAAACTGCACGGTGTCTAAGTCACGACCTGCTTAGGAAGGGATATCACATCTCTAGAGTTTCTCTACAAGCACGTCAACAGTACTAGAGCTGAATTTAGGGCAGTGTTGTATTTTCAAGCCTTGAAGGTCGTGACCCAACTCATTCAAGAAGGGTAAGCTTTATTGACCTATATAAAGGGAAATCGAACAGTGGGAGGATCTACAAATGGTGCTACAGAACACTTCTTGATGTTTCAATCAATGATTCCAATATTGGAAACATTGAGCAACCAACAAGAGTTTGGAATTTCTACTAAGGTTGCGTAAGTAACATATTGGGACAGTGCTGTATTTTCAAGCCCTGAAGGTCCTAACCCAAATCATTCAAAAAGGATAAGCTTTTGTTCGACATAGAGGGAAACTAGACAATGGGAGGATCTACAAATGGAGTTGTACAACCGAAGTTGCAATCAATGATTCTGCATTTGGAAGCATCGAGCAACCATCAAGAGTTTAAAGTTTCTACTAAGATTGCATCAAAGGGTAAACTTTTGTCTAACATAAAGGGAAATCAGACAGTGGTAGGATCTACAAATGGAGAAATACAACACTTGTTGAAGTTCCAATCAATTATTCTGCATTTGGAAACAACGTGCAACCAACAAGAGTTTAAAATTTCTACTAAGGTTGCATCAAAGGGTAAGCTTTTGTCCGACATAAAGGGAAACCGGACAGTGGTAGGATCTACAAATGGAGAAATACAACACTTATCGAATTCTGCATTTGAAATATCATGCAACCATCAAGAGTTTAAATTTTCTACTAAGGTTGCATCAAAGGGTTAGCTTTTGTCCGACATAAAGGGAAACTGGACAGTGGTAGGATCTACAAATGGAGAAATACAACACTTGTCGAATTCTGCATTTGAAAATATCGTGCAACCATCAAGAGTTTAAAATTTCTACTAAGGTTGCATCAAAGGATAAGCTTTTGTCCGACATAAAGGGAAACGGGACAGTGGTAGAATCTACAAATGGAGAAATACAACACTTATCGAATTCTGCATTTGAAAATATCGTGCAACCATCAAGAGTTTAAAATTTCTACTAAGGTTGCATCAAAGGGTATGCTTTTCTCCGACATAAAGGGAAACCGGATAGTGGTAGGATCTACAAATGGAGAAATACAACACTTGTCGAATTCTGCATTTGAAAATATCGTGCAATCATCAAGAGTTTAAAATTTTTACTAAGGTTGCATCAAAGGGTAAGCTTTTGTCCGACATAAAGGGAAACCGGACAGTGGTAGGATCTACAAATGGAGCAATACAACACTTGTTGAAGTTCCAATCTGATTCTGCATTTGGAAACATTGAACAACTAGCAAGAGTTTGAAATTTCTGCTAGGTTACATAAGGAACATGTTGGGATAGTGCCCTATTTTCAAGCCCCGAAAGTCCTGACCTAAATAATTCAATAATGGTAAGATTTTATTCGACATAAAGGGAAATCAGACAGTGGGAGGATACAAATGGAGCTATACATAGAACACTTGTCGAAGTTGCAATCAGTGATTCTGCATTTGGAAACATTGAGCAACTAGCAAGACTTTGAAATTTCTACTAAGGTTGCATAAGTAACATGTTGGGACAATGTTGTATTTTCAAGCCCGACCCAAATCATTCAAGAAGGGTATGCTTTTTTCCAACATAAAGGGAAATCGTACAGTGGGAGGATACAAATGGAGCTATACATACACCAGTTGTCGAAGTTGCAATCAATGATTCTGCATTTTGAAACATTGAGCAACTTGAAAGAGTTTGAAAGTTCTACTAAGGTTGAATAAGTAACATGTTGGGACAATGCTGTATTTTCAAGCCTCGAAGGTCTTGATCCAAATCAATCAAGAAGGGTGAGATTTTTTCCGACTTAGTGGGAAACCAAATAGTAGGAGGATACAAATGGAGTTATACATACAACACTTGTTGAAGTTGCACTCAGTGATTCTGCATATGGAAACATTGAGGAACAAGCAAAAGTTTGAAATTTCTAGTAAGGTTGCGTAAGGAACATGTTGGGACAGTGCCGTATTTTCAAGCCCTGAAAGTCCTGGCCTTCATAATTCAATAAGGGTTAGATTTTTTTCGACATAAAGAAAAACCGAACAGTGGGAGGATACAAATAGAGGTATACATAAAACACGTGTCGAAGTTGCAATCAGTGATTCTGCTTTTGGAAACATTGAGCAACTAGCAAGAGTGAGGTTGCACAAGTAACATGTTAGGACAGCGTTGTATTTTCAAGCCCAACCCAAATCATTCAAGAAGGGTATGATTTTTTCCGACATAAAGGGAAACCGGACAGTGGGAGGATACAAATGGAGCTATACATACAACAGTTGTCGAAGTTGCAATCAGTGATTCTGCATTTTGAAACATTAAGCAACTAGCAAGAGTTCAAAATTTCTACTAACATGTTGGGACAGTGCTGTATTTTCAAGCCCGAAGGTCCTGACCCAAATCATTCAAGAAGGGTAAGATTTTTTTCCAACATAAAGGGAATCCGGACAGTGGTGGGATTCAAATGGAGCTATACATACAACACTTGTCGAAGTTGCAACCAGTGATTCTGCATTTGGAAACATTGAGCAACAAGCAAGAATTGGAAATTTATACAAAGGTTTCATAAGTAACATGTTCGGACAGTGATGTATTTTCAAGCCCCGAAGGTCCTAACTCAAATCATTCAAGAAAGGTAAGCGTTTTTCCAACATAAAGGGAAATCGGACAGTGGGGATATAAATGGAGTTATACATACAACACGTCGAAGTTGCAATCAGTGATTATGCATTTGGAAACATTGAGCAACTAGCAAGAGTTTGAAATTTCTACTAATGTTGCATCGATAACATGTCTGCAACCATCTATGATCAGAGATCCCCTATGCTATGGTTGAAACTGATTTTTCCTTAATATTAACGCAGCCTCTTAAATTCAACACCATCAAATTAGCTACACAACTCTTAGCCCCTCATCATTTATACAAAAAAGCCTACTTAGCTCTAGATGAGTCACTTTGTGACACACTCTACATATTACAACAATGGTGGCATTGCCTACTCCAGGATAGTTACGAATAACAAATGATTCTAGTGGGTTGCAAGGATACACAAAAGGAAATGCATATTTTAGTCTTTCACACCAAAGCAGTTCATCAAGGAAAGAGTCTCTGGTTTCTAACCATAGTTCAAAAGTATACAAAAAAACCAAGCCTAGGTAATCATGTGGAATTCCTCTAACTGAAGTTAGACTAAAGCTTTGACACAAGAATCCAATCCATTATCTGAAAGGACAACACTTCTTTGGATGCAAAACACCTTCAGATTTGGAAAACCTTTATAGATAACTTGAAGACCCAAATCACTGACTCCGTTGCAAGCACTTACTGAAAGGGCATCCATTTTCTGCATACCCATACCAGCACCCATGACCCAGAAACCTCTCTCTATTATGCTTTGAAGACCACGAAGAGCTAGATTTGTCACTGTAATTCCATAATGTCCAATAATATCTATAGAGATGCCGTTGATGTTTAGTCCCTGTAGCTTTACTTTTGTTAAAACATGACCAACAAAAGAAACGAGACACACGATTTCTTGATCCCAATGAGTAAACAGTTTTTTAATACAACAAGCTTCCGCTTGGAGCACTGTTGACCCACAACTTAGAGAGATTCATTCACAATATTTGTACAAGAATTTATTTTAAAGATGTCAACTATCACTGTGAATAGTGTAGGTTGTATTTGATAGTAGACCAAAGAGAAACGAGCTATGATAGCTGGCACTAGAAATGATATTTCTATTTTTGAAAGATACAACAACAAATGGGCAATGTTTGACCTGCAGGCTTGAGTTGTTTCTGTTCAGATTTGTCGTCTACTTGAGAATATGAATTCTGAAAGGTTGGTATATCACCGAGATAGATGCTATTTCTTAATATTTTTCCACTGATACAACTGATTCTTCATGCCAATCAATTCTTCTAATGAATTAACTCTGCGAGTAGGCTTACTGTGGTCTAGTACATTTTAACAGCTCTTGATGTCTATATTAGAGCGACTATTGCATCATTCCAGTGACCAACATACCTTTTATTCAAACTTATTAACGTGAAGGGATTCTCAACTGCTCCAGTATCACAAGTTGGCATTTATAAAAAGTCACCATATATCGCGAGCACGTATGGGCGCTTAACAGAAGCAGATGGTCTCATGCATTTCTCAGAGCCTTCTTCAAGAAGATGTCTTAGTCTTCTAATTGATCCATCTATACATAATTAAGGTAACATCCTTAAAGTCCTTATTAATCAGGATGACAAGAAAATGTGATGTTTTACCAAACTCGGAACATGACCCTGTAACAGATCAATGATAGTGATAATGAATCTCAAGGCATTAGATTTTCGGATTCAAGAGTTGAATTCAAGGATATGAAGTACTATTTCGGTTTCAACATTCTTGTGAATGGCCTGATCATCAACTCAAAGATTCTTGTATGTGAAGGACTTACCAAAAAATCACTGTTCCATGACCATTTACTTGTATGCCTAAATGTCAAGGTAGTTGCTGTAATAATTATCAAAACTATCAATATTGTAAGATTTCAACCCTGCATACTTCTGTTGATACTTGGAACAATACCCTGAAAGGATCCGTTAATCTCATTTGTATCTTTTCTGCTTTTTCTACCTTAATGTTACAAAAGCAGAACTTACAAAAGTAATCAAATACATTTCAATTGTCTTTTTATACATAGCACATATACCGACAAACGGGAATATCAAACACAGGCCACAAGCAATAACTGTAATATTCAATATCAATCTCAAACTCTCACTATGGTGGTGCAAAAGATCGAGAGAAGAGTTTATCACAATAAAATGCAACCACAGATGTGTAAAAGAGCAGAGGTTATCAAAAAGTGGTTATCCCCCTACATCAAACATATTCTAAAAAGATAGGGAGCTAACGGAATTCATTAGTCAAATGTGATACATAAATCGGATTCATGGTCAAATATATGCCCATCATTAGTTTCGTACAAACTAATATATAAAATATGATACATAAATCCGATTTATGGTAAAATATTTTAGATAATGTAATAATTTTTAAATACATATACAGGGTATGGGCAAAATCTATTGGGCTCACGTGAACCCCTAGATTTATGCTACTCATGAGTCATGACGATGGTTTTGATGTTGAAAAATAAAAACTAAAATACATGTAAAAAAAACTTTGTTGAGGTCTGTAACAATTCTACTTAACTGCCTAGTTTTTCCATTTTTATCATTACAGAAAATACAAATTCTTTCATCATTTATGAGACAAAATGGACTAACGCTCTAAGATTCAGACTCTAGAACCAACTCCTTGAGAGAAATATCATCTTCTCCTGATTATTGAAGTAGGAATTGTGTTTTTCTGAATGGGATAATTTTCTGGATGTTAGGAATTTGCTTTTTTTCAATTGCATTTGGTTTACTTTTACTGTTTTATATTTAATAAGAGTTAGTCAGTTATTAACCATTTATTTCTATCACGAAAAAGGACCTAAAATACCTCTAACTATTGAAAATGGTACAAAACTATCTTCCATCAATTTATTGGCTCCCAAATATCCCTGTCATCCACCTATTGACTCTGAAGTACCCTGTCATCCACCTTTAGGTCCAATAATGACCATATTTTTAGCAGATTATTATTTAAATATTTTTTTAAATACGTGGCGACCATCTATTGGTTACAATTTGATTACTTAAATCAATTTGCCAACCCACCCATTACTAATTATACCCAATCCATATTAACTACACTCAACTAAGTTAACTACACTCGACCCAAATTAACTACACCCACCCCAAATCACATTTACCCAACCAATTAAACACAAAAATATCTTGCTCTCTTAACATTTCACTTCCTCTTTCAATCTTATTCCTCAATATATTTGCCTACAAACTCGAATAAAAAACTAGTCTTTTTAAAATAATGTGAGATTTGAATTAAATATTAATAGTGTTATTTATTGTCCTATAAATAGCTCTATATTTTATGAATTTCAAATTTTAGAATAAATAAGTTTATATTGAGTTCTAAATAAATTATTTATACATGCCAAGTCAACTTTTATGGGTCGTTAACTAAAGCTACTAAAAGAAATATATATATTTATCCTTTTCTCAAAAGAAAATATTTCAGATTTCTATAGATTTAGGATCTCTTCAGATTATATTAAATTAATTATTATATGATCTTTTTAAATATAATTCTCTTTTATCATATGATTTATTGATATTTGAAATTTATGTTATTAACTTCTTCTTAGTATTCCGTTATTGGTATTACAACTTACTAATAAAAAACTAGAAGATCGAAAGACATATAGTGATAATTATCACAAATCTACATGTTTTTGGGTTATATATAGACTGGTTGAATCTACCAAACCCCTCTTCACCACAAAGAGACTTTTGATGGGAGAAAAATATATTTTTAGGAAAAGGACCCTTCTAAAACATGGTGATACATGTATATATTTAGGTAGGGTTTTTTGAGATTGTAGGCGAATATATTGGGGAAGAAGGTTGGAAGATGAAGTGAAATATTGGGAATAAAGGGTGTATTTTTTTAGTCAGTGGGGAAAATGTAATTTGGGGCGAGTGTAGTTAATTAGTAATGGGTAGGTTCGTAAATTAATATAAGTAATTAAATTATAATCAGTAGATGGTTGTCACGTATTTAAAAAATTTATTTAGATTATTTAGATATTTCATTATGACACTGGTCAATAATGTACCCAAACACTACACTATAAATGATCTTTAGCGATAATCAATTAAGGACAATAACTTAATTGGCGCTAAATATGTATTTTTAGCGGCAATTAGCATTCTTTGTGAATGTCCCTAAAGCCTATAGCGACATTGGATTCAATGACATTTAACTAATCCCGGTAGAGACTTTAACACTCTTTATTAATGTGTATGTTTATTGCCGCTAAAAGTTTTTTTATTGTAGTGAAAGATGGATGACAAGGGTATTTGAGAGTCAATGGGTGGATGGTAGGGGTATTTGAGAGCCGATAGGTGGATGAAGGGTAGTTTTGTACCATTTCCAATAACTCAAGGATATTTTAGGCCATTTTTCGATCCTATTATTAAAGAGTTATTTAGGGAATTTGCTAATTTTATACTGTTTAATACTTTTTATTCAATTCCAAGCTTTATAAAATTAACCTGAAGATAAATAAAGATGTTCTTCTGTTGTTATTCTTCAAACTTATCTCATTTCTAATATCCTTAGTTCTAAAAATAACTAACAATGGGTATACAAACCTTCTTTTTTTTTTCTTGCGAGATCTTTGAGTATTTCTATGAGTGAGTGTTTCAAGTTACTCAAGCACTACAACCAGAATCAACAAAAGATCAAACATGGAAGAAAGCTCAAGTTTCTCTGTAATGGCACCTCCTATATTTAATGGTGAAATTTTTCACATGTGGGTAGTGTTGATGGAAGTTCATCTCGAAGCTTTAGATCTTTGGGAGACAATCGAGGAGATTATGAAGTTCTTCCACTACCCAGAAACCTAACAATGACTCAAATAGAAAATCACATGGACAAGAAAACCAGAAAATCTAAAGCAAAGGCATGTTTTGTTTCCAACAATCTCTTCAACAATCTACACTCGTATTATGTCTTTAAGATCAACAAAAGCCATCAGGATTATCTTAAGGAAAATTATGAAGGAGATGATTGCATCAAAAATATGCTAGTGTTGAATCTCATTAGAGACTTTGAGTTACACAAGATGAAAGAATCGGAAACCATCAAAGAATAGTCTAATACTAGAAAAAAAAATGCTTAATTTGTAGCAGTTAACTTCTGTGGGTTTTTTGAAATCCCACTAATAATTCATTTTGTGCCGTTTTATTTTGACTCCCACAATATAAAACTATTTGTGGTGGTTTTATTAAGGAGGTTAGAAAATTGTCACAATTTAATATTGTTTGTGGCGAATATTTATCAAATTCGTTATATATATATATATATATATATATATATATATATATATATATATATATATATATATATATATATATATATATATGTTGGATGTTAATTTCATCATATACACACACCCTTCTCCTTATTCATTTAAATTTTTAATTTTTTGATCCTCTATTTCTTTTTATCTATTAAAATACTTTTTTGAATTTCTTTTTTAACTTTGTAGATGGAATTTCACTTTAACATTTTATCATATAGAGTAATACTTTAATTTGTATTATTTAGTGATTTTGGTTATCTCATAACACAAAAAATTAAATTTTATAACTATTAAATATACGAAATATATATATATATATATAAACAAAACTCGTATGCCCAATCGATAGTCATATGCATTTATATTTATTTTGTTTGTATTTTAACTTTATTTAAGCTTTTATAGTGCAAGTTGATTTTTTAAGGTGAAAATTTTTTAAGTATTAATTATTGCAAATTAACAAAAATTAAAAATAAAAGATTGTTCCATTCACTAAAAAAAAGTTTTATCTTTTATTTGGAGCCAACTCAACCAAATTTTAATACATCTCCTTCTAAAATATTTAAAAAGCTTAAAGACTAATTAGTTTCCCCCTAAAACCTTTCAAATCCAATCAAATATGAAATAACCACCCCTCCTTCCTATACATTCCCACGTAAAACACACACCACACAACCCATTTATTTTTTTCCTTTAATTCAGTTCTTTTCTGTAACCCCCCCTCCCCTCTCCTTTTTCCCTTTGCCTCTCGCTCTTCTTTATTTATTTTTCATTTCATTTTTTATGAGTGTGAATTTGCTAATTATTTTTTCTTTTAATGCAGGCATTGAAAAGTGAAACAAATGGTAAATAATTATTTTGAATATAAAGGTAATTCTCTGTTAGGTTTGAGTTTGATGATTCATTTTAGAATTTAAAATATATATTATTATTTAATTTATAGGTATTTTGTATTTTTCAAGTTGTTAAACTTAATGTATCAATATTTTTACATATTGCAGGATTTGTTTAAATTCTCACTACAGCATAAAGTCATCCATACCTAATCTTTGATTGATTTATGGTAAGCCTCAATTTTGTTTTTGTTTAGTTAAGGATCATGCAATCATTTTGTTCTTGATTGGATTTGACTATTACAAATTAAAGGACGATTTTGCATATTAGATTGTGATCTATATCAATATAACTTATTCAATATGGTAAATTGTTGAAGTTATAATTATTTTTTTGGTAAATGAAGAAAGAAATAAGGTCAAGGAAGAAAGTCTAACTTAAAAATTATCAAAAGTGAGAAATATTTGAACCAATGTGTTAAATAGAATGAACATCTTTATATGATTTTGAAAAAAAAATATTAGTTCATGCTTACGTACGAATTATCATGAAGTCGTTATTATTCACATTATTAGGGTATATGAGAGAACATCACATACATAATCTTATAATTTGTTTTCAAATCAAAGATCTATATGAATTTGTTTTTGAAATGAATTGATTTTTAATTTTTTTTATCAAGATGTATGAAGATATATGTATCAATATACGTGTTTATCTAACTATGTATAATATTTTCATTGTTTCAGCCTAATGCGGAGATTGA
Organism: Solanum bulbocastanum; assembly: GCA_037074985.1. Classification (NCBI taxonomy): domain Eukaryota; kingdom Viridiplantae; phylum Streptophyta; class Magnoliopsida; order Solanales; family Solanaceae; genus Solanum; species Solanum bulbocastanum. The sequence goes on along the minus strand of CM073607.1, from coordinate 16,006,788 downwards.
GCTTATTTCTCTTTGGATAAAAAGATTGGATGCCAACAACTTTCACCAAAAAAATCCAAGCTATAGATTATTTTTTGTATTTATTTTGATGTGGATTTTAAAGGATTTAAAATTGTAATGTTGAAGTTATCATACAAAAGTTTGTATTATTTATATTTGAATTTGTGAAGCTTATTAATACAAATTTGTTTAATGAAATTTGATTTGCTTTAAATGTGTTATTTAGTAAAATTATTCATTATGAAGGCTTTGATGTAAATCAAATTCCACATTTATTATTAAAATAATAATAATAATAATTTTGTAAGACTCCACAAATCAAATTATATATTTAAATATTAATCTCATATCATGACAATTTTAATCCACACAAATTTAAATTTTAAAATATTGAGATCATATTGCGAAGCTGTCACAAACTGATACTAAAAAACCTCCACAAATTTAAAAGTCATATTGTGGGGAGTGTTGTGGAGGTTTACTAAAACCGCTCCAAATATGCTCGTGGCAAGGGTAATTGTAGCGGTTTTAGAAACCGCAGGAATTTAATTTGTGGGATCCCTAAACCACCATAAATTGACTAAATAACCCCCATAAATTGAGCATTTTTTTGTGGTAACATAGCAAACATGGTAAGATTACTTGGTCTGGTTCTGAATTTAAAGACTCTATGTATTGTCTAAAAGATTTTGGTTACTATACCTCAAAGATTTGAAGCCACCATTACAACTTTGGAGAACAACAAGGATCTGTCAAAAATTAGTTTGGTGGAATTATTGAATTCCTTGCGGGTGCAAGAACTAAAAAGGGTTATGAGAGAACATGGAATTAGAGAGGAAGCATTGGCTGCCAAGCATGAAGATAGTGGAAGCTGCAAAATGAAAAAAAAAAAAGAAAAGAAGAAAAAAGAAGAACCAGCCAACAAATGGAGAAGGAGTAGCTTGCTACAACAAAAAAAAGAAAAACATAGGAAACTATCCTCCTTGTAAGCATTGTGGAAAGAATGGACATGCTTCGTGTAAGTGTTGAAAAAGGCCGGATGCTAAGTGCAGAAAGTTCAACCAACTCAGGCATGAAGCAATTATCTGTAAGGATAAACTGCAGCATGACGTAGACTCACACGTTGTTGATAAACAAGAAGAGGATCAACTCCTTATGGCATTGTGTTTTGCAAGCAATGTTTCAATTTAGGCTTGACTAATTGATAGCGGATGCACAAACCAAATGACTCATGACAAAGATCTCTTTAAAGACTTGAAGCCTACTATAGTTACAAAAGTCAAAATAGGTCATGGCGGTTACATTCCAGTAAAAGGAATGTGAGCCATTACAATTGAAACACAATTAGGTACTAAAGAAATTTCTGACCTTCTTTATGTACCAGATTTATACCAGAACTGGTCAAGTGTTAGGTCAATTTTCAGAAAAAGGTTTCAAATTGTATGTCAAAGTTAAACATTGCTTGATCAAGGAAGCCTCAGGACATGACTTGTTTAAAGGCAAAATGAGAGGCAGAAGTTTCTCATTAAATCTATTGGAGAAAGAACATGTGGTGTATTCAGTGAGAGAAAATGCTTCTGAGTTATGGCATGAGAGACTCAAACACTATTATTATCAAGGGCTTCTCAAAATGCAAGAATTTGTGATAGCCAAGAACCTTTCTAAACTAGGAGTGATATCTAAAAATCGTCAGGCTTGTCAATTTTGAAAGCAAAGTAGACTTTCATTCTCAAAGGCAACTTGGAGAGCAACAAGAAAGTTGCAACTAGTTCACACTGATATTGGAGGACCTCTAAGGAATCCTTCACTTAAAGATAGTCTTTACTACATTGTTTTTATTTCTTATTTGACCCAAATGTGCTGGATTTATTTTGTAAAGTTTAAATCAAGGTCAAGGGCATTTTCTGGAAGCTCAAAGCAAAGTTGGAAAATGAAAGTAGCTGTAAAATTTAGATTTTACGATCTGCCAATGGCAAGGAGTACCTTCTCATTAGTTTGGTCTATTTTGTGAGGAAGTAGGGATAGAACGTCAACTTACTGCTCCTTATACTCCAGAACAAAATAGAGTTAGTGAGAGAAGAAACATATTTATTATGGAGATTTCAAAATGTATGTTGCACGAAAAGAATTTGCAAAAGTTGTTTTGGGTAGAGGCAACAATTACGGTTATGTTTTTACGAAATCGACTTCCCTCAAAAGCTGCAAAAGAGCAAATTCCTTTTGAAGCATGGTATGGGTACAAGCCTCCGCTGCATTTTCTTAAAGTGTTTGGTTGTCTTTTTTTTTTTTTTTTTTTTTTTTTTTTTTTTTTTTTTTTTACCTATGTTCATCAGGTCAAACGGGATAAACTGGAAAATAAGACTTACCCAGACATTTTTATTGGATATATTAATGTTTCAAATGTGTACAAAATCTTTCAACCTAGAGGTGAGAAGATAGGTATTAGAAAAGATGTCCACTTAATGGAGAATGAAGAATGGGATTGGGTAGACTCAAGGAATTTCGTCCAGAAAATAAGCTCGTTGTTAAATGAAAGGGGAGTTGATCCACCAGTTAGGGGAAATCGATTGCTCCCTGATATATACGAGAGATGCAATAATGTTACTCATGAACCTGTAACCCTAACAAAACTTTCAAAGACCCCAAGTGGAGAAATTCAATGAAGGAGGAGATGTGTATGACTGAAAAAATAATACGTGGCAACTTGTTGACAATCCTCAAGGTAGAAAGGTAGTTAGGGTAAAGAGGGTGTTTTGAACCAAGCTAAATGTTGATGGTTCAAAAAACAAGCATAAAGCAAGGCTTTTAGTTAAGGGTTATGCACATATTTTTGGTGTAGATTATTCTGACACTTTGCTCCAGTTGCTAGACTTGACGCAATTAGATTGCTTATAACTATTTCTGCACAACGTGGCTTGAAAGTGCATTAGATGGATGTCAAATTAGTATTTCTTAATGGATTTCTTGAAAAAGAAAATTATGTTGAGCAACCTAAAAGGTTTGTTGTGGATGGAAAGTAAGACAAAGTGTATCAACTATATAAAGCTCTTTATGGCTAAAAATAGCACCATGAGTTTGGTATAGTCTAATAGATAATTATTTGCTCGTTCTCAATTTTGAAATAAGCCTTTCAGAATTCTCACTGTATGTTAAACACAACAGTAGTGAGATTTTTATTGTTTTTCTTTATGTGGATGACCTTTCAATTACATGTAGTAGTGAAAAGATAATTGATGAGTTCAAGAAAGATATGATATAAGCTTCTGAAATGTCTAATCTTGGTCTTATGACATATTTCCTTGGAATGGAGATTACACAAGGAAAAGATGAGTTATCCATTTGCCAGAAAAAGTACACAAATAAAATTCTCAATAAATTCAAAAAATGGAAAATTGCAAAGAGATTAGTACTCCCATAAACCAAAAAGAGAAACCAAGTAAAGATGATGGTGTCGAAAATGTGGAGGAGACGATCTTCAAAAGTTTCATTGGGTGTTTAATGTATCTCACAACAACAAGACCCAATATATTGTATGTTGTAAGTGTTTTATCAAGGTTCATGCATTGACCTTATGAAATGCATTTGCAGGTAGCCAAAAGAGTTGTGCGATACATTAAAGGAAATCACCTATGAAGTCAAGTTTTAGAAGAGTCAACCTATGAAACTTTGTGGGTACTACGACAATGATTGGGGTGGTTCGAAAGATGATGCAAAGAGTACTTCAAGGTACTGTCTTAGTCTTGGTTCTAGAATATTCTCATGGGGTTGTAAGAAACAAGATATTGTGGCTCAATCTAATGTCGAAGTTGAGTTTGCGGCAGTTGCAACAGTAGTAAATCAAGCGTTGTGGTTGAAGAAATTTTTTATTGATCTTCATATGAAATCGACTAGAACATCGAAGTGTTCGGGACAATTAAGTAACAATAGCTATATCTCACAATCCTGTGTTTTATGGAAGAACTAAGCCCTTAAAAATCAATTTTTTTTTCCTGCGAGAAATACAAAAAGATGGATATGTAACTCTTGTCTACTACAAGACGGAAGAACAACTGGCTGATATATTTACTAAGCCTTTACCAGTCACCAAGTTTGAGCTTCTCAGACAAAAAATTGGAGTTTGTAGTTTCCAAAGCAAAGAGTGTTAGTAATTGCTTTTTTCAACTATAGTTAATTTACTTTTACTACCTTATATTAAATAAGACTTAGTAAATCAGTTGTTAGCCATCTATTCCTATTATTTATGAGTTAGTTAGTGAGTTACGGAATCTGTTAGTCGTGTCCTGTTTACTACTTTCTATTAAATTCCAGGTCCTATAAAAGTAACTTGAGGATAAATAAAAGATGTTCTTCTGTTTCTATTCTTCAAACTTCTCTCCTTTATAATATCCTTAGTTCTGAAAATAACCAACACTGGAGAACCAGTTCCTTCAATAATCCTATCAATTACTTCGGATTCACGAAGGAGAAATCAAGATTAGTTCATCCCAACAAAACAAGAATGTAATTCTAACTAGATTGTGGAAAAACTAATTTTGTATCCATCCTCATTCGATAACATATATAAAAAGTTTCATTTGATAAAATTAAACTCTCATGATTCAAATTTAGAGAATATTGCCTTGCTTATATTGGAAGGGATTGTGAGGCAGTGGGATGTTTTAGTGACAACAATCTTTATGGTGACTTTTTCATCTTCTTTAGTGTTCTCCGGTTATTTTCTTTTAATAAATATTAGCATTTTTATTGAGAACATTATTCCATTAATATTTATATAGTTATAAAATCAAACGAATCTTAAATTATTACAATGGCCTTATTCTTTTATGTAAACTTACTAAATTTTACATATACATTGTTTGTTGGCAACTATCTAATTTGTGGGGGAAATATTCCATCCAGTACAATTATGTATGGATGAATGACATAAGTACCGGAGAAACATTAAAGGCTTAGATAATTTGTTGGTCACTCTGTCTATTTTTTTATTTAATTAGTTAGTTCAACACATAATAATATCTTTAAAAGTCAATATCTCTTTGTGAACCTAAACACATTCATACTCCTTCAAAAATATTTATTTTGTGTCTGAAATGTCATGCCCCGAACCAGAGGTGGTGCGACTAGCACCCTAAGCCCCCAAAGACCGAGGGAACTAAAATTATGTATGTCTCTACTAAACATGTAGGATATATGAGACCGACAAAGTCTTAAATATAGCAATCAAAAACACTAACATCACAACAAGTAAATAACCCAAGGTCGACAAGGACAAAATCATAATAGACAGCTATCAAGAAGGCCATCTAGGCCATACCGTACATATATATATATATATATATATATATCACGTCTACAAGCCTCTACAAGTAAATAGAAAATATAATACTCAAGATAGGATTCCGACCTACCCATCAACTATACATATGGATAACCTAACTCAAAATATTTATCTGAACTTGCAACATGAAATGCAGTATGCCCAGGCAATCGGGCATCAATATGCATGACATGTACTAGTACGTTAGACACGAAGATAATCATATACTCTGATGCAATAAAATATAGGGATAGAGTCTACTTAAAACCTAAATGCCATATCAGGAAAACAACCAAAAGCTCAAGTTCTATTGAGGGTCTCACCCCACTCGGTATGTATATATGCATATATATCTATATAGCCATTGCTAGCTGATTATAACTCGGTGGTGTAAATTCCTAACATAGCCCAACTGATAATTAGATCGGTGGTGTATATATGTAACGTCGCCCAATAGATAATCTGCACAGTGGTGTATGTATTTATATGTTGTAATGCTCAAATTACTCATAAAACCATTTAACAAATAAGTTATCGTTAACAATATAATAACCCAATGAGGTCGGGGTTGAATCCAATGTAGAGTGGTATATGAAAGAAGTCAATTATGAAGTCAAATATGATCTAATCCGTTGTAGTGAGATGGTAACTATTGGGCTATGGTCCATGTTCCAGCCAAAGGCCCATGGACTATTCCTATTTGAAAAAGGATTGGAATTATTCTCTTTATTTGGTTTCTAATTCTATCAAAAAAAGGATTGGAATAGTAATTCTATTTGGAGTTGGTTTTGGCTTTGTAAGGAAAAGCACAACTCTATAAATAGAGAACGACCTTGAGAGAATAATTCAATTTCTCATTAGTATTGTCTTTGAAAGACATTAGGACATACGAGAGGTTTTTGAGGGAGCTTTCAATAAGAGAGAAGAGAGAAGAAAAAAGGCTCCTTTGTTGCAGTCTTTTTCTCCGACTAGCAACATACAGATCACGTTTCTTCATTAACTAATGTTGGATCGGGCTGAAATTTTGACCGAGTGTTCCTGACATCTTGGTGGTTGATTTGGTGGAGATCGTGAAATTCAAGAGGGGGGGTGAATTAAAATTTCCTTTAGTCAACTTGCTGTAATGGCCAGTCGACTCACCTGCACATTAGTAGAGTAGATAAATAGTAATAATACTATACAGTAAGTAAAAAACATAGAGAGTTTTTATACTGGTTCGAAACATCGATGTGATGCCTATGTCCAGTCCCCTTAGGTTTCAAGGGTTTCCTTTAGAGCTTTGAAGTGAACTTTGGATGTTATAGGGTTCTATAAATTGATCCTGTCTGATATGCAAATCAGATGTTCTGCCTTGACACTTCCTCTTCTTGTAAACCTACAATTAGAATCTTTCTTTCTCTTTTCTTTCCAATTGTTTTACTCACGTGACTACAAAACTTTATGAAAGATAAAAGAAGATTGCACTATAAGCTCAGGTGAAGTTGGTGCTTCACACCTAAGTCTGAGGGGGGTATATATATGAATAGACTTGTGCTCTTGTAAGGAAAACCCAAGGGTGTTATGCTTCAATCAAGGATTTGAGGAATCCCTTGATTGAGGCGATTTGCTGATCCATGTCCATATTAGATATGTGCATGATCGGATTTCTTCCTTCTTGATTGATGTAGCTCGATTCTGTGCTTGATTGGAAGATTTATTTTGACTCTTGTCCTGATCTGATTTCCTTCCTTCTCTTGGTGACTTGATTTATCTTGACTCTTGGCTTGATCTGATTTCCTTCCTTCTCTTGGTGACTTGACTCTATCTTTGATTTGATTTATGATTTCTTGATCTTGTCCTATCAATCAAGATTAACTTGATTGAGTTGCTGCTAGTTTTAGGCTATATGTTATTGATTCTCAATCCGTTTGATTATGCCTTTCCTTTCTGTAGTATTTGTAAGGATCATAATATATCTCTTTCCATGTTAGTGGTTTTTTCTTGGGTCGTTTCCTTATTGGATTCCTTTGCCTACAAGAATTGTGAGTAATTATTAAGGGTCATTTATCAGAATTTACTAGCATAAAGAGCTAACAATCTCCCCCTTTTATGATAATGACAATTAATTCACAATTTTAAGTAGAGTGTAGAGAGACAATGATACTTCCTTGAGATTTGGTTGTATGTGTAGCTCCTCCTCTATGTGTAGCTCCCCCTATATATGTGGCTCCCCCTGCCTTGAGATCCTCATGAATATGTTGAACTTGTTCCCTGTCTTAAGAATTGTGACAAGTTTTGTCCCCCTTTGGCATAATCAAAAGGAACAAGGCACATAATATAAATAGAAACAGGTAAAAACAGTATAAAGTAGAGTAGTGAAGAGGTAAGATAGTCCATAGGAAATAGTCCAAAAGAGAGTTTTAGGGATATACCCCCATTGAAACAAGTCCAAAACGAGCATTTAATAAAACCATTCAAAATTCAGAGGTTAGCGATCACCCAAAAATACTTTAAGGTGTTGATGACTTTCCCACAAAAGAAATTGTAAGGGCGTTCCACATTTTGGGAGAGACTGGAGTAAGAGGTCTGAGCTGTAACTGCAAGATCATTGTTAGAGGAACTGACTCCACTTTTGAGAGAGTTAGCTTGTTTGATAAATTTGTTGACTGTGGAGATCCCACCGTGTTTAATTCTAGTCATCGCAATGCGCAATTTACCCACATCGGTGGTAGTGTATATTTGTAGGCGAAAAACCTTTTTAACATCATCATGGAGAGTCTCCAATCCATTGTCTACTCCAAGAAGCCTAGTTTTGAGTTCATCATTGTTCTGCATCAGGAGGGCAGCCCAGTATGCAGAGATTTTGGTCGGTTTGGAAGTGTTAGCCCTAACCTTTAAAGAGTCCTTTTTGACCCACTTGTTTTCGACCTGCACATATCCCATACTTGAAAAATTATGAGAGTCATAAGTGGCATTAATAACAATGGATGTAAACATAGAGAGATCCACCAGACGATCCACTAAAATCCATGAGATGAGCAGTCCATAAGGCAGACTGGTAGTTGGATTAGGGTCTACAATACTTTCCCACATGTATTCCTTGAACCATTCTGCCCAGTTAATGCAATATTTCCTAAGTAAACAATAGAGAACACACACATCACGAGTAAAGATACTACACAGAGATCCCTTCCTAGGAATGAGAGTGGTTTCAACTATGTGAGCCAAGATGCGATGCTTGAAGTAGAGAGATAGAGGCCCAAAGTCAGAAAGGTCAGATTTGGGTTCCGTGATGGCTCTCTTAGCACCTTATAGAGAGACTTCTAAGTCATCAGGCCATATTTCGTTCATATACGGAATCACACCAGAAAATTTTGTACCAAAAACATCTTCAAACAATAGGTCATTGACTATAATGTGATTTCCCAACAAAGAGTTTCCAACTCACTGCTATCAGAAGATATGCGATGATTCGTATAAAAGAGTTTGACAGCCACTTCGATGAATTCAAGACCACACAGAGTAAAAAATAGAGATAACTTTTGGACCTTGAGATAAGAACTTACCGGACAATGAGAGTCCTTTAGTTGACTGAGATTGATAACATGGCCTGGAATAATAGGACAAGTTTTGAAATTGTCATACCTCATCATTTGTTTGATACCCTAGAATTGATGGATGTCCTTTGGAGAGAGGGATCCTGTCACAATAGGGCAAAGTTTCTTCAGAGCCTTCTTCTTGGAGGAAGAAGAACTCTTCTTAGAAAAAGAAGGGGAAGGAGAAATTCGTGATTCAAATGAATTAGAAGATAGAGATAGGATGTCTACTTCGAAGGAGAGGCGGTTTTTCGAGAGGCAATTGAACAAGTTCACGTCATATTTGGTTGAGGAAGAAAGAAGAGAGACAAACAAATAAATAGAGAAGAGAGAAATAAAAAAAAAAGAAAAGATTTAAGAGAGGAAAGGGGAGAAGTTAGAAAGGAAAAGATGGGTGATGGGGAAGCGGAAGAGACGGAGCAAGCCATAATTATTGTGGGAAAATCTAGAAAATCAAAGACACAAAAAAACACATTAAACGAATAAGGAATAAATTAATTAAAGCAAGTAATACAAAGGCAATTCCGAAGGAAACAAAATAATTCCTCAAGCAAAGGTTTTGTAAGAATATCGGCCAACTGATTTTCAGAATGAATAAATTAAAGCACGAAATCACCATTTTAAACATGATCACGAATAAAATGATGATTTATATCTATATGCTTAACCTTGGAAGGATGCACAATATATTTAGATAGACTAATAGCACTGGTATTAGCACAAATAATAGGTACTCCCTCGAAGGATAGATCATAGTCCAAGAGTTGATGCATCATCCAAAGTAGTTGAGTGCCACAACTTCCAACTGCCAAATATTTAGATTTGGTAGCTGAGAGAGCAACGGAGGTCTGCTTCTTACTGTACTAGGAAATAAGGGATTTTTCCAAAAATTGGCATGTTCCACTGGTGTTTTTTCTGAAATTTTTATCACCTACAAAGTCAGCATTTGAATATCCAATTAAATAAAAACTTTCAAAAAAGGATACTATAACCCCATATCAGAAGTTCCAATGAGATATCGAATAATTCATTTCACAGCGGTGAGATATGATTCCATTAGAGTGCATTGAAATCGTGTGCATTTGCAAACGCTGAACATAATGTCTAGTAGAATAACAGTGAGATATAATAGAGACCCAATCATTCCTCGATAATGTTTTTTGTCAACTGCTTTTCCTGTTATATCATATTCCAAACATGTGGAGGGACACATGGGAGTTTGAAAGGCTTTACCCTTTTTATTCCAAATTTCTTGGAGTAGTTGAGTGCCACAATTTCCAACTACTAGATATTCAGATTCAGTAGTTGAGAGAGCAACGGAGGTCTGCTTCTTAATATACTAGGAAATAAGGGATTTTCCCAAAATTTGGCATGTTCTACTGGTGTTTTTTCTGTCATTTTTATCACCTTCAAATTCAGCATTTGAATATCCAATTAATCAAAACTTTCAAAAAAAGGATACCATAATCCCATATCAGAGGTTCCAATGAGATATCGAATAATTCGTTTCACAATGGTGAGATGTGATTCCTTTGGAGTAGATTGAAATCATGCGCATTTGCAAATACTAAACATGATGTCTCGTCGACTAGCAGTGAGATATAATAAAGACCTAATCATTCCTCGATAAAGTTTTTCGTCAACTGCTTTTACTGTTGAATAAGATTCTAGACACATGGAGGGACTCATGGGAGTTCTACAGGCTTTACCCTTTCCATTAAAAACTTCTTGAAGTAGTTTAGTGCCATAATTTCCACTGCTAGATATTCATATTTGGTAGTTGAGAGGGCAACGGAGGTCCACTTCTTCCTATGACAGGAAATAAGGGATTTTCCCAAAAATTGACATGTTCTACTGGTGTTTTCTTTGTCATTTTCATCACCTGCAAAGTCAACATCTGAATATACAATTAAATCAAAACTTTCAAAAAAAAAGGATACCATAACCCCATATCAGAGGTTCCAATGAGAAATCAAATAGTCAATTTCACAGCGGTGAGATGTAATTCCTTTGGAGCTGATTAAAATTATGCGCATTTGCAAATGTTGAACATGATAACTGGTCGACTAGCAGTGAGATATAATAGAGACCCAATCATTCCTCGATAATGTTTTTTGTCAACTGCTTTTCCTATTGTATCATATTCTAGACACGTGGAGGGACTGATGGGAGTTTCAAAGGCTTTACCCTTTCCATTCAAAACTTCTTGAAGTAGTTGAGCGCCACAACTTTCGACTTCCAGATATTCAAATTCAGTAGTTGAGAGAGCAACAGAGATCTGCTCTTACTATGCCAGGAAATACGGGATTTTCCAAAAAATTGGCATGTTCCACTAGTGTTTTTTCTGCCATTTTTTATCACCTGCAAAGTTTGCATATTAATATCTAATTAAATCAAAACTTTCAAAAAAAGGATACCATAACCGCATATCATAGTTTCCAATGAGACATCAAATAATTCATTTCACAGTGGTGAGATGCGATTCCTTTGAAGCGGATTGAAATCGTGCGCATTTGCAAACATTGAACATGATGTCTGGTCGACTAGCAGTGAGATAAAATAGAGACCCAATTATTCCTCGATAAAGATTTTCGTCAACTGTTTTTCCTGTTGTATCAGATTCCAGACACGTGGAGGGACTCATGGGAGTTCCAAAGGCTTTACCCTTTCTATTCCAAACTTTTTGATCAACTATTTTGCAGACTTACCATGATTTATAAAAATTCCTTTTTCTGATTGCTTAATTTGAAGACCCAAAAAAAATGAGATCTCGCTTATTAGACTCATTTCAAATTCTCCTTTCATGAGGTTTGCAAAATTCTAACAAAGAGAAAGATTAGAGTTTCCAAATATAATGTCATCAACATAAATTTAAACAATAAGAATGCAGGAATCAATTTTTTGTAAATAGAGTTGTATCGATTTTCCCTCTTTGAAAATCTTTCTTTATAATAAAAGTGCTCAATCTTTCATACCAAGCTTTTGGGGCTTGTTTTAGACCATAGAGAGCTTTTGATAATTTAAAAACATAATCAGGACAAGAGGGATTTTCAAAACAGGGAGGTTGTTGAACAAAAATTTCTTCTTTAATAAAACTGTTTAAAAAGGCTCTTTTAACGTCCATTTGAAAAGTTTGAAATGATTGAAAGATGCAAATGCTAGAAGAATTCGAATAGATTCCAACCTTTCCACAGGAGCAAAGGTTTCATCATAGTCGACTCCTTCTTGCTGTGAGTAACCTTGAGCTACTAACCTGACTTTATTTTGAATAACCTTTCCATTTTCGTCCAATTTATTGTGAAATACCTACTTGGTTCCTATCACAGAACAGTTCTTAGGTCTTTCAATAAGAGTTCACACTTGATTCTTTTCAAATTGATCGAGGTATTGTTTCATTGCTTGTATCCAAGACTCATCTTCCATTGCTTGTATCCAAGACTCATCTTCCATTGCTTCATTAATTCGTTTTGATTCCATTTGAGATATGAGAGCCAAGGAAGCTTGTTTCTTGAGAGAGGATCATATCTGGATTTTTTCATCTTGTTTTCCCTGAATGAAGTTTTTAGGATAGCTAGCATTATGTCTCCATTCCCTGTGAATGTTGAGTTTGTCAGCTGGAGTAGTTGACTCCACCTCTGCATTAGCTGGCTCTTCAGTGAGATTTTTAGTGGACACTTTTGGAATATCTTCTGCTAGTTTGGATGAATTAATTTCATCCTCACCTACTTCTCTTTCCTGTATTCTTGGATTAGAGTCATCAAATGCCACATGGATAGATTTTGCAACACTTAAAGTTCTTTTATTAAAGACTCGAAAGGCCCTGCTAATAGGTGCATAGCCTAGAAAATACCTTCGTCACTTCTTGGGTCAAATTTTAATAGATTGTTCTTACCATTATTGTGGATAAAACATTTGCATCCAAAAGGATGAAAATAGCTGATGTTAGGTTTCTTTCCTCTCCAAAGTTCATAAGGATTCTTCTTTAGTATAGGCTTGATGAGACACCTGTTAAGAATGTGACAAGTAGTACTTTTTGTTTCTGCGCAAAAATGATTAGGAAGACTTCAATCAAGTAGCATTGTTCTTGTTGTATCTTGAACAATTTGTTCTTTCTAACACTACATTTTGCTGAGGTGATCTTGGTAAAGAGAAGTTTTGAGAAAAACCATTTTCAGCGCAGAATTCTTCAAAAGCTTTATTTTCAAATTCACCACCATGATCACTGTGAATAGTTGTAATGAACTAACTTGCTTCTCTTTGAACTTTTCTACAAAATACTTCAAAGTTAGCAAAAGCTTCATTTTTATGACTGAGAAAAATTACCCATGTAAACCTTGAGAAGTCATCAATAATTATGAATGCATATCATTTACTTCCAATGCTGACAGTTTGAGTCGAACCAAATAGATCTATGTGAAGAAGTTGAAGGAGTTTATATGTACTTACAATGTCTTTTGTTTTAAAAGATGAACGGGTCTGCTTACCCAATTGATATGCGTCACAAACGTGATTTTTCTCAAACTTTAGTTTTGGCAAACCAATGACCCGTTCAAGTCTCGATAGTTTCTCAAGGGCATGCATGCTTGCATGTCCAAGCTTTCGATGCCATATCCAAGGATCACTTGAGACTGCACTAAGACATGTAAGAGATGGAAAATCAACATTATTTAATACATAAATATTATTAACTCGATCTCCGATGAGGGTCAACTTTTTCTCAGGATGTTTGATGATGCAACTATCTATATTGAAGGTGACTTGAAATCCAACATCACATAGTTGACTGATGCTGAGGAGATTATATTTTAGTCCCTCAACCAAACACACTTCGACTAGATCACATGATGAGCTGAAAGTAATAGTTCCAACTCCAATACTTCCCCTTTAGCATTTTCTCCAAATCTAACACATCCTCCATTGATTCTTTTGATAGTTTTGAATTTTTTTTTCTTTTTGCACATATGTCTAGAGCATCCACTTTCCCTTTTTTTTAGCTTTTCTTGGATTGCTTTTGCAAAACAATAAGATTAATTTCCTTTAGGTACCCAAGTATTTTTGGGTCCTTGATGATTAGTAACTTTTGGTCTCCAGATCCATTTTCCAGAAGAATATTTTCAACAGTTAAAAGATTTGTGACCAAGAACACCACAAGTATAAGAAGTAATTCTAACATAAGTTTCAGGAATATGAGAATTAGTAATAGATCTATTTTATCCGTTAGAACTATGATTAGGAGAATTTCTCCTATAACCAATAGTTCTGTTAGATCTGACATAACTATGACTGGGAAATTTTCTGATTCTATTCAGTTGCATTTTTACTTCCTCCAGTGCTTCTGTTAATAAATTGACTTCAATTTGACTTGCTTCAAGAGGAATCTGCCAGTCTTTATTTTCTTGAGAAATTTTATTGTATTCGTCAATAAAACCATGTCCAAGGAGTTTTATAAGTCATTATAATTCGAATAGCTATAAGATCTTACCTCACTTGTTTCACATAGTGCCATGAAACATAGGTTAGCAAATTCATCATGATCGCCATTGGTTATTTCTCCTTGATCCCAGGCTTCGAGGCTTTTTGGATCTTTATTTCTTTAGTTGTTTCTTCTTCTTCATTCCAGACAGTTTTGCTTGATGTGTCCATGTTTTCCATGGTAGTAGCATCAATCATTATTTCTATTGACTTCATTGTTTTTAGGATCCTATTGAGGTCTTTGTCTTCTCTTTCTAAGCATTTTTCTTACTCCCCGATTTATAAGAGTCATTCCTTCATCTTGATATTCATCAGTTTCTTCTCCAACTTCAGATGTCTCGACTGTAAATGCCACTGTCATCTTGTTATCATATTTGTTGTACATGTTAATATGATTTTGTTCATAGGCCATTAAGTTTCCTTGAAGTTCATTGTATGTCATTTTCTGCTATCTCCATCTTCAAGAATGGCAGCTTTAGTTTCCCAAGCTTTGGGAAGACTTCTAACAATTTTTCTGACTTGTAGTCCATTTGTATACACCATTCCAAGTGATTTGAGTTCACAAACAATTTTACTGAATCTTGAGAAAATGGTTTCTACGTTTTCATCTTCGGCCATCTTGAACAATACATATTCATTTACCAATGAACTAATTCGAGCTTCCTTTACTTTAGTGGTTCCTTCATAAGTCAGTTCTAATTTGTGCCACATTTCTTTCACAGTTTCACATGTCGATATCTTGTCATATTCAGCTCCACTCACTGCACAATATAACACACTTATTAGTTTGAATTACCTCTTGTTGTTCCTTTGTGATATCGAATGATTCAGGATCAAATGGCTTTTCAATGCCATATTTTTTAGTCAATCTAGGAATAGGCTTTGGACCCTTATTGATCACTATCCATGCTTGATGATCATTTGAAGAGACAAAGATTCTGAATCTATCTTTCCAATGAGAGTAATGTTGTCCATTAAAGTATAGTGGTCGGTGTGATGAATGTCCATCTTGAAGTAGAGCACTGGGAATTTGATAGTGTGCCATCAGATCTTTGCTCATGTGGTTAAACACTACCTACTCTGATACCAATTAAAGGTCAAGAGGGGGATGAATTAAAATTTCCTTCATTCGACTTCCTCTAATGGCTAGTCGACTCTCTTGCACGTTAATAGAGTAGATAAACAATAATAATAATAATATGTAGTAAGTAAAAAACATAGAGAGTTTTTATACTGGTTCGAAACACCGATGTGGTGCCTGCATCCAGTCCCCTTGGGTTTCAAGAGTTTCTTTTAGAGCTTTGAAGTGAACTTCGGATGTTTACAGGGTTCTATAAATTGATCCTGTCAAATATGCAAATAAGATGTTCTGCCTTGACACTTCCTCTACTTGTAAACCAACACTCAGAATCTTTCTTTCTCTTTTCTTTTCAATTATTTCACTTATGTGATTACAAAACTTAATGAAAGATAAAAGAAGATTGCACTATAAGCTCAAGTGAAGTTGCATGCTTCACACCTAAGTCTGAGGGATGTATATATATGAATAGACTCGTGCTCTTGTAAGTAAAACCTTTATGCTTCAATAAAGGATTTGAGGAATCCCTTGATTGAGGCGATTTGCTGATCCATGTCGATATTAGATATGTGTATGGTAAATCATATTTCTTCCTTCTTGACTGATGTTGCTCGATTCTGTGCTTGGCTGGAAGATTTATCTTGACTCTTGGCTTGATCTGATTTCCTTCCTTATCTCCGTTACTTGATTTTCCTTCCTTCTCTTGGTGACTTGGCTCTATCTTCTATTTGATTTATGATTTCTTGATCTTGTCCTGCCAATCAAGATTAGCTTAATTGAGCTGCTGCTAGTTTTAGGTCATCTGTTATTGATTTTGAACCCATTTGATTATGCCTTTCCTTTCTGTAGTATTTGTAATGATCAGAATATATCTCTTTCCATATTGATGGTTTTTTTTCTTGGATCCTTTCCTTATTGGATTTCTTTGCCTACGAGAATTGTGAGTAATTGTTAAGTGCCATTTCTTAGAATTTACTAGCACTAAGGAGCTAATAGATCAGATTCAGAGATCAGAAAGATCTTAGTTTAGGTCACGAGGAGCAGCTGAGTGTGGATGGTGTTTCTTTCTATTTGTCTTTTGTTGGTGTAGCTATTGTTTTTTCCCCTTTGGAACTTGTTCTGTAGCCATTAGAAGAATATTTGTAACCCTCTTATTGTTATAGTGAAGCAATTCGGATCTTGTCGATCCTGTTGGTGTTATACCTTCGATTTGAAGGGATTTTCCATGATAAACTCGGTGTTCTTTAATTTATAGATTTTCATTTTCATATTTTCGTCACAACAATAAAAAGGGTGGATGAATTACAAATATTAAATTAAGATGATTTAGTAACCAATTTTGACAAAGTAAACTAAAATGGATATTTTGCAAGAAAGCAGAGTGACAATCTAGGAGTGTGCGGAAGTGAGTATCGATTTTAGATAGTAGATCAATGTGATTGCTCAATAACATTAGTTACTCATGGATAGGCTAGATTAATCTCATGCACACATTGCACTTCTCAATCACAATATGCCTATCATAGGAACTTTTTTCAAGACTCCCATATGAAATCTACTAAACAATCCAATTCCTTAACATAGATCTTCTCTTTCAAACAAGTCTAGCATTTAGAGATGAAACCTCAACTTCCTTTCTCAAGAAAACAAGGAATTCAAATATAATATGCAAGCATCAAACTAATTACCCACTTTATGTAACCTTTTTCAAGCAATACATGAAGATCTATAGTAGAATCAAGTTTGTAACCTCAATTAATAAATAAACACATGACAATCAAGTTGAATCCATGGTAACTAATGTAAAATAGAGCAATATTGAAAATTCCACTAGATTAATCAAACCCCAACTCCAGTTGCACACCTCTAGAATCAGAGTTTTAGCTAATCATGTTGAAATTAAAAGAAATTATACCAAAAACAGTCTCAGAAATTGTTGGTTTACAACTTCAAACATAGAACCCAATTCCAAATTCCACCCAAAAAGTGGATTACATGTTATCTTGATACTCAAGATATTTGAAAGTTCTATAGTACTCTAATTTCAGAAAGTGTAAGATGAATTTTATCTTTCTTCTCATCTATTTATACTTTTCCCAAAACTCAACCAAAATTTCAATACATGACTTAGCCGGTGAGGTTCACTTGCCGAGTCACCAACTTGTTCTTCTTCTCACCCTTTCTTCCTTGGCTTCAGGCTTTAGGTGTTTGAACCGCAGTTGGCGAGCCTAATAGAGCTCTCCGTTCACATTCACTGAGTCAACGACTATCACCTATGCTCAACTTTTTGGACATCAAATTAGTATAGTTGTTTTGTTAATTTGGCGAGCAGCATAATCTCGCCGATAGAGTTCAGCAAATCACCGTTTGTTTCTTCTTCTCACCAACCTGAATTGAGCTTTTTAGTAGAAGACTCTATCATTTTCGGTGAGGTCTCACACATTTGGTGAGTCACCAAGTTCCTTTGGTGATCATCAATTTCATGTTTTCATTCTTTTTCTATGTTTTGGCCTCTTTTTGCAAGATTTCATCCTTGCCTTGTTCTTAAACCTTCATAGCTATAAAACAACAATTAACCATCAAATATGGACATAAAAAGGCATTGTTGTTGCTATATGTTGAACTAAAAGGCCTCAAATTAGTCAAAATCTCTAACTCATCAATATATCGTATAAGGCCATCACCCACTTTCTAATATCTAAATGGTGTATTTATGACAAACTCTCTATACATACAAGGAAAATATAAGTAACTCAAAATTCTCTAGATATGATTAAAACTTCCGTAACTTTTAATCATACCCTCAATATAATGCTTCACAAGTAATTCTTGAGATAAAGAAAATGATAACTCAACAATATTAAAAAAAATATACTCTTTATAAATACATTTGCTCAAGACTGGAGTAGAATTTTGAATATCCGACAAACAAGATTTACTTTCACTTGTAACAAGGGTTGACAAGGTATAAGCTTGATCTTTATGGAGTATTAATCAGGACATATGTGAAATTATGAATATATTCCAAGGGAAGAAAATAATTCCTTACTTAAGTTCTTAATGGGGCATGTTCTTATTCTCTATAACAGTTTCAATGACAAGCTCAATTTTTATGGCATTAATACGCCGCAATATAATAGTCATATAAACTCTTTGATTTCTACGAGTAGGTCATACAAGGGTATCAACAAACCAAGAGTGTATTAAGCCAATAAATCTCAAGGAGTGGAGTGCCTTTTTATAACATTTCCTTTAACTCATTTCTAAAAAAATATCGCTAAAACGATGATTCGTGCAAAACTTATTTGGAATTGCCTTTATGTACATTAATTCAAGTACTTTATCATATTAAAGTGGTTGAATGATCCTTTACTGCTTCAATCTAAATCAATAGTCAATGACAATGCAATTTCTAACAGTTACACTACACCTTTAAGTCATGTCGTCAATTCAATAAACACGTGATGTGTAAGCTTACAAGACATTCAAATCAAGCAGCATTCTTAATATTCGATCCTTTGTATTACTAACAGAAATACATTACACTTAAATGAATTAAATACATTAACTATAAGTTACCAGACCAATCCACACACTCCGTCCTCTCCAAATACATCAATCAAAATGGGAGAAACTTGGACTCACAACTTTGTATTGCCGGCTCATGAGTCCTACCCATAGAATATGGATAGAACATTCAAAGTGTCATGGTCATACCTTAATTGAAGAAAATATTGATTCTTAAGCTATTGTTTACAAAGAGAGAGGGTTGTCTCTTTGGTCCAAAGATTGAGTAAATTCGAGGATTGGTTGAAGAACAACAATTAATTCATGGTTGATTCCTTATCTAGGGCTTTAGATGACAATAGGATTAAAAAACTGGCAATACGAAGTTCCCAAAATGACTTAACAATTGTATGTGATGAATTTAATACATATAACTTTCTGAATATAAATATATAGATCGAATTGACATGTGCAATTCATGTGCCTATCGTGACCAGTTTTTGCCTCTGCACAATCTGTAGTAAAACACACAATCTTTTAACTCTAAAGTTAGATTGATGAGAGGTTTAGTTCATTAGGAACTAGACT
This sequence comes from Solanum bulbocastanum, assembly GCA_037074985.1. Taxonomy (NCBI): domain Eukaryota; kingdom Viridiplantae; phylum Streptophyta; class Magnoliopsida; order Solanales; family Solanaceae; genus Solanum; species Solanum bulbocastanum. The sequence goes on along the minus strand of CM073607.1, from coordinate 15,987,251 downwards.
CAAATCTATTTAATGCAATATATAATATGTCCTCTAACCCCTTATATATTAGGATATGCCTGTCCCAAGGCTTTATTTTATGTCCAACCTAAGTCTAAGACTTATGGTGACGTACTAGATGTAATCCTTGATATAAGCACTCATTTAAAACCTTATTCTCCTAACCTAATGCTAATCGATCGAAATTTATAAGTCTTACATGTACTTTAAGGTATGGGGTATTTTAGCATGTATGGGGTGTCACATCCTTCTCCCCTTAGGAACATTTGTCTTCGAATAAAAAATCATCTTTTCTGGGCTAAGTCTTAGAATTTTTTTGAAATTTCAACATAATTTCCTCTACAAAATTGACTATCAAAAAAAAAAATAATAATAGGGGAAAACCTAAAACTCAGAAAAAATTCAGTAAGGCACCTCATTGAGTGATACAATACGTAATTTAAGCTCCATGAAAAATTTAAATCCCAATTATACATGTACTTGTTTCATTTTTTGTCACATTCTTGAAGGCATCAAAACTTCTAAGAAATAACTCACTTCATCTCCATATACTGGTTTGTCATGCCTCCAATATGAATATCAGCTAAAATAAAAATAATAATGAATGATCTGATTAATATCTAGAATTTAGAAGTAAACTTGCAAGGGTAGATATGTTCAATGAACTTCAAATCAGAATAATAATTTGGGGTACTTCTTTTTCATCCCTTCCTCGGTTTCCATTGTAATTTTGTCATTGTTGTTGTTTCTCCATAACACCTTTACCAAGGGTACCTCTTTGGTATTGAGCTTCTAGATTTGATGATCAAGAATGGAAATTGGTATTTTCTCATAAGATAGATCTTCCAAAATTCGAAGATCCTCAATGGGAATGATACGCAAAGGGTCCCCCACATTTTTGTAGCATTAATACGTGGAACATTAGGTAGACTACCTCCCGCTCTGAGGGTAACTCTAGCTCATAGTCCACTTGGCCTATCCCATGTATGATTTTATATGGTCTGATGAACCTCAAACTAAGCTGCCTTTCTTACCAAATCTTATAATGTCTTTCATAGGGGAAACTTTTAAGAACACCCAATCACCAATAAAAAATTCCAATTATTGGTGACGTACATTAGCATACAAATTTGTCTACACAAGACCATCAATAATCTTTTCCCAATCAGCTTCACCTTCCCCACTACCTGATTAACTAAATTAGGCCCTACCAATTCAGCTTCCCTAACCTTGAACCATATCGGTAATCTACACATTTTCCCATATATTTCTTCATAAGGATCCATTTGAATACTCACATTGAAGTTATTGTTATGTGTAAACTCAATAAGGGGCATATGATCATCTCAATTTTCCTTGAAATCTAGCACACAAGCTCATAACATATCCTTGAGTGTATGAATAATGCGCTCGGCCTGCCCATCTCAATGTGGATGAAATGTTATACTGTGGCTAACCTGAGCGCCTAATCCTTTTTGAAAGACCTCCAAAAAATTTCTGTGAATTGAGCACCTCTATCTGAAATAATAAATTGCAAAACAATGAAGTCAAACTATCTGTCGAATATATCACTTAGCATAATTTTTAGTTGTATAATTTGTTCTAACTAGTAGAAAAAAGAGCCGACTTTGTGAGTATATCTATGATCACCCATATAGAATTATACTTCCAATAACAATGACAAACCAATAATAAAATCCATATTGAGAATTTCCCATTTCAACATTAGAATATCAATCTTTTGAGTTATCCCTCCGAGCCTTTAGTGTTCAATCTTCACTTGCTGACAATTTGTACATTACACCACTAATTTTACAATATTCCTGTTCATGTTTCTCCACCAGTAAAGTAGTCGAAGATCATGGTACATCTTTATGGCTCCCGGATGAAATAAATAGAGGGAATAATGGACTTCCACCAAAATCTTTTCTTGCGGCCTTTCACATTGGGTAAACATGAACGTCCTTTATATCTCAAAACCCTATCTTCTTTTAACTCTAATAGTGGTTGCTATTGTGTAATTTCTTCCCTCAATCTTACCAACTGTGGATCATCGTACTGCCTCTCCTCTATTTCTTTTATAAGTGATGATTTTGTTATATTCTGAATAACAACTCCCTTATCCTACAAACTGATTAACAGATTTAGTTCTTTTGTCATCTCAATCTTGGTAGCTTCTATGTGGCTCAAACTTCTAATGGATTTGGGGCTGAGTGCATCAACCACTACATTTTACCTTTGATGATCTAATATATCTACGATCATAATTCTTCAGTAGCTCTAGCCACCTTATCTTCCTCAAAATTAATACCATCTGTCTAAATAAATATTAAAGACTCTTATGATCTGTCAATACATCTACATTGACTCCAAATAAATAATAGTAGGAAAATATTACTGCCATTAACTTCCATATTTGTCTCAAGGTATAGGCTATAACCTTTCCATGCTGCATACAAGCACATCCCAATTTGATCCTTGAAGCATCACAATATGCAACCCTTTATGTACTCTAGAAGAACTAAGACATGTGTTAATGTAAGCTTATCCTTTTAACTTTTAAAAATTATGCTCACATGTGTTTGATCACTGGAACTTGGCTGATTTATGAGTCAACTTCACCAATGGTCGGAGATAGAAGAGAATCCTTAGACAAATCTCCGATAATAACATACTAAGACTAAAAAACTATGAACCTTTGTAGGTTGCAAGGGCCATGACCATTTCTTTATAACTTCAATTTTTGTCCATTGACTCTAATGCCTTTATTTATAAATACATGGCTAAGAAAAGCCATCGAAGTCAACCAAAACTCGCACTTGGAGAACTTTGCATATAATATTTGATCCTAAAATTTCTGCAACACTGCACTCATGTGGTCCGCATGTTTAACTTTGGATGGAGAGTATATCAAGATATCATCAATAAATACAATCATCAATACATCTGTGAATGCCTTGAAGACCCAATTGATTAGGTACATGAAAGTTTTGGGGCATTAGTAAGCCTAAATGACATCATTACAAACTCAAAGTGCCCATACCTCCTTCTAAAGGACATCTTTGGGAAATCTACCACTTTAACTTGTAGTTTGTGAAACCTCGATCTCAAATCAATCTTTGAAATATGTTTGACGTATAACAACTGATAAAAAATATCATCAATTATTGGAAGTGAATATTTATTCTTGACTATATCTTTATTCAGTTGTTGCTAATCAATACACATTCTCAAGGACAAATATTTTTTACGAACAAACGTTAGTGGTGCACACCTCATTTATGTACTAGGCCTAATGAAGCCTTTATCAAGAATATCCTTCATGTGTTCTTTTAAATCCTTTAGCATGGGAGCCATCCTCTAAAGAGGAATGGATATTGGCTAGATATCTGAGACTACATAAGTCGCGAACTCAATTTCCCTTTGTAGAGGAATTCCTGGAAGCTCATCTAGGAATACATAGGAAAAGTCACTAGCTTTAGAAATCAATTGAAGAGTCTTTATTTCATCCTCCATACTCCTAAATTAAACTATATAATAGATATAGCCTTTAGAAATCATCTTATGGGCCTTAAGGTAGGAAATTAACCTAACCTTTGGCATAGCAGAATTACCTTTCCACTCAAGAATTGGCTCATCTAGAAAATGGAATCTGACAACCTTATCTCTAGAATCGACTTAAGCATAATACGAAGCTAACCAATCCATACCCATAATGATTTCAAAGTTGAGCATATCTAATTTAATTAGATCAACCAAAGTAAGAAGATCATATATCCATATTGCACAATCTTGATAAACTTTCCTAGCTATAATAGATTCACCAACCGATGTAGACACAACAAATGGTGTAGGTAACAACTCTAGATTTACCCCCAGACCTATAAGAAACCAATAGGGTAACATGCGTGTAACACTTCGGATCCAAAAGAAGGATGCCTAGCAAATTTCAGCAGTTCCAGGTGTTATCAACGAGGGCCAACCACGGCTCGTGGGTTGAATCACGGATCATAGGTAGGTCCGTGGAAGGGCCACAAAAATTTTCTCCAGGGCAGAACCACGATTGGACCTACGGGTGGTAGGTGGGTCCACGGTCCGTGGTCCAGGGGCCCATCGATTGGCCAAAAGTCTCTGACCACCAACGACAACCATGCAGGACAGCCCATTGGTGGTGGGTCGTGGGTCACAACTGACAGTTAATGCCAAGGGTAGTTGGGTCTTTTCCTAATTAATTAGTTTATATACTATGCCATTTTGCCTATGTTTAGGACCCCTATATAACTTTTTTACCACCCAAATCCACCCCGTTTAATTCATTTTTCCAAATTCACAAAAAGAATCCCAAATCTCCTCTCAAATATTCTCTCTCTAGAAACTTGAAGAAAAAGAAGAAGATTCAACCTAGGGTTTCGAGCTAAGGTGTCAATTTGTCCATTGAAGGCTAGCATTTTGAGTCAAGTTATGATAGTTTTCATCCATGGATTCCTTTCATCCATGGAGTTTACAAATTCCTCTATTTCAAAAGGTAGAATTCCCCAATTGAGTTAGAGTTTTCTTCAATTAGCATGGGTTCCTTTCATTATTGATTTAAATGATTGATTTATGATCTTCTATACATGAATTGCTTAATTACTATGGTTTTATGATGTTTTCCCCTATGAAACCATGTAATCCCCATGTTTTCAATTTATGAACTATATAATGTGGGATTTTGATCTTTAACGAAGAGTTTTATTATGAAATTAAGCATGTATTACTAGTTCTACATCAATCTATGATGAATCCATATCTAACCTATGTTTTCTAAGAGTTGATGATTGGAAGTGGGTTTTGACCTCAAGAAGGTAAAGTATAGACTTATGAATTTTTTTATGAAATATATGCAAATGTTTTAAGGGAGCTTTGAGAGAAAAGTACCAATAATGATGCTATGTTGTGAAAGGATATTCTTACTAAACACATACTAGCGTGCTGTGAAATGTTTTCTCACATAAAAAGGATTCTTAGGTTGAAAGACTTTCTCACCTATTTGAATCAAAGAGTAAGAGATATCCTAATGAAACTTTCTTGGATTGGTTGTCCAAGGGCACCTTTCCATGAATAATGAGGTCAAATAACAAATGAATATTTCATGGGATTGATGCTTAGCATCGGGAAGGTATTGGTAATGAGATGGAAGTTCTCTCGAGTAGAGGCTGGGTTTCTTAAAGCAATCTCGAGATGGAAGCTCTCCCAAGTTGAGGCCAGGTTTCTAGTAGCAATCTCCTGATCCCTTACCTATGTGCCCCCATAGGATGATTGTCTAGATAGACATTAGTTAGTAGATCCACTTTAGCTCAACCATGGTTCTACCTTTGTAAGTAGGAAAACCCTTTTGGGTATGTGAGACACTGAGGGATTATGTTATAGCTCACATGGTCTCTATGTCGGTTAATGCTAATTCCTCACATTAATAATTGACCAAGGTTACTTCAAGAAGCATCACATATAATTTAAAAGGTTTTAAAGATGATGTCAGCTTGCATTGACCATGATTTTATGACTTATGTTTTCTAACCCTCTTATATAATATTTTAGCTTGGTCAATTGCATGTCATGAAATGAAATGTCCCTTTTTGCATGATTTAACTATTTTATGCATTGCTAGCATACTTGGTACATTATTGTTTACTAACGCATACTCTTGCCTACATTTCCCCAAATGTTTGGTCTGATAGTCAAGTTTCTAGATTTCGTGGCTAGAGTTTGATTTGAGATATTTCTGAGCTTTGGTGAGTCCTTATGCTTCAAGGATGGATTTTTATTGTTTTAATTCCTTTTCATGTATTCCTATTTTGTAGATGATATATGGGCTAGGCACAATTTTATTTTATTGTATTAGATGGCTATGATGAGACAAGTGTTTCCACTATTCATTTATAAAAAAATGCTTTGGACTTGGACTATTGTTGTACTCTTTTTGTTCTATTTCTTCGTTTATATGCCATGTTACATCTAAGGGGGTACTCGTCGTGACAAACTTGGTAATCAGAGCATAAGGTTTTGAATGGTCCTAGGATGTCTCAAATGCCACGTCTAGTAGAGTCTTGTTCGCAAGTGTGAAGCATGCCACTTTTATGAATGAGAGGCTACAAGATGTTAGGAAACTCCACTTCTTTCATTACTCTAAAGTCATGCAATAAAGTGTAACTCTAGGTGTCTTTCTCTCCTAACCCTATTTATTCTTTGTAGAATATGCCTCCACGAAAGAATCTCGTGAGAAGGAATAGGAATGTTTGTGAAAATATGAGACACGGTGTTCCCTAAGTGCTGGTCAACCCTTTGGCAGAGCTAGTGACTAATGATGAGTTTCGAGCCGCATTTCATGCATTGGCCCAAGCTATAATGGCTCAAGAAAATACAGAGGTTATGGCTCCCATGAACCCAATGGTGGGTACGACAGCAACTAGAGTAAGAGACTTTATTAGAATGAATCCTCCAGAATTTAATGGGTCTAATATTGAAGAAGATCCTCAAGAGTTCATTGATAAATGTGTATAAGGTATTGATGGTCCTGGGAGTGACACCATTGGAAAAGGTGTAATTGGCCACTTATCAACTTAAGGGTGTTGCTCAAGTTTGGCTTAACCAATGGAAAGTCGAGAGGGCGTAGATGAGGGTCTTCTTGATTGTGAGAAATTTAATGTTGCCTTTCTTGATAGGTTCTGTCCCATTGAGATGAGAGAGATAAAAGTACTTGAGTTTATTAACCTTCACCAAAAGGGATATGTGTAGGAGGGAGCATGCTTTGAAATTCACATAATTGTCTAAATATGCTCTGGCTATGGTAGTTTGTGTCGGGTGCTTCTGACTTAGTGGTCAAAGAATGCCTAACCGCCATGCTTGTTAAGGAGATGGATGTTTCTCGGTTGATGATACATTCACAACAAATAAAAGAAGAAAACCTTAAGGAGAAAAATAGGGATTCAAAGAGGGCAATAATGGATGATAGTGAGTCTTTACATTCATGGCCTGATGGAGGTAGTTGGTCTCGAGGTAAGAGTGGTAGTGAGCAAATGAGGCTCGAGTGTAGAAAGTGTGGGAGAAGACATGAGGGTAAATGTCTAGACGGTTTTAATGCATGTTTTGGTTGTGGAAAGAGTGGTCACAAGAAAAGAGATTACCCAACCCTTACTTCTAAGGAAAAGGAGGGTAGGCAAGATCAAACTCAAGAAGATCACGAGGGCTCCCCAGATGCAATAAATGGTAAGTTAGGGTCTTTTAGCTTGTGGTCATGTGTTGCTTATTGTTGAGTGTTTCGTTGGATATGGTAAGACTCCATGTATGATGATTATGTTTAGAGTAGTCCTTAAAATACTTGTGGAAACTTCTTAGGTGTGTACTTGAATCAATGGTTTAGTGGTTGTTAAGACGTTGGCGTTATGTTTAGATTGAGGGATATGGATTTTAAAAGACCAGTGAGGTTTGCTCCCAAGGGGGAGATAGTGTGCTTTATGATTGATACTTAAGTAGAACTATGTTGGTTTTGGAAGAGTTCTTTTTTATGGTTTGGTGAGTGAAAGTTTGGAGGTGATGTGACTTCTTAGTATCCCTATATCTCTCATTTATCTTCAATTCTAGCTTGAGGTAATGAGTTCTTCTTGGTTTGTCCTTTGTGTGGAGTCATGTGTTTTATGTGTTTACAATGATTTCCTTATATTATGCATGTACATGAAAAGCTTGTGTTTTGGAAAAAAAATGAGTTTATATGATTGAATTTCCATATGTTGTTGTGCATGGATTATGAGTTGCCTATAGACTTCACGAGATGAATTGACGAGCATGCTTTAGCTATGCTTTTTGAGTGTGAATTGCCTATAGGCTCCATGGGATTGTGTTGAGCATGCTTTTAGCTTGGAGAAGGTAGTTCCTCCTTGAGCATGAGTGATTTTGAGATTTCATGCATAATGGGTTGATAGATGTAGTTCCTACTTCCTTAAGATACATTGAGTATGTTTAGTTGGATTTGATGTTTTTCTCCTTGATTTTTGCATTGCATACATAATGCGCTAATAGAGTTAGTTTCACCCCTCTTATGATGTTTTGAGAACGTCCTAGTTTGGAGTCGATAGTTCCTCATTGGTTGTATACATTGAATTGTAGGTTGGGTTGTTAGTTCCTCTCTTACTTTTATAGAACCAGTCTAAATATCATTCAAGGATGAATGATCCCAAGGGGGAGATATTGTAACACCTCGGATTTGAAAGAGGGAAGCCTAGCAAATTTTAGCAGTTACAGCTACCATCCACGAGTGCCAACCACGTCCTATGGGTTGAACCACAAACCGTAGGTGGGTCCGTGGAAGGGCCACTAAAATATTCTCTAGGGAAGAACCACGACTAGACCTACAGGTCGTAGGTGGGTCCACAGTCCGTGGTCCAGGGGCCCGTCGGTTGGCCAAAAGTCTCTAACCACCAATAACGGCCATGCAGGATGGCCTGTCATCCAGACCACGGTCCATTAGTGGCGGGTCGTGGGTTAAAGCTGATAGTTAATGCCAAGGGTAGTTGGGTCTTTTCATAATTAATTAGTTCCTACATTATGTCGTTTTGCCTATATTTAGGACCCCTATATAACCCTTTTTACCCCCAAATTCACAAAAAGAATCCTAAATATCCTCTCAAATATTCTGTCTCTAGAAACTTGAAGAAGAAGAAGATTCAATCTAGGGTTTTGAGCTAAGGTGTCAATTTATCTATTGAAGGCTAGTATTATGAGTCAAGGTATGACAGTTTTCATCTATGGATTAATTTCATCCATGGAGTTCCTAAATTCCTATATTTCAAAAGGTAGAATTCCCCAATTGATTTGGGCTTTTTCTTCAATTAGTATGGGTTTCTTTCATTATTGATTTAAATGATTAAATTATGATCTACAATGTTTGAATTGATGAATTACTATGGTTTTATGATGGTTTCACCTATGAACCCATGTAATCCCTATGTTTTCAAGTTATGAACTATATGATGTGGGATTTTGATCTTCAAGGAAGAGTATTATGAAATTTTGCATGTATGATTAATTTTACATGTATGTATGATGAAATCCATATCTAACCCATTTTTTCTAAGAGTTGATGATTGGAAGTGGGTTTTGACCTCAAGGGGGTAAAGTATGGACTTATGCATTGTTTTATGAAATCTATACAAATGTTTTAATGGGGGATTTGAGAGTAAAGTACCAATGATGATGTTGTGTTGTGAAAGGATATTCTCACTAAACACATACTAGCATGATATGAAATGTTTTCTAACATAGAGAGGATTCTTAGGTTGGAAGGCTTTCTCACCTAATTGAATCAAAGAGCAAGAGACCCTAATGAAACTAGCTTGGATTGGCTGTCCAAGGGCACCTTTCCTTGAATAATGAGATCAAATAAGAAATGACTATTCCATGGGATTTATTCTTAGCACCGAAAGGATGTTGGTAATGAGATGGAAGGTCTCTCGAGTAGACGCTAGGTTTCTAGAAGCAATCTCGAGATGGAAGCTCTCCCGAGTTGAGGCTGGGTTCTAATAGAAATCTCCTTACCCCTTACCTATGTGCCCCAATAGGATGATTTTCCAGATAGACATTAGCTAGTGGATCAACTTTATCTCAATCACTATTCTACTTGGGAACGTAGGACAACCCTTTTCGTTGTGGGAGACACTGGGATCATGGTATAGCCACATGGTCTCTATGTCAATTAAGGCTAATTCCCATCATTAATAATTAACCAAGGTTACTTCAAGAAGCATTACATATCAGTTCAAAGGTTTTAAAGATGATGTTTGCTTGCATTGACCATGATTTTATGACTTATGTTTTCTAACCCTCTTATATCATATTTTAGCTTGATCAATTGCATGTCATAAAATGAAATGTCCCTTTTTGCATAATTTCACTATTTTATGCATATCTATCATACTTGGTACATTGTTTTGTACTAACGCATACTCTTGCCTATATTTCTACATGTAGGGTCTGATAGTCTGGTTTTCGAATTTTGTGGTTAGTGTTTGACTTGAGATATTTTCGAGCTTTGGTGAGTCTTTATGCTTCGATGACGGATTTTCTTTGTTTATATTCCTTTTTATGTATTTATCTTTTGGACATGATGTATGGGCTAAGTCCAATTTCATTCTATTGTATTAGATGCCTATGATGAGACAAGTGTTTTAGACTTCCTCTATTCATTTATAAAAGATGTTTTAGACTTGGACTATTGTTTTACTCTTACTGTCTATTTCTTATGTTATGAGAACTAAGCGGCTTGTATGGAGTCCTTTAGGGTTCTATATGTCATGTTACATCTTGGGGGTACCCTTGGGTCGTGACAATATAAAAGAGTAAATACAGGATCTATTAGTGCCTAATCAACATGTGTAAAATTATTCAATGCACTTGTAACAATGTTCGGTGAAGACTCTAAGTCCTGGCGACCGGCAAGAGCATAAGTGTGGTTCTGATCACTACCTGAACCAAATTCTCCTTCTATATCTTCACCATGACCTAGTGCAACATGTGGTCCTATTCTTGGAGGATGAATAATATATAAAAAATCTACCATTGACCTAGTAGGCTGAGCTATCTCACCCCAACCTCGACTCAGACACTGTCTCATAATGTGATCAGGACACCCGCACATAACATGCATCTTAAACCTTAGTTACTTCCCACCTAGACCACAAGGGTCATCACGACCCATGGTGGCCACCACGAGTCATGGTTGCACCCATGGTTGCTAGGAAGCAAGCCCTAGAAAGGTGCCAAGCCAAGGCACCTCTTCACGAGCCACATCATGGTCATGGTCATGACCACAGGTCGTGGGAAGGCTCGCGGAGTTGCCTAAGCTTGGTAGGAACTGGAAGTAGTTGAGGGAACTACTGCCTCAAAGAACACGAGCATCATTATGAGCCATAGTGCCCTAGACGGTCTGTCAAAGTGGTAGTCAAGATCACTTGGTGGCAAGGAAAGTAAGGCAACTTGGCCAAGCTACTGCCTCCATGACCATGACAATTACCATGAATCGTGGTCTTGACCACGGATTGTGGGAGGTCTTGTGGTCTTGGGAAGCTATCACCCAAGGAGCCCTTACAAAATCTTTTATCTCAATTCTAGAAAACCCAATTAGCTAGGGTTTCAGCTCAACTCCATGGATTCTTTTTAAAGTTGCTTGTAAAGGTTGTATTAGGTATGTTTAAGAATATATGATTGATTTTATATGATTTTAAATCAACTACTTCAAGAATCCATGAGATCCCCAATCCTAGCTATGGTTCTTCTTCATATTATAATGGTTTTGCAAGTTAGACCAATTGATTGGATGTGAGTTAATTATGATGAAATTGCATGACCTAATTATGATTCTAAATGTATACATGTTTAACCTAAGATTTATGAGTTTAATTGACGAGATTAGGGCTACACCAAGAAAGAGGCTAATTGAGGGTTTATTTGTAACCTTCTAAGAATAATGAACTTCTTGATGAATTGTCTTAGATTAGATCACCTAGACATGAATTCCTTAAGGGTAAAGCTTTAAGACATGAATTTAATGGACTACTTGAGTCATGGTTGTAGCTATATTTCTTGTATTGAATAATAGATGTATTGACACAATATGACCCTTGAATATAAGAAATGAGGTGAATCTATGAATATGATATGGCTAATGTATTAATGAGTTGTTAGATAATGGTATTCCTTTATCTAATATGCTAATGTTAAGTGTTTGGGATGGGTTTATTTATAGGCCTTGAAGGGTATATTATGAAGGTTTGTACATGTTGACAAGTATTGTGTGTTAACTTATGAATCACTTAGAAAGTGAAGTCCTATGCCTGTTGTGTACATTGTGGTATTGTTGAAAGGCCATTCTTCCCTTACCATTACACTTGATTATGTATGAATTTTCTGGGGTGAGAATAATGTTTTTGTTGTGTCATTGCAAGGACAATTACACACACACTCCATGCATAAACATGATTATGGTGTATCAATGGTGTTAATTGAAAGCATAGTTCTCATATGAACCTTTACATATTATTATGCATGATATGTACATGACCATGATGATCCTATTGTGTTGATTGAAAGTCCATTCTCATGAGAACACATGATCTTGGTATGAAATATATTCTCACATACTAATGATGATTCTAAGGTTGAAAATTCATTTTCACCTAAATGAATCTATGAGCTATTTTATAAGTTGTATTGAATGAAGGGTAGATCACTCCTTTACACATGTAAATACAATTCATGACTAATTATGTATAATTTGGGAGATAATGCTTAGTACCGAATGGATATGGACAATGAGGTAAAGGCCTTTCTGTCAATGCAATAGGTCGGGTCATCCACAGTAAACTTATGATATGGAAGCTGCTCCGCCAATGCAATATGTCAGGCTTCTGGAAGCAATCTCCCTATCCCATAACTATGTGCCCACATATGACTTAGCTAGTGGATCCACCAAAAAGCTAATACATTTAGTTCTACCTTAGGCAAGTAGGACACATCCTTTCGGTGTGGGGTTACACAACATCGGATTCCATGTAGCTCACATGGTCTATGGAGGTTATGGATATACTTCCCTAAATGATAAGATAATGAATGAGAAATGAAATATACTATGACTTCTTAGTGAGTTTTACATAATAGGACTGGGGGTATGGGACGTCACTTCCACATTGCACAAGTTTACTTAGTAGGATGTTATGGGATGGTTCCTTTATGTTATGATGAAATATGAATGTATACATGTTTGTTGAATGGATAGTTGCCATGAATGACCTTACTTAAAATTCAAGTAATGTACATGCCTGTTTCCTTATTTATGGTTATTGCTTATGAGGAGATCTAAGGATGAAATATGTGACTAAGGTAGCTTCAAATGAGTACTTAGTAGGGTTGATATTATGGGATGCCAACCACACATTGCACGAGTGTTTCTTAGGGGTTGCTAAGGTGATGGTTTTACTATGCTATGGGACTTCACTTATACATTGCACAAGTAGACTTATAAGTGGGTTGTAAGGTGGTTTCCTTATTTTATGAAGATATACGAATCATTGTATGCATAATATGGGTTGTTGTTATGAATGACTTAACTTATTACAGTTTATGAATATGAATGGCTCTTTGTTTATATGTGTTGGTTATAAATGAGGTCAAGTTATGTTGCACATGATCATGGTGGCTTAGAAGTTATACTTAGTGTAGATGGGATTATGGGTCCTATATATGCATTGCACAAGTAGAGATTAAGGTTGCTTATGTTAATAGTATATTATGATGAGATGATCTTCATATGTGACTATGTGTATGAACTATGTCTTGTGAAGATTGGGATATGTAATATGTATATGTTGGAGACTATGCTTGGGAATATGATGATATCCTTTATGCTTTGATGAATTGTATTTGGGTTGTCTTATGAGTTGCATTCTCTAACTATTTGAAAGATGTTGTTCAAAAATGGCATATAGCATGATTTCAAATTAAATGTCTCTTTTATGCATGTTTTAATGATTTTTATGCATGGCTTACATACTTAGTACTTTTTGTGCTAACCCCATCTTTCTACATTTTCTATAAGTGTAGGCTTTGGAGATATTGGATTCCATCCTCGTGGCTATAACTCTAGTAGATCAAGAAGAAGAAGATTGGTGAGTCCTCATTGTATTCGAGGTCTCAACCATATGTCCCTTATGTCTTTATTTTTATGCTTTAGACTTATGTAAGCGCTATGTCCCTAAGATTGTATTTCAAGAGTTTTGTTTCAAGTATAATAGATGGTTTGAGACATAATGTCATAGATTCTCTTTCATTTTGTAAAAGACTTTAATTGTAAAGAAAAGTTTTAAATTCCTCACTATTTTCCTACTCTCTTATGTTCAAGATATGCTATGAGGCTTTTATGCGACCCCTTGGGGGTTAATTACGCCGTGTTAATTCTAGCAGGTAATCCCGGGTCGTGAAAAAAGTGCTATCAGAGCATAAGGATTTTGGGATGATTTTAGGATATCTTAAACCACATCTAGTAGAGTCTTGTTCATAAATGTGAAGCGAGCCACATTTTATGAATAGGAGTCTATCAGAAGTTAGGAAACCTCACTTCTTCGTTCTCTAAGTCATGCCCTTGAGCTTAGCTTTATTAGGCCTTTCTGCTAATTTGTACCCTATGGTTTTTTAGGACATGAATACTTCAAGGGCTGATGTTGAAAAGAATGAGGAAGACAATATGGAGCAAGAGGTTCCTTTCCGAGCTCCTATTGTCCCTATAAGGGATCATGAATCCAGTGAGAAGACTAGGTATCATTTTCTTTTGTTAATTCTAGTCAGGATAAAGATTCCGAAATTCTATGGGTTAAAGATAGAGGAAGATCCTCTAGAGTTCATAGATGAGGTATCTAGTGTGTTGACCTTGTAGGAGTAATTTCGGTAGTACTTGTCTTTTATGACTTGATAAGTTAGACATTATGAGTTTTTATGTTGTCCTTAGTCTACATGGTTAATTGTGGCTATAGGTATGTATTGGTAGAACCCAACTTAGTTATAATTAGTTTTATGGTGTGTTGGAGGTTTTGGTGAATAATGGTGAATGTGAAAAATTGAGTGATAACTTGCTCCGACCTTAGAAATCGAAAGAGTGGGTGGTTGGAAAAGTCCGAGTAGGTTTACTCCCATGGGAGAGATAATGTGCTTAGATAGCAAGGTCGTTGAGTGTTCTAAGATGTTCATGATTTGGAGTGGCTCAAAACTCTCATCTTAAGAGGTATAGTGATCTTGAAAGGTTTAGTCCCAGTTTGGTAGACTCATATGAGACTTTGAGTGGTGTTGGCAAGGTTGCTTGTGAGCAAGAGTGCTTAGATGACAACGACTCTAATTTAGAAGTACCAATTGAGATCTTAGACCGGCAAGTTAAGAAATAGAAGAGTAAGAAAGTACTTCCACAAAAATGTTGAGGAGTGGTATTTTAGTAAGGGTTATAGTTGAAGGTGCTTATTTGGGAGGCCAAGGGCCAATGAGATGTCCCCATATCCTTATGTCCCCTTCTATACCTGCTCTAGATTAAGGTGATAAGTTCTCGTTGACTCATTTCATGATTGTGGAGTCTTGGATGCTAAATGTGTCCTATGATTCCCTTGTCCCTTAGAGTTGCCCTTGTTAACCTTGGTAGGGTTTGGATGAATGGTTATTAGACCTCTATTAGTTTTAGAGCCCGGTGAGGTTATAATGAGCCTTTGTAATGCTTGAATTTGTTTAAAAGGAGTAATATTTGAGGTTTAGAAAAAGGGGGCTTACTCCCAAAGGGGAGATCATGTGCTTGAGTAGCAACATTGATTGAGAGTCTCGATATCCCTATCTTTTTCTTCTATTCCTATTTTAGCTTGAGACTAAGAGGTCCTTCTTGGGCTTGTTTATGTTTAGGAGTCATGAGTGTTTTAGAAATTCCATGTTCTCCTTATGTTATGCATGCTATTGAAAGATTCTTATGTTGTATAAAATGGATTTTTCATGATTTACATGTTCCTCATGTTATTGTGCATTTAGTATGGTGATGGCATATTTAACTTCATGAGATGATGTGATGAACATGGCTTGTTAAGTTTTTGATGAAATGGCACATTTGCTCCATAATGTTGTGTTGGGATTGCTTATAGTTGAAAAATATAAGTAGTTCTTCCTATGACTATGTGATTAATGATGTTTAGAAGCATTTGTGTAGGCTCACCCGTAAGGGGGAGATGGTGTGCCTAGCTAACATTGTGTTATGTTCTTACGTGTTGCCATGACTTCTTTATATAATGCATGTTCATGAAAACATGTGTTTTGAAAGAAAATTAGTTTATGTGAATTGTTTCTCTCATGTTGTGGTGCTTTGAGTAAGAGTTGCCTATTGTACTACGTGAGAAGAATATATAGACATGTTTTAGTTAGGAGTTGAGAAATTCCTCCTTGAATGAAATGGTTTTTGAGAAAAATTTCATATGAAACCCATGAGAGTACGTTGAACATATTATGACTAGGAGATGGTAGTTCCTCCTTGAACATGACAAGTTATGAGAATCTCATGCATAAATGGGTTGTAAGATATAGTTCATACTTCCTTTTATTACATTGGTCGTGTTGAATTCCGGTTGATGTTTCCTCCTTTAAATAGGTGCACATTGTGAATAAGTGTATCTTGAGTTGTGCATTATTGATATTTCATGCATGATGGGCTTCTAGTTTTGAGTCATTAGCCCTATAATGTTTAAAGTTTCATTCGAGGATGAATGTTCTTAAGGGAGGGATAATATAATGACTCTGAAAATTATAGGTTAAACTAGAGCCTAAACATGGGGGTTAACGTCAAGAGTTAAGGGTAAGGGCTAAAAGTTTTGGGTGTAGGCCATGGTTTGGGAACCTAGGCTACCAAAAACTAGGCCTAGCTATTGCCCACCTAGACCATGAGGGTCTTCTAGACCCATGATGGCCACCATGAGTCGTGGTTCCACCTGTGGTTGGCTAGATTGCAAGCCCTAGAAAGGTGCCAAGCAAAAACACCTCTTCACGAGCCACTTCACGGTACGTGGTCATGACCACGGGCCATGGGAAGCCTCGTCGAGTTGCCTTAGCTAGGTAGGAGTTGGAAGTAGTTGAGGGAGCTACTGCCCCAAAGATCACGAGCACCAGCACGAGCAGTGGTTCACTAGCCGTTCCGTCAAAGTGGTCGTCAAGATCACTTGGTGGCAAGGCAAGCAAGGCAACTTGGCCAAGCAACTGCCACCATGACCATGAACATCACCACGACTCATGGTCTTGACCACAGATCGTGGGAGGTCACGTGGAGTTGCCTAAAGTCTTTGAGGGTTCGGCAAGTTGGAGGAGTACACTGCCTAGGGAACCACGGGCACCACCACGAGCCGTGGTGCCCCTCATGATCCGTTTAGTTGGGTGTGGTCCCTAACGTGGCTGCCTCAAATAGGAAGTTTTAAGTAATTTTGTTTTAATTAATTATTATGTGGGGCTGATTTTAATTAGTTTATATCATATATATAAATAGTTTTAAGTTTTAAAACACTTTATTTATTCCTTTTTTCTCAAACCCAAATCAAATCAAAAAGTTCTTCTCCCTCTCAAATATCCTCTCTCTAGAAACCTCCATTGAAGAACAAAGATGGATATCAAGGAAAGCTTGAAGGAAGGAGCTTTTCAATACGAATTTGATAGGATTCTACACCTAAGGCATGGGAGTTCTTCATCCTTGGGAAGCTATCACCCAAGGAGCCCTTTCAAAATCTTTTATCTCAATTCTAGAAAACCCAATTAGGTAGGGTTTCAACTCAACTTCATGGGTTCCTTTTAAAGTTGATATTGAAGGTTGTATTAGGTTTGTTTATGAATATATGTTTTATTTTATATAATTTTAACTCAACTCCTTCAAGAATCCATGAGACCCCCAATCCTAGATATGGTTCTTCTTTACATTATGGATGGTTTTGCAAGTTAGCCTAATTGATTGTATGTGAGTTAATTATGATGAAATTGCATGACCTAAGTATGATTCTACATGTATACAAGTTTAACCTAAGATTTCTAAGGTGAATTGATATGATTAGGGCTACGCCAAGAAAGAGGCTAATTGAGGGTTTATATGTAAACTTCTAAGAATTTCTTGATGAATTGTTTTAGATTAGATCACCTAGAAATGACTTCCTTAAGGGTAAAGCTTCAAGACATGAATTGAATGGACTACTTGAGTCATGGTTGTAGCTATATTTCTTGTACTGAATATTAGATGTATTGACTCAATATGACCATTGAATGCAAGACATGAGCTGAATATATGAATATGATATGGCTATTGTATTAATGAGCTGTTAGATCATGGTATTCCTTTATCTAATGTCT
Organism: Solanum bulbocastanum; assembly: GCA_037074985.1. Taxonomy (NCBI): domain Eukaryota; kingdom Viridiplantae; phylum Streptophyta; class Magnoliopsida; order Solanales; family Solanaceae; genus Solanum; species Solanum bulbocastanum. Next base: position 15,969,326 of record CM073607.1, on the reverse strand, counting down.
AATGTTATGTGTTTGGGATGGGTTGATAGATAGCGCTTTAAGGGAATATTATGAAGGCTCGTACATGTTGACAAGAATTGTGTGTGAACTTATGAGTCACTTAGAAAGTGAAGATCCTATGACTATTATGTACATTATGGTATTGTTGAAAGGCCATTCTTCCCTTACCCTTACACCTGATTATATATGAATTGTCTAGGGTGATGATAATGTTGTTGTTGTGTCATTTCAAGGATAATTACACACACACGCTCCATCTATAAACATGATTACGATGTATCAATGGTGTTAATTGAAAGTATAGTTCTCATATGCACCTTTACATATTATTATGCATGATATGTACATGAAAATGATGATCCTATTGTGTTGATTTAAAGTCCATTCTCATTAGAACATATGATCTTTGTGTGAAAGTTATTCTCACATAATAATGATCATTCTAATGTTGAAAGTCCATTCTCACCTAAATGAATCGATGGGCTATTTTATGAGTTGTTTTGAATGAAGGGTAGAGCACTCCTTTACACATGTAAATACAATTCAAGACTAACTATGTATAATTTAGGAGATAATGCTTAGTACCAAGTGGATATGGACTATGAGGTAAAGGCCCTTCCGTAAATACAATATGTCGGGTCATTTAAAGTAAACTCATGAGATGGAAGCTCCTCCGCCAATGCAGTAGGTCGGGTTTCTAGAAGCAATCTCCCTATCCCATAACTATGTGCCAACATAGGACATAGCTAGTGGATCCAACTAAAAGCTAAAACATTTAGTTCTACCTTAGGAAAGTAGGACACCTTCTTTCAGTGTGGGGTTACATGACACCGGATTCCATGTAGCTCACATGGTCTATGTCGGTTATTGCTATTTTTCCCTAAATGGTAAGATAAAGAATGAGACATGAGCTATACTATGACTTCTTGGTTAGTTTTATTTAGTATAAGTGGAGGTATGAGACTTCACTTCCACATTGCACAAGTAGACTTAGTAGGATATTATGGGATGGTTCCTTTATGTTAGGATGAAATATGAATGTATACATGTATGCTGAATGGATAGTTGCCATACATGACTTTCCTTAAGTAATGTACATGCCTATTTCCTTATTTGTGGCAATTGCTTATGAGGTGATCTAAGGAAGAAATCTATGACTAAGGTAGCTTCAAAGGAGTACTTAGTAAGCTTGATATTATGGGATGCTAGCCATACATTCCATGAGTGTTTCTTAGGGGTTGCGAAGGTGATGATTTTACTATGTTATGGGACTCCACTTATATATTGCACAAGTAGACTTATAAGGGGGTTGTGAGGTGGTTTCCTTGTATTATGAAGATATATGAATCTATATATGCATAACATGGGTTGTTGTTATGAATGACTTTACTTATTACAATTTATGAATATGAATGGCTCTTTGTTTATATGTGTTGGTTATAAATGAGGTCAAAGGTATGTTGTACATGATCATGGTGGCCTAGAAGTGATACTTAGTGTAGATGGGATTATGGGGTCCTATCTATGCATTGCACAAGTATGCTTAAGGTTGCTTATATTAATAGTCTATTATGATGAGATGATCTTGATATGTAACTCTGTGTATGAACTATGACTTGTGAACATTGGGATATGTATTATGTTTATGTTGAAGACTATGCTTGGTAATATGATGATATCCTTTATGCTATGATGAATTGTATGTGGGATGTCTTATAAGTTGCATTCTCCAACTATTTCAAAGATGGTGTTCAAAAATGGCATATAGCAAAATTTCAAATGAAATGTCCCTTTTATGCATGTTTTAATGATTGTTATGCATGGCTTCCATACTTCATACTTTTTGTGCTAACCCCATCTTTCTACATTTTCTATAAGTGTAGGAGATATTGGATTCCATCCTCATGGCTAGGACTCTAGTAGATCAAGAAGAACAAGATTGGTGAGTCCTCATTGTATTTGAGGGCTCAACCATATGTCCATTATGTCTTTATTTTTTATGTTTTAGACTTATGTAAGGGCTATGTCCCTAAGATTGTATTTCAAGAGCTTTGTTCCAAGTATAATAGATGGTTTGAGACATAGTGTCATAGATTCTATTTTATTTTATAAAAGACTTCGATTGTAAAGAAAAGTTTTAAATTCCACACTATTTTTCTATGTTCATATGTTCAAGATATGCTATGACGCTTGTATGGGACCCTTTGGAGGTCAATTAAGCCATGTTACTTCTAAGGGGTAACCCTTGGTCGTGACAAAAAGATGCAAATTCCACCGACTCCACTACCAAAGCATACATTACCCAAAGAACCTAATTAAAGTGATTGATAAACTCCCAGGGATCCTCACTCAGGTCAGTGCCCGTGAATATAAGAGAACTCAAGCTGGTGAACTTTCGGGTCAAAGAACTTTCAAAGCTGGTGAACTTTCGGGTCAAAGAACTTTCAAAGCTGCCTGGAATTTATCATGCCCTATTTTTTGTTGTCGTGTGGTTACCATTCAGGTCAATAATCGGACTATCCTCTATCTATCTTGATCTTCAACATCATGTGGAGAAACTGGTATTGTTTTGTAGTCTCTAGCTATTTCAAGTGCCACCAGAGTATATGGGGATGGGGTGTTGGATCCCCTTTGCTTCATTGGGTATAGGAAGAATTAGGATCACTTGAGTCAATGATTCACTCTGAGCCTCAAATATATCCATCTATACTAGTGGAATGGACAAGTCCCTTCTCCCACATTAGTGTCAACTCACAGGCTAGCCATTTGACTAGTGACAGACATTTCTGTAAACAAGGAACGTAAAAGCACAAATAAGATTAAAATTTCTTATGACCCTGCTCTATTGCACTATCTATAAGATGAAAGAAGATTAATCATTCCCAAATGTCATATAGCCTCCAAATTATTGGTGTGGTACACACCACACCCATAAGCAACATTCTACGAGAAACTACTTGGGACCCAACCTATCTTGGATACCAAATTTGTCATTCCCCAAACCACAGGAGATGCGCTAGTATTTGAAACCCTGAAAGGCCGAGACAAAATTCTTTAGATATGATTACCACTTCCTTGACTTGAATAATACCATCAATATAATGATTGAAGAGTAATTCTTGAGATCAATAAAATAAGAACTCAACAATATTCCAAAACATACTCTTTATTAATATATTTTCTCAAGACTCGAGTAAAATTTTGAATATTCAATAAACAAGATTTACTTTCCCTTGTAACAAGAGTTAACTAGTTATAAGGTCAGTTTCGATGGAGTATCAATCAAGATATATATGCTTATGAATAATTCAAAGGGAAACTACTAATTCTTACTTAAGTTCTTCACATGGCATACTCTTATTCTCGACAGCAATTTCAATTTCTATGGCCTCAATACTTTGCAACATAGTAGAGTTATATGAACTCTTTGATTTCTATGAATAGGTCATACAAGGGTATCAACGAACCAAGAGTCTATCAAAACCAATAAATCTCAAGGAGTGGAGTACTTTTTTATAACACTTCCTTCAACTCATTTCTTGATAAATATTGCTAAAATGATGATTCATGGGAAACTGATTTGGAATAGCCTTTAGATACATAGATTCGAGTCCTTTAGCTTACTATAACAATTAATGATCCTTTGTTTCTTCATTCTAAAACAATATACAATGACAATGTAGTTTCGAACAGTTACATAACACCTACAAGTCATGTCATCAATTGAACAAACATGTTAGGTGTGCAAGCTTTCAAGACATTTAAATCAGTTGATGTTCTTAGTATACAATCCTTCATATTACTATTTGGAGTACACAACAGTTAAATTACTCCAACACATTAACCACAAGATACCAAACCATTCCACACATTCCCTCCTTGTCAAATGCATCAATCAAAATGGGAGAAACTTTGATTGCGACTTCTTATTTCCATCCCATGAGTTCTACCCATATAATATAGCTAGAACATTGAGAACACTACATGTATGAAAGTAGGGGATATGATCATACTTTGATTGAAGAAAAATATGTATAAAAGTAAGGGAAAATAGGGGGTGTGATTAACCAATAGGGAGGGTTGTCTCTTCAATCCAAAGAGAGACTTAATTAAATTCTGGGCTTGGTTGAAGAACAACACTTGATTATTTATTGATTCCTTACCTAAGGCTTTAAGTGTGAAGAGGGGTTGAAGAACCAACAAGGAACAACTTCCAAAATGACTTATTAAATGTATGTAATGAATTCAATTTGTAACATTATAACTATTAATATATAGACCGAATTAACATGTGCAAGTCATGTGCCCATCGCAACTAATTTTGTCCTCTCCACAATCCATAGTAAAACGCACATATCTTTTTTACTTTAAAGTCAGGTTGATAAGAGGTTTAGTTCATTGAAAGTAGATTCAAATACATTTAATGTTATATAAAATAAGCTCTCTAACTCATTATGTATTGAGATATATGTTCGTCTCAAGTCAGAACATATATGAAATTATAAGAAATAATCCATCGTAATGAAATATTCAACTTGTACTATTGTTCCAAGGCATTCTTTGGCCTACATCATTGATATAACACTTATGGTGACATACTATAACTAATCCTTGATATGATCACACATTTTAAAACTTCTTCTCCCAATCTAACACTAATTCACTGACATTTATAAGTTGCACATGTACTTTAAGATATGGGGTATTATAAAATATCTAGGGTGCCAAAATAGACATCCCTTATTGGGATCTATACTCTATTGTTTGCGACATTGTATTTATTTATGGCATAATAATTATTTGTGTAGGTTGCTTTTAGACACATTGCTTGCTTTGGACTATTTGATTATTTTTTTTTCTTAGGGCTATAGTGGCTAGCTACAAGGATTTGACTTTTTCATTTCAGGATATGTTCATATTCTCTAAGGTATTATTGAGAAATATATGTCTTTACTGGATATACCTATTCCTTATGGGGATATATTGGCACCTATGGGGGCTACACTGATGTTTAAAAGGCTTTTGGAAGATAGTCAATGACTTCATGGCTATTCATATCTTTTCAAAAGGGCTACTGGGACATGAAAAATGCCTAAGGGGATATCTAAACAATGCCTAAGGGTCTCTTAAGAATAATGATTGTCTAAGGGTCTATACATGTAGTGCTTGAAGGGATAGTGAGATGTAATGATCGCATATATGGTTAAAGTATGACCAATAAGGATACATCAATTGAATTATACCTACCGAGCTTATGGGGGCCTAAGTAGGTTGTATTATTTGTTATTTGTACATATTAACTTATGAAGGCCCGGGTAGGTTATTGTTTGTTAATGTTTGTTTGACAGATTCAAAAGAAGTTCAGTATGTTAAGCTTATTGTTGATCTTTTATCAAATTACTTTCAGTATTTTATGATACATGCTTAGTTATTCTATTGACATTTATACTCAATATATCATTTTGTTTTGATGCTCTATTTCCTAGGGGCATGACATGCTTGCCTACATGTCTCAACATACTAGTACATAGGCCTTGTTAGTAGTGTAGCCAAGTACCCGCAAATTGGTCAATTTTATTTATTTCACAATTTCCAAATCTAATGATTTGTTAGTCTTTTTTTATGTACAACTAATGGGTAGGCCGGTCCCTATCCAGGCCAAGTATATTACTCTTAGAGGCTTAAAGAATTTGAGTCATATAGATGTGTATTTTCGGCTATGTAGGCCTTGTTGTTTTTTCCTTTTAGCACAATGGCATGTTTGCCTTGATTGCATATGATTATACGTGTTCAATTCATATGTTTTTAGCTACCAAGGTGACTTCAATAACCCATATGGTGTTACTTATTTATGGACAACATTGTAGCCTTGACGACCCACATATGATATAGTTTTTGTTCTATACGAATTATTGGAATTAGCTGAGTTTATTACATGTTATGTTGGTAGTAGCCTTGTTCCAAGGACTTATTTTTAAGTCAAGATATACTTGTTTGTTTTCTTGATTTTGTAGTTGGTGTTATCTTGATAGAATGGTTATCTGACAAGGCCTTGCATCTATAAGTTAGGATGTGACAATGTCAATGGTAATGACAAAGTTATTGAATATTATAGTAAGATACAAGATAATATGGAAGTTAGGAACCCTAGATGGCCGAGAAAAAGTATAATAATATTTTAGCGTAGGTGGTTTGATCAAACACATATAGGTACCAAGGTGAATCAACAATATGATATAATTGAAGTTAAGCACATGAAATAGTGTCATCACTATGATTCTTTTATCATTGCAAAAAAATGCTAAGCAAGTGTATTATACTCCACATGTTTGGACATATATATGATTGATTGGTGGGTGGTTATAAAACTAATCATATGGGTATAATTGAGATCGATAATGTGTTAGGTGTTGTGTACTAAAATGAGGCGACCATTGTTGATCAAACAGTGAATGTTTAGTTAGAAATAAATCTAGAACAGCTTTAACACATTAGAAGAAGCTCTATTGATAAGGTAACCGCCATCGCAAAGATTGAGGAAAATAAGTCAAGCACCAAAGAGGAGTCAAATGATGATTATAAAATTAGTGAGGAGGAAAAATGGGATGGTGATGGAAATGAAATAAGAAATGAGGAAGAACGATGATGAATATCATGTTGGTTTATTTTGTTGAATAATTTTATTTAATACTTGTAAATTTATTTGTATATTATAATGTAAACTTGTATGCAGCTGTCATCTGATGATGGTGATCGAGGTTATATTAGTAGGAGTAGCAAATCCTATAAGTATAATAGAAAAGTAGTTAAAAGGCCTATAGATCCTAGCGATGCTTCCGGTCATGGCCTTACATTTTCTCCCCAGATATACTCTTCTCTAACACTTTCTTATGTCTCATATGTCATTGGGCATCTAGTACATCTCTTCAGATGTACTCTTCCCCTGCACCTTCATTTGAGCAAAAAGGAATAAGGCAGCTGAAAGAACAAAGAAAAAAGGCCTGAGGATCGCCTAAACCATTGGGCGAATCACCGAATGGCCTTGGTCTCACCTACTGTTCCAGTGTGCCAAGCCCTGAAGGATAAAATCAAGTCGGTAATAGAAAGAAGAAGTCAATGAGTCGCCGAACAGTTCCACGATGCTGTGCCTTATTGCCCAAAGTTACAGGACCTCAAGAATGCTGAAGGCAAAAGCAAAAAGGCGATACAAATAACCAAAGGGCAGATTGCCGAGTACATCGATGATCTTGACTAACTGCGCTGACTGAACCTTCGCAACACATTTTTTGACAACTATAAATACTTGTATAAATTTTTATCTTAGCAGCTGATCTCATATCATAGTATTATTCAGTTTTTGAAGTTTAGAACTTAGAACTAACTTAGAGAGACATATTTCCTTACCTTTGAAGATTTGAAGATTTCCATCTCTAAGAAATTGGAAGTGAGTATTAAAGATTCTTCATCTTAGACGTTTGTAAAGACAATATTAATCGTACCCAGTTCATGGAAACACTTTTCAGTATCGATTTCAATATTTTTACAATGTCTAGCTAATACCCCAGTTCTTGGGATGTGATTATGTAATTATGAGTTGAGTTAACTGATGTGTATTGCTAATTGATAGTCTATTTGTTGAATCAAAGTTATTTCATTTAGTAATTGTGGTTGAATTTAATGGGTCGTAGTTGTAAATACAATCCCAACTTCATGTTTTTAGCTGCTCGAGAGAGAAGTTTTAAAACCAAAATTGTTAAATTGATGGTCTGTGGGTATTGGATTGTCATGGGTTCAGCTTGAGAGAGTGAACCGTATAACATTTTCCACACATTCAACTCAAGGGAGTGAATGGACTAAAGTGAAGGTTGTGCTTCATTGCAGCTTATTGGTCTTCGAGAGAAACCAATTCGATTTTGGGTAAATTGTTCGACAGAAAGATTACCCCCACTAAAGTCTAGTTTATTCACTAATTTGCAGCAATTTACTATTCCTTGCAACTACCTAGTTACTTACCTTAGCCCATAATCATATCACATCCCAAGAATCCTGTCTCCACATTCATATTCATATTATTTGATGTTCTTAGTTGCTAGTTGACTACAAACCCCCTATTGATATTTGACACTTGTGTCAACCTTTAATTTATCATGTTTTTCTTCATAAATTTTTTTAACTATAATTGACTTGAGCATATTTATGCTTTTTTATTGATTCTTGAGTACAAACCACTCCCTTCGGACTCGACCCCAACTCATTAGTTGGGTAATATTACTACTCATGATCGTTGGCACTTGAGCTAGAATTAGTGTCCTGATATGTGAAATTAAAATGGCGCCACTGCCGGTGAGTGGTGTTAATTGAGAATCTTTAACTAAGTTGAATGTTGTTCTTTTTAGTTGTAGTGAAACTTACTTAATTGTTAGTTTTGTTTTGTGTGCTTGTGCTTTGAAATAGATGAGATGAGCATGTTGGGCAGTAATTGTGAATAAGTGGATTTTCCTCCGTTAGAAGTGAGGATGTTCAGGGATCAAATTGTAACCTTCAAACAATTGTAAGGTGAACAAATTCATGAGTCGTGGCTAAGGTTTAAAGCACTCTTAGTTCAGTGCCCAACTCATGAAATTCCCAATGTAGTCCTTCTGGAATGTTTTTACAAAAATCTTGGTCCTAGGAACAAGGTGTTGGCTGATCTACTCATCCCGGGTGGTATTGCACAATAGTTCGATGTGATAGAAGCCCAACTACTTGATCACATGGCTGAAACAAACCAAGAAGTAGAGACGGACTTTATGTTGGTCGCCCTAATAAATCGACTGGATAATTTGGCCAAATATATGATGGATATTGAAGTCCAATGCAAAAGGAAGGATATGTACATCCCTCCTCATGAGCTAAGAAGTCCTAAGGACGATAAGGGTAAACGTATCGAAGGAATGCTCTTGATCATTCTCCAAAAGATAAATGAGCATGATAGAGTGCTCAAAGAGATGAAGGAGGATATCGAAGTGCTAAATCAGATGATTGGCTCTCACTCCAGATCTATCCAGCTAATTGGAAACCTTGTGGGTCATGTATGGCCTCATCTCCACCAAAACAAATAAGAGGGGTTACTTAGTGACACTAAGGTCAACCCTAAAAATGGAGATTGAGTGTGGACTTGTGTCGTGCCACGACGTTAACTAAGGCGCTGCTTGGGAGGCAACCCAATACCCCTTATCGCTTTATTTTTTCTTTAAGAAATAATAGTGTGTTGTTTGTGTAGGTCGAAGTGGGAAAGTTGTTGAAAAATATAGGTTGGCGAGCAAAGGATCCAGTTGGCGCATCGCCAAAGAGGTTGGTGACCCCGACCAGACCGCCGTTAGATTCAAAAAAGTTTCATATTAGAGTCTTTAAAACTTAGCGAGGCCAGGAAATTATTGGTGAATCGCCGACCAGGTTGGCGAACTCGATCTAGTCCGCTGTTTGGATCCCCAATTTAATTGGAGGTCCTATAAAACTCAGTGAGGTAAGTATCCATTCAGTGACTCACCGAGTGGATTAGCAACCTTGACTAATGTCGCCGACTGGGCGAGAAATGGACGGTTGTAAGGCCAAAGGTTCAAAAGTTTCAAATTCTTTCACTTTCCCTCACTTTCTAATCTTCCCAAACTCACACCCGCACTTTATTTTCTATATTTCTTAATTTATTACTATATTTGAGTTGTTGATTGGTGCTCGAATTTGGATTACATTACCGCGTAGCAATTCAATCTTATCTTAATCAGCATTAAAGGTTGGTTTTTTGAACCCCGAGTTTATTTTTATAAATTTTGTCCTCATTTGCAATAATATTATCTTGTGTAAGTGTTCTGGGCTTTTTGATATGATTAGAATGATTAAATGCCTATTTTAAGCTGATAATCTTGCCTGTATTATTTTGATTGTTGAAATTTCGTATTTTTGTGCGTTAAAATGAATTAAATTTTATGGGGTTGTGCTTGCTTGTTGTTTAGTTTGGTTGGGTGAAGTCTGAGAAGCCTGTATTTGTGCCAAAAGATATAATTTTCCTAATGATAGAATAGATGACATCATTCTTAAGGACAAAATTCGTAAATTAGCCAAATTTGGCAAAATCGGGAGAAGTCTGAGTATCCCGGGGTAATGGGTGTTATGGGTCTTGCTTTAATTTGAGTAGTGCATGTTTTGATTTTGTTTTTGGGGGTTTCAGGGTTGAATTCGAGAAGTTAGGTTGAAAGTAGGCACGTTGGGTCATTTGGCGAGTATGGTCGAGCTTGTCAAACCACTCGGCGGTTCGCCTAAGTTCCCCTTCTTGCCTTTAATTTCTTGCTAAATGTGTTGTTGGGCTCTGTAAATTTTGGTGAGAAGTCTGAGGACGCCAAAGGAACTCGGTGACTCACCAAAAGTTTTCTTGATCGCCTTTTGTATGCACCCCTGGGCCCTTTTGGTACTGCTACTTTCGGACAACTAGCCCTAGCTCGCAAAAAGATGTCGGTATTTGCTGAAAGGCCCTTCATTTCACCGGCATGCCAGTATTTTAAAGCCAATCCTTTTGGTAAGCCCTATCTAGCTCGCCAAAGCAATTCGACGACTTGTTTGGCTAGTCTTTATGCATCTGTTTTTCTTTGGATTTAATTGAATTGTTTCTAACTTTTTCCTAATGTTTTGCACACATGGCTAGATCTTAAGTTGCAAGAATAAACATGCCACCCCAAAGGAAAGAAAAAGGGATTGCACTCAATGATGATGCAACTGCATCCAGGGGAAAGGCCACAAAACTCCCCACAACTGGTGGGAAAGGTAAGGGTAAAGGCAAAGGACCTATGTCTTCAGAGGCAAGCTCCGATAGTGATGACATCTATGACACTTACCTCAGCACTTATGAAAGTGAAGGTGAGCATCAAGAGCCTCAGACTATAGCTTCTAATGATGATGAGCTGGTAGTAGCACAAAGGGTAGAGCTACATTAAAAAAAAATGCATGATCCATATAGGATCAGGAATCCTCCACACATCACTTCTTCTCCTCCAGTTCTAGAGCAGGTTGTAGTCCTAGCACCTCTTGTATAGTGTCCTCTTCCTAAGTTGATGAACAAATTGAAGATTGAGGGGCTGAGGATGATTATTGAGGAAAAGAGTGTCAAGAGATGGGGTCATTGACACATACCCAGAGATTATGAACTGTTTGAAGTCTCATAGGTTCTAGATCTTCACAAATCCTCGTGGCCCGTATATACCAATCTAGGTTCGAGGGTTCTACAATGCTTATAGTATATTGATACCACAAGGGAAGAAGACGACAGCTAAATTCAAATTGACTACGTGGTCGTCAAGGATAAGAAAGTGCAATGTGATTTTACTGCCATTAACGCAATATTAAAATGCACTACAAGACTTAAGGATGATTTTCCCCACAAGATTAGGATGACGACTCTAGAGAACATGAAAAAGTGGCTGGCTCCACTGACATCAGACGACACTCCCAAGTGGCTTAAGTTTGGAGCAACTATTAAAAAGAATAAGCTCAATGTGGCAACAAGGTATTGGTTTGGCTTCATCAGATGCACGATCATACCCTCCCAAAATAAGTCTATTCTTTGCCACGACAAAGTAGCATGTTTGGGCTGTCTCATTAAGTGGTCAAGGCTAAACTTGGGATTGATAATCTCAAAGGAAATGCTCGTGCAAGTCAAGCAGCGCAAGACCTCACTCTCTCTCTTGGTGTTGATCACTGAGCTATGCAAACGGACTCGAGTTTCGAGAGATGCAAAGAAGGATGTGGAAGTGATTCCCATATCCTCTACTGATATCTAGATACTTGAAGATAAATATATAAAGGACTATGTTAAGAAGAAGAAGAAGGCAGCCCAGGTGGATTCATCCCCGATTGTGGATACAAATTCACTACCTATAGAGGCATCACTGCTTACTCCGGCCCATGGGCCTTCAGGTACCTCTTGTTTTGTCCCTTCTAATGTTTCTAGTTCTTTTGCTGCTGTACTGCCTCCAAGACCTGCTGCTAATCCTATCTCCCAGGTCTCGATCACTCAGTCCTCCATTCTAGGCATAATACAGAATGCACTAGCTGATGCTGTAACACCCTTGAGCACTACCATTGACACCCTTGCAGTTAGGATAACGGTGTGTGAGCGTAGCCAAGGGGCTACCAAGAAAGTGATGGCCTTAAAAGCCGCTATTACTATGTTGATGAATGACGTGGATCAGCTGAAGTCTATTGACATGTCCATAATCTTCAGGATGGTGGAGATTCCAGATGTACCAGATATACATCCAGCTACCACCAGAGATAAGACTATAGTTAAGGAAACAGTTGATCCTGTTGTGCAGGCTTCCCTAGCAAATACCCCCTTCGCTGCTCCTTTTGACCTGACTCCGGGCACTGATGCCCAAGTCCAGACTGATGCATAGAGCACTGATACCTAGATAGATGGTGCGATTGATTAGACAAGACCCCTCTTTACCTACTTCTTTGTCTTACTTTATTGTTGTTTGCATTTGAGGATAAATGATTTTATTTGTGGTGGGGTGAGGCCTACCTTTTTTGAATATTGATGTTTTGTTTATACATTTGGGTTTTTGAGCTAAAATTGTGTTATACACTGCTTTTTATGTAAGATTTGAGATTATAAATGATTTTTGACCTTTTCAATTTTTTTTGCCACCTCTTATTTGTATTGAATGTCGTTGTTCTTGTGCAAATTTGAGTAGAGGTTTTTGATCAATATCGATGACTTAAATAGTGCTAATAATCAAACAAAAATGAATGTGTGGCTACGATGAGACCAAATGAAGTTGTAAAGACAATATGTGAACTCTTTGCATCTTGTTGTGACTAGCCAAGTATCAAATTGAGTCTCTTGTGATAAACATTGCACACTAGCGAAAGTGTGGTGTTTGACTTTGGTGTCATTGCCTTGTGTGATGAGCTTACCGTGAACCATGTGTGATGACACCTAGAATTTGCCCGGTTGGTCCAGCTAACTAAGTGATATGAACTCTTGATATGATCTTAGGCAACTTTAAAGAGTGTGAAACAATTTGACATTATACCTCTTTTTGTGGCCTACCTTGTGAGTATGTGAACCCCGCTTGAGCACCCTTTGAGACTTCACCTTTTCTTGGAAGAAACTTGATGACATTGTGACCTTTTTTTGATCCAATACCCATAATCCTCATGATTTGTGATTTGTTTGAATAGCCAACTTAGGCCAAAATTTAAGTTGATGGTGTGGTGAAAAGAGAATGTAAATCAAGATGTGCAAGAAATTCCCAATTTTCCCATGTTTTGAAAAAAATGGAACCCCTCTATACAATAAAAAAAGAGAGAAAAAGAAGAAAAGAATGAAAAAGTTGTGGAATAAAGTTGTGAAAATACAAAAATAAATGGGGTCTCCAAGAATCCATGGAAAGTGAATAATGGGATGGCTTGTGAGCACAAATGAAGAATGATGAAAATAAGGAAAGGAAGTGTTGTTCACACCACATCTCAGTCCCGTACAAGCCTTGGAAAGACCTTTTTGATCTTGAGTGAGGTGAAACAAATGTTGGTTGGAAAATAAGGGCAAACCTATGGGTGAAGTCATGCATTGTGTTTATCTTTGTGAGTGTGAGGGTTGAATTTGATTCCGGAGACTTAAAATTTTGAACCATTGTGTGTGAATATGGAATCATTCTTTGTGTGAGGACATTTGATTTCCTTTGTTGAGCTTGAACTTGCATTTGAAGAAAGTATTGTGGGCCTGAGATTCTTTAATAATGGTGAGTGACAATTTGAAACTTTGAGTGCACATTTGATCCATCCATGAGTAAGTTGAGTCTTTTTATGTGCATTCATGATTGAGTCTTGTGTAGCACTATTTAAGACATCCTTTTTGAACTGATGAAGTTGAGTTTTAATTGAGGACAAACAAAAGTTTAAGTTTGGGGTGTTGATGAGTCCACAATTTGAACTCATTTAGGGCTTAATTTTAATAGATTTAGTGTCCTCGAATGCATATTTTGTACTAATAAATGATGTAAATTCTTGAATTCTAAGTATTTGGACGTAGGGGCAAAGCATGGACAATATTGAGCAAAAAGGAACAAGGCACTTGAAAGAACGAAGAAAAGAAGGCCTGAGGATCGCCTAAACCATTGGGTGAGTCACCGAAGGGCCTTGGTCTCACCTAATGTTCTTGTGTGCCAAGCCCTGAGGGAGAAAATAAAGTCAGCAATAGAAAGAAACAGTTGGTGAGTTGCCGAACAGTTTTGCGATGCACTGCCTTATTGCCTAAAGTTACTAGACCTCAAAGATGCTGAAGGAAAAGCAAAAAGGCGATACAAATGACCAAAGGGTGGATCGCCGATCACATAGTGGATCGGTGATCCCGACTAACTTTGCCGACGGAACCTTCGCAGCACACTTTTTGACAACTATAAATACTTGTTTAAAATTTTTAGCTTAGTTGTTGATCTCATATCATAATATTATTTAGTTTTTGAAGTTTAAAATTTAGAACTGAGTTTGAGAGACATATTTCCTTAGCTTTGAAGATTTCCATCTCTAAGAAATTGGAATGGGTATTGAAGATTCATTATCTTAGACCTTTGTAAAGATAATATTAATTGTTCCCAGTTGATGGAAACACATTTTGGTATCAATTTCTATCTTTTTACTATATCTAGCTAAAACCTCAATTCCTGTTGAGTGATTATGTGATTATGGGTTGAGTTAACTGATGGTTATTGCTAATGCATAGTCTATTTGTTGTTTAAAAGATATTTCATTCAGTAATTGTGGTTGAATTTAATGGGTTGTAGTTGCAAATACAATTCTAACCTCGTGTTTTTGGCTTGCTCAAGAAAGAGGTTTTAAAACCAAAATTGATGAAACGATGGTCTATAGGTATTGGGTTATCATGGGTTCAGCTCGAGAGACTGAACCCTAAACCCTTTTCCACACATTCAGCTCGAGAGAATGAATGGACTAAAGAGAAGGTTGTGCTTCATTGAGGCTTATTGGTGTTCAAGAGAAATCAATTCAATTCGGGGTAAATTGTTCAAGAGAAATTTTAACCCAACTAAAGTCTAGCTTATTCACTAATTTGCAGCGGTTTACTATTAATTACAAGTACCCAGTTGCTTACATTTGCCCATAATCCTATCACATCCCAAGAATCCTGTCTCCATATTCGTACTTTCATATTATTTATTGTTAGCTGCTAGTTGACTACAAACCCCTTTTGATATTTGACACTTGTGTCAACCTTTAATTTATCATGTTTTTTTTTGTAAATGTTTTCAGCTATAATTTGTTTGAGCATACTTATGCATTTCTATTGATTCTTAAGTACAAACCACTCCCTTGGGACTCAACCCCAATTCACTAGTTGGGTAATATTACTACACATGATCTTTGGCACTTAAACTGGAAGTAGTGCACTGATATGTGAAATCAATAAGTGATCGTTATCAATTAAAGAACCCAACTTGGACGTTGGAGTTGATTCCACAAGGAATATGATTCAGACTTAAACTTAACTCACTATTATATTTGTTTAGTCAACTTATTTCTGAGCCAAGTAAATAAAAGGGAGGGGGGTGTGGAAACAAATAACTGATTGTTGTTCAAGTAACAAGTGAGCAAGATTCAAACCTTGAGTTATCAATAAGAGAGAGTAACTAGGGTGTATGTGTTTCCCAAAAGCTCTTAACGCGGTAATCCTAATAATAGGAATCCTTTCCTAGTGTTTTACATTCAAAGTTGGTAAGTTAGGTATCCCTAAGTAATTGGTCCTCCAAATAGGGAATTTCACCCCGTACCTTGGTTCGGCTATGTGTGTATAATTTAATAACTCTTACCTTTACCTCATATTAGAGATCACATCAATGTATGACTTTGTTTTCACACTTGCACCAATTGATATTAGACTATTAGGTAGTATCACACTAGATCTCTGCTAATAATTCTTTTCTTATTAACTTCCTTCTTGGTCCGGCAAGTAGCAACAACATGAGTTCTAACGCGTGCACTCATTTAAAAGACTTCTAAGCAAAAGAATTATCAATGCATGTATCAACACTATTCAAGAATTACTTTGTTATTATTCATACATTGTTAATTGCTCATGGTTCCCACAACCCTAGTTATGGATTTTGCTACTCATACTTGAAAGAACACAATTTATGTTTTGATAATAAGAATTCATGAATTTACGTTTAGAGTAGAGGAAACCCGAAATATCAAATTGAATTTCAAAGAAAAAATCTTATAAACCGAAATTCGAAAATCAAATTGCCAAAGTTTACAAGTGAATTCCCAAGAAGATATCAAGAACTAAAAGTAAACAATAGTGTCTAACCCCAAAAAAGGAGGTTTACATACCCGATTTATAGAAAAACATGTCCTAAACAAAAAGAAAACAAAATAAGGAAATAAACTTTCTGGACGCAGCTTTGATCGACGATTGGACCTACGGACCTTGGGTCGACCTATGGTACATAGGTCCCCTCCGTTCGTCAACACTTAGAACTTTTCTACAAAGGCTAGAACCTTGAACTCCCAGTCCATCACTGACAAACGTGCAGAACAAACCGTAGGTTGACCTAGGGTCCGTGGATCATCTTTCGTAGCTCCACACTTGGGATTTTCATCAGCTACTGGAACTTCAACTCTCTGAACACCTTCTATGGACGTGTTAGATGGACCGTAGGTTGACCTACGGTCTGTAGGTTGCTTTGTGGTTCCACACTTGGTCAGACTTCCATAATGCTCCCTTCTACCCTACCATTGACGGACCGTCATAGGACCTACGGTCCGTAGGCCCCTTCGTGAGTGGCTACCTCTGCAGATATTTTAACTGTCATCTCACATAATCACGTCCAAGCCTATTTCCTTCAAACATGACACAAAAACATTATTTCCAATAAAAAATAACCCTAGACACATTAACTCTTAAGTGAAATGTATCAATAATACTGTAAACTCATGGTACATCAACACCCTCAACTTAAACATGTTGTTTGTCCTCAAATGACACACTAACACTTTAAACGACACTTCTGTTAAAACAGATATACAAACTCAGCAATCACATGGCTATTTCAACCCATTCCATCTTTTTACTGCAAATCCTTTTTATTAGACTCAACAAGCTAACTTATGCGGAACAAGATATGACAAAGATCTACCAATAGACACCACAACATACACTTTTCACAATCACCAAGGTACCAACTTTCCTACAATGTAACTAGTGCCCTCACTTCAAATGAAATCCTTTTGATGCAGTAAATATGAATTTTGATATTTAGGATTCATTCAACACGCACGCGCAAAAGTGACTTCAAGTACAGTTAGTGCTCAATAACATAGGCTTCCCCTTATTGTCACTGCTTAGACTCTCCAAACTAGTTGCTAGGATCACTATAAGACTTTCTTAGCTTGTAACGTAGGCTCAGGGTCAGGTGTGGCACATTTGGGTACTTTTTAGTGACTTTCAGCCCTCCTTGACATTACATTGGCTTTTTACCTCTTTTCTTAACCTATTTTTGACATCCTTTCATTTTACTTTCTTACCCTTGACTCCTTTCAACATGGATGCGACTTTTGATTTTGTAGCTCATATTTTTCACTTTCTTCCACTTTATCTCTTCTTTTTTACTTTCAGGACTTTTATTTATCATCTTTTTTCTTCTTTTGCACAAAGCCACATCATCTACTATCTTTTCTTTCTTTTCCCTTTTCAACACAAAACTCTTTTCATACCCTTTTTTCTTTCGATTTCCTCTTTCATAGCCACCCTCAACTTATGGATTTTGCATTAGTTGAGGTGTACAATATCCGATGTCAAACCATGGCTAAGATAAAGGTATGTTTTTGCATTACCCACCCTCAACATAGGCTTTTGGCCTAAGTCAAGGTGCTTATGTCCAAGGAGGGACCGAGGCCAAGACAATTATTTTAGGGAAGGTGAGTTAGGTGAATCAAAAGAAATGCCCTATTTAAGGCTCAAACTTTCGGATCAAAGGGAACATTGATTTCATTTGGTTAGATCATTTGAGGCTTACGTGGACTAATTTGAACAAGGGCCTATGATCACTTCCCAACTTCTAGCCTAGATCATCTTAGTAGGATCAACATGGCGAGTTTTAGATTGGCACAAACTATCTGAGCATTCAACTTTTCTCAGATACTCTTGGCACATTGTTTCATTATCAGATTATTAGATTACCCAGTTCAAGTTTTAGCTTAAGTCACGAGGTCACATCGATTCTTTATCATGTCACATTGAGATCCAAAACATTCAACTCATCAAGACTATAGATATAGCACATTTTACCATTTTTGGACAGGGATCAATTTTTTTCATGCTTTCATTTTTCTACATACTCCTACATATACATTCCTAAACATGGTGGTTCAATAGAAATTAAACAGTCTTGGGGAAAACCCCAAGAGAGGATTATGATTTGGGTTACTCAAACTTTACCCTATCACTCGCAATCCATCTACCCCACCCCCAAGAAAATAAAGTGCAATTGTCCCCAATGTATAAACAGTAAAAAATAAAGGATTGGGTGAAGCAAACCCATAGTGCATATGCGCCGAAGACCACTCAAGAAGCGGGTGGGTCCGGTTTGTCAGAACTCGCTGGATCAATACTTAGAACTCCATCAGTAGCGCTCTCATCTATAATCTCAGCACCCTCAGTAGTGCTCTCATGAAATCTCACATTATTAGATGGGCCCACATTTATCTCCCAGGCTCGCTGCTGTCTCATCGCCTCATCAACTATGGATGCCCTCCAAGCCACCTCTATCTGCTGGTACTCTCTCTTTCATGCTTTCTTATCCTTAGTGTCATCAGAAGTACGACTGGAGAGGGGACGCTTCCCTGAAGTACGAGAAGAATCTAGCAGTGGAATACCATCCCTGAATAGGGCACTCAACATCATATCATCAACCGGTGTCATATGGGCAGACTCTCGCTTAGTCTTTAGTGGAGTAAGAAGTACAGTGTCATCAGCATAGAGGCTCTCTATCTCCTTCTCGATAGTGTTCAAATCAATAGTAGGGGCTAGACTCTGTAGGACTCTCAACTCAAAGGCCTTTAGGCGCTGATGAATGGGCTGGACCTTCTGGTCCATCATTTGCTCCATCTGCTATTCAACCCTAGCCTCGGAGTCCACTATAGCATGTTGCATCGATGGCCTCACATGTTGTGCCTTGAGCCTCTATACTCGAGCTAGAGGGATGGTAGTGGAATTGGATGAATGGGTGGCTCTGGACAAACTAGGGGCCTTACTGGCGGTCAGAGACGGAGAAGCCTGGACCTTTGCTGTAGTGGTTGGAGGAGCAGTGTAATCATTCTTCATCTACTCCATATCCACTGTAATATAATCACTCAATGGTGGCACCTTAACCTATGACTCCCTGCAAGGTGCAGCTATATTGGCATGATCCTGAATAAGGCCTCTATCAAGAATCTTGGTTACCTGAAGCAATCGGTCACAATGCCAAACTGGTACACCAGAGTCCCTGCAAAGCTGGAAGATAAGGCAGGGGAAAGGCAAAGTGGATTTGAACCTCTTCAACACAAAAATCAAAGCCTCAACTTGCACCTCAATCAAATCAGCCGCAGCGATAACCGGTAACGTACCATCTCTTCCCGAGAATACATACCTCAAATGCGATGGTAGAGCCTTGAGCTCCAATTTTGGAGCCTTGAGCTCCAATTTTGGAGCCTCTTCAACAGGCAGTTTTGCGGGTGGAGAGTCTTGATTTTTCATATCTAAGTCCAATTTCTTTGGCTTGGAACAAAATTTGAACCTATAAAGTGAAACAACTAATTCGTCATAGTCTTTGATACCATCACCCTCTAATTTCATCCTTAGCGCTACTAGTGCATCAACACCCAACCTGTCTTCAATAGACACATTAGAATCTCACTCCACAACATGATTCACCACTGACACTGACTTGAGATTGCTTTCATGTTTCATAGACCTATAGATATTAAAAGTTACCTCTTCACTATTCAATCAAAACTTTATATGCCCTCTCTACATAAGGACCAAGGCACGTCCAGTAGAAAGGAATGGTCTCCCTAGGATGATGGGAATCTCAAAATCAACATCACAATCAAGTATCACAAAATCTGCCGAAAAATGAATGACTCCACTTTCACAAGTACATCTTGGAGAACACCATGCACTTCTTCATAGTTCTATCAGTCATAAGTAATCGCATCGCAGTCAATTTTGGAGCCCCTAAAACTAACTTCTTCTATATAGACAATGGCATCGGGTTAATACTAGCACCTAAATCACACAACGCCTTTCCAAAATGCAACAAACCGATGGTACTAGGAATAGTGAAAGCGCCAAGATCCTCTTTCTTCTACACAAGTGACCTAGTAGCAATAGTACTGCAATGTTGCAACCTCTCATCATTATCGAAGCTAACGGCCCTCTTTTTGGTCACCAAATCCTTCATAAACTTTGCATACCCACGCATTTGCTCTATAACCTCTATCAACGGAATGTTGATGGAAAGCTATTTGAACATAGTAATGAACATACGGTATTTTACTTCTTCATTCTTCTTTACCAATCTCTGTGGGAATGGAGGTGGAGGTCTAGGCATGGGAACAACTTTTTGGATTATCTTCGCTTCCTTCTTTGGAGCATTCTTGGACTCTCCAGTAACCTCAATCTCATCATCATCTCTTTCAACCACAATTTCAACATCAGACGGCATAGATAGATGAATGGTCTGCTTACCCCCTCGAGTAGTGACTACCATACAATGCCTATCATTTTTTGGATTCTGGATAATGTTGCTAGAAAGTGTACCAGGTTGACGTGGGTTTACTGTAGTGGACAACTGATTCATCTGTTGCTCTAGTTGCTTGATCGACATTAAATGGGCATCAACTTTTTGATCAATTCCATACAAGTCGTTTCGCATCTCTTTCACATTCTCATCAGTTGTGTCAAACCTCTTCATCATCTTCTACATCATATCCTTAGTTCATGGCATACTACCCCCAACTTCCCTATTGCCAGATTCCTAATTTGTAGGAGGAACATAAGGCCCAACCCTATCATTTCTATTGCCATAGTTGCTCCGATTGTAGTTGTTATCGTGTTTGTAGTTCCCATCTCAAACATAGTTACCCTCTAAGTTATAGTTGTCGTAGTTCCGAACTTGGTTTCCTTGCCCTTAACACTAATTATCCGAGTTGGAACCTTGGGCATTGGCTCGAAAACCCCCTGTTTGATCATTTACCAAATAAGCAGCCTCCTCATAGTAGCATTCCTCAATTGGTGGTGGTGGAGTTCTAGTCAAGTGGTTTACGACATTCACCTTTTCTACACCTCTGCTCACATGCTTCAACACCAACCCAAGTTTTGTCCTTATCTGAGCCATATCTTTACAAATGTCATCAGTAGATTGACTAAATGCAGCTTGAACTGAAAAAGTGTTTCTTCTAGTGTTTGACTTTCTAGTGTTCCATGCTTTATTATTTAAAGAAATATTTTCCAATTTCTCAGCGATTTCCTCAAAAGTGCACTCACCATATGATCCTCCATCAATAGTATCCAATACAACCTTGCTATTGTCATCTTGACCTCTGTAGAAGTACTTCTTCAGTAACTCATCATCAATGCGGTGATTCAGAACACTTCTTATGAATGCAGTGAACCTATCCCATGAACTCCTTAAAGACTCTCCAGGTATTGCTACAAAGTTGTTCAGTTTATCCTTGTGATTCAGCTTTTTGAACAACTGAAAATATTTTACCGTGAACATCTTGTGAAATTGGTCCCATGTATGAATCGAGTTGTACGAAAGCTCAGAAACCACACTGCATCATGTTTGGTCAATGATAAAGGGAAGACTCTTAACCCTATGACGTTAATATCCAACTCTAGTCATCCTACATAACTCTTGCAGACACTCCTCAACTTGGCCATGTGTCCATGTGGATCTTCTTAAGCCATACCAGAAAACAACCCCATAGTTGTAAGCATCTACATAAGACTGCTAGTTACCATGAATATATATGCCCTGGAGGTAGAGGTGGGAGAACAATAGGTCATTTTGATTCAATGGTGTTGAAATAGACCCGGTAGTTATCATACATCATTGGTTTTGGTGGATTCTACACCCTTAGTGCATCTTCAAATAGATTACAACCACAATCTTGAGCATTCTCATCATTCATTTGTTCTACATGCTCCTATATGACAGGATTATTTGGAACCGCCTGATTATTTATCTTTCTCAAAGTTTTGCTCAAATCTGGATCGTATGGGGTCAATGATTCGCCTAGATTCCATATACTTCGCATACACTAGCGTGGAAATCTGAAGAACACAAACAAAATAAAACATAAAATTAGGAAATAATTGACTAAAGTTTAATAATCTAGTTAAACTTAATCCAAAAACCTAATTCCCTAAAGAAGTATAAGCGATCGTTATCAAGTAAAGAACCCAACTTGGAGGTTGGGGTCAATCCCACGAGGAAAATGTTCAGATTTAAAATTAATTGACTATTATATTCATTTAGTCAACTTATTTCCGAGATAAGTAAATAAAGGGGAGGGGGGGTTCGAAACAAATAACCGATTGTTGTTGAAGTAACAAGTAAGCAAGATTCAAACCTTGAGTTATCAATAAGAGAGACAAACTAGGGTGTATGTGTTCCCCATAAGCTTTTAACACAGAAATCCTAATAATAGTAATCATTTCCTAGTGTTTTAGATGCAAAGTTGGTAAGTTAGGTATCCCTAAGTGATTGGTCCTCCAAATAG
Source organism: Solanum bulbocastanum (assembly GCA_037074985.1). NCBI lineage: Eukaryota > Viridiplantae > Streptophyta > Magnoliopsida > Solanales > Solanaceae > Solanum > Solanum bulbocastanum. The sequence goes on along the minus strand of CM073607.1, from coordinate 15,946,508 downwards.
GGAATTTCACCCCGCACCTTGGTTTGGCTACGTGTGTATAATTTACTAACCCTTACATTTACCTTAGATTAGACATCACATCAATGTATGACTTAGTTTTAACCCTCACACCAATTGACATTAGACTATTAGATAGTATCACACTAAATCTGTATTGATAATTCTTTTCTTATTAACTTCCTCCTTGGTCCGTCAAGTAGCAACAAGGCGAGTTCTAACATGTGCACTCGTTAAAAGACTTCTAAGCAAAAGAATTATCAATACATGCATCAACACTATTCAAGAATTACTTAGTTATTATTCATACATTGTTAACTGCTCATGGTTCCCACAACCTTAGTTGTGGATTTTGCTACTCATACTTGAAAGAACACAATTCATGTTTTGATAATAAGAATTCATGAGCATATGTTTGCAAGTTAATTCCCAAAAAATTTCAAGAAATAAAAGTAAGCAATAGTGTCTAACTCCCAAAAATGAGGTTTACATACCTTATTTATAGAAAAACATGTCCTAAACAAAAAGGAAACAAAATAAGGAAATAAACTTTCTAGACGCGACTTTGATCGACTTCTTGACCAATAGACAGTGGGTCGACCTACGGTCTGTAAGTGCCCTTGGTTGGTCAAAACTTAGAACTTTTCTGCATAGGCTGGAATCTTCAACTCCCAGTTTATCATTGACGGATAAGTAGAACGGACCGTAGGTTGACCTATGATTCATAGGTTGTCTTCTGTGGCTCCACACTTCGTATTTTCATTAGGTACTGGAACTTCAACTCTTTGAACACCTTCTACAAACATTCAGGATGGTCGTAAGTAGACCTATTATTTGTAGGTTGCTTCGTTATTCCACACTTGGTCAGACTTCCCTGATGATCCTTTCTACGCCCACCATCGATAGACCGTCATAGGACCCATAGGTCCCTTCGTGGGTGGTTACTTCTATAGATTTTTAAGGTGTCATCTCACTTAATCACTTCCAAGCCTATTTCCTACAAAGATGACACAAAAACATTATTTATAATACAAAATGGCCCTAGACACTCACAACTCTTAAGTGAAATGTATCAAAATTACTATAAATTCACGGTACATCGAGTTCATCTTGCTATTTCAGTACCAAGCATCATTGGTATCAGACCCCTACTTCATAAGGGATTGTAAGAGACTTGTGATATTCTTTTCTAAGTATTTCTTATCCAAATCTGTTTCTCCCAAAACACCATTAAAACAATGGAAAGTTCAGACTCTTTTTATTCTATTATCCACTAGTTTTCTATGGAGAAAACTAACAAGTCTGGGCAGTGAAGATGCAAGCTTATTGGATGCTTGTGATTTTTTGGAGGTTGTTGAGGAAGACTACAAACTGCTTTCTCTACCGGGGAATCAAACTATGTCTCATATTAGAACCCAAAAGGGATAGAATACAAGAAAATCCTAAGTTAAATCATGTCTCTTTGCTGTAGTTTCTACCACAATTTTCAGTAGAACAATGACATGTAATTCATTCAAAGCAATTTGGGATTTTCTTAATAGAGAGTATGAGGGAGATGAAAGAATTAGAGGAATAAAAGTACTGAAATTAGTTAGAGAATTCGAGATGCATGTATGAAGGAATCTGAAATCCTTAAGGGGTCGTTTGGTAGAGTGTATAAGAATAATACAAAATAGGGTGCATTTGTAATGGTTGCATTAGTAGTGCTTGCATTAGTTATACAAGCATTATATCTTACATACTATTTGGTTTGATGTAGTAAAAATAACAAATCTTGCATAATTTCTATTTAAAAATATATGTTTACAAAAATACCCTTCACACTTTATTTATTTGTACACTTCCTTTGCAACAAAGTTCTTTGCTAAAACATCAAAACAAATTTCTTTGCTAAAACATCATTAACACTTCTTCTTCTTTTTTTATTTTAAAAAAAATGATATTTAATAGTTGTTCTATTGTGTCAAAATATTTTTGTGAAAAGTTGGCAAATAATTTTTTTTATCAAATAGTAATTTTTTTGATTAAACTATATTGAAATTAGATTTTTAAAAAAGATACTTAGGAGGTCATAAAGACTATTAAGACACCACCAAATTAAAAGATACTGAAAAACAAATCAAACTAAAAATAAAAACATATGACAACAAAGAAAATGAAAAGAATCTAGATCTATTAGAAAATGCTAGAAAAAAATGTTTTAAAAAGGCTTTGAGGGTAGTTCTGTAATTATTTAGTCTAATGCAAGTGTTAAAATGCTATGTATTACTAATACCTATAATTAGTTGGTATAAGTAATACACAACTTACTATACAATGGAGCGTATAACTTATGCTTGCACTAGTTATACATGACATGAAAAAGTGTACCAAACAAGGTACTAATACACACCTAATGCATGCATTATATTCCTTAATACACTCTACCAAACGACCCCTAAGTATTATTCTGACAGGTTGCTTGAGATTGAAAATAAGGTAAGGATACTTGGAACTTAACTTACTAATAATAGAATAGTTCAAAAGATATTTGCAACTTTACTTGAGATATATAACGAAACTATTGCTTCATTCTTAAATAATAAAGATCTGTCGCAACTTATCTTGGCAAATTTATTGAGTGCACTGCAAGCATAAGAACAACAAAGAATGATGAGGCAAGAAGGATCCATTGAGGGGCTTTGCAAACCAAGTTGCAGTACGCATCAACTGCTAGGGAAAATAAAATAAAATAAAAGAAAGGCAATTATGGAGACTAGCATGTTACAATAGTGAGAAATAGTTTTGTTGCAACCAGTAACAACAGAGAAAGTGAATATCCTCCCTGCCAACATTGTGGGAGGAGAAATAATCCACACTTCAAGTGTTGGAAAATACCTGATATGAAATATAGAAAGTTTTACAAGCTTGGTCATGCGGAGATTATCTGCAAAAAGAAGGGATTTCAACAACAAAATGATGCCCAAATTGCAAACCAACATAAAGAAGAGCAACTATTTATGGCCACTTGTTTTGCAAGTGAAAATTCAAGTAAAAGTTCACTTATTGAAAGTTGTTACGTTGTACAAACAACATAACCAGTAATGAAAAGCTTTTCAGAGAAATTGCTAGATTAGTTAATTAAAGAGCAAGGATCGAAAATGGAGAATACCTTCTGGCGAAAGGAAAGGGGACCATAGAAATTAAGACTTACAAACTTATTTATGAAGCTTTATTTATTCCATAAATTGATCAGAATTTATCAAGTGTTGGACAACTACTAGAAAATGGATTGAAGTTATTATTTTAATATAAAGCGAGCATGATCAATGATCCTAGTGGTCAGGACATATTCAGAATTAAAATGCATGGAAAAATATTGCTTTAATCCATTAGAGAAGGATGACATAGCTTTTCTGAGTCAATCTATAGTTGATGAAACGTGGCACAAGAGATTGGGACATTTTCATCACAAAGCTTTGTTCTTCAAAGTATGTAAGGTAACTCATAGTGATGGATAGATTTTGTGCTCACCCGATAAATCTACTTTCTATCAATAAAGAATAATCTAGGGTTACATCCTTATTTCTGATTATTTTTTAGATGAATTTTGTTGATGAGTTCTGAAATCTAGTTCCTGATTATTGAGTTGCTATATCTTGCATTGAAATTCTTGAGTTGATTGTTCATGTCTATTCTTTATCATGAACCCTATTGTTGAGTTATAATTGAGCTCTTATTGAGTTATTAGAGAGAATTCTTTTTAACCAAACAATGGTCTTAGACTAATTTTTGAGGAAGCAAAGATGAGTTTTATACATGATTGAGAAAGAGTATGAGGGAACTAAGTATTTCCAAATATATCATTTTTACATTGAGAAAATATAAACTTTGATTTATAAAAAGAGTTTATGAGTTCAGAGATATTTCAGAGTTACCTCTTTTAAGAGATTATTTTGAATAACTACCTAAAACAGAGAAAGAGTATGTTTTATATAATTGAGCATGAGTGTATTATTAAGAGTAGTATTAAGCACCAATATGGGGATGAGTTGAGAGAACTGAAAATCTTCATAAAACATGTCTACCAACATTGGCAAAGGATCATACTTTTTATATGAATCCCTATTGCTTAGTGGATCTACATTAGTGAGAGGTTCTATACCCCCTTACGGTATAGGATAGTTATTCCAGTGTGGACGAGACTTTGTATCATCATGTAGCTCATAGTGATGATTGTTGCTTTGATAATCTCCAAGACAGAGTTAAAATATAGTTTTACTATATTACTTACTAGGTTTAGTATCAAAGATGATTCAGTACTAGTAAAGTTTGATATGATTTAATTCCTTTATATTTTTTTTACCTTTATCTTGAGTATATCTTTATCTATTGCAGTCAGTTCTTCTAGTTGTTTCACTTCAGCTATATTATATACTGGTACATTCAATGTACTGGTGTCATTCGACATGAATCTTTTTATGATGCAAGTAAAAGTGTTTAGAATCATCAATAAGCACTTTGAGATGACTTTGCACTTCAGTTAGCTTTTGGTGAGCCTTCTTGCATTCCGGAGGACTCCACTTTTTTTTTTTTTTTTTTTCAGTTTAGGCATTTTAGGGTGTCGCGGGTCTTATCTTGACATCCATGTTGAACTATAGAGGCTTCATAGATAGATAGATAGAGTTAAGAAGTCTCAACTCTCTTTTCCTTTGAGATGTTTTGCAAACTATTATTATTGAATTGAGTATTTTTCAGACAATATGCATTGAGCATTTTACAATTTTAATGACTTACTTTTATTTTAAACCTTAAATGATTGAGTCAGTCTTCCGCAAAGTAGTTAGACAGGCCATGGATTCGCTTGTGAACCAACAATGACTCGTGAGTGCTGGCCACATCCAAGGTGTAGGCTCGAGGTGTAATAAACTTGGTATCAAAGCCAGAGTTTAGGTGTCCTAGGGTATCAATAAAATTGTGTCAGTAGGATCATATTTTTTATTTTGAGGGTCCCAGTTCTATAAATAAGGAATACATACATTTCTGAAAAATTTCCCTTCTTTCATACTCTTAATTGTGCAACAGAATTGTTCCATAAAGAACATTTCTCAAATACATTCGACTAGCCTTCATACCCAAGGTTGTTGAAAAGCAAAGCCCAGGTCCTTATACTTTAAGCAATAGTCTTCAGAAATTCATGAGACTATGGATGAGCTTGAGAGAAGCTCGTGAGTGAGCTTAAGTGTTTGAATTTGAAAGAATAAACTCTTATTCATATGAATTATGTGTTCGAGCTAAAAGAGAGATGGTACACCCCGAATCTCTTCTCTAAGCCTTGTTTTAGATTATACCCTTTAAGAGAGAAGTAGTTTTAAAGCTTGGACAGTATTTTCACCCAAAAATATAGTATGAGCTACTATGTTATAAGTAGCAGAAGTTAAAGTGCCCAAGTTAGAAGTATGCATTTAGAGGTGTAGTGATATAAGAAAGGGAGATAGTGATGAAATAAATTATGTTGTTGGAGCAGTGTACCCAATGAGTCATCAATGAGGAGTTTTCCTTTATGTGTAGGCAAAGGAGTAATGATTTTGTGTGGATTTCATGACAAAAGGTAGAGTAATACTTACTAGTTGGAATGACTTAGAGAATACTTTAACTAGAAAAGAGTTTATGTCGATGTGACATAGTGTTAGAGAAGACCAAGTATATGTGTTAAATAGTAGAGGGGAGCATTCATGAGGTGAGAGATCTAAGATATGCTTATGATTTTGAAAGGAGAACCCATCATATTCAGAGTGTTATAGAACTAATTAGGCAATGATGTATAGTGAATGGTAAATAATGCTTAAGTTTTTAAAGGGAATATGATGGTAATCTATAAATGGTTAGACAGGAAGATAAATATTGACTCTTGTCATCAGGTCTTAGTGGGAAAGTGTTTCTTAAATTTATCTAGTATTGTTAGTTAGTATAGTATGTGAGCAATTATATTGGTATCAATGGTTAGTACTAGGCAATAAGCTTGAATTTCAAATGAGTGTCGTGAAAAAAAAAAAGAGATGGCAACATGAGGGTGATAATGTTAGTTTTTAGATCTGATCTAGTATGTTTGACATAAAGTATTTGATGATTTAAGCTATTAGTTTGTAACAAATGTGAGTGGTAAAAGAGTGGTCTTGTGATCCTTAGACGAGAGATATTAAGTGTGGCTAAATGATTAGATTAACAAAAACATTAAGAGATGTACCCGAGATCGTATGTAGTCGGATGAGGTTCTAATTAAGTTTATGGTTTTTTTCATGTGTGCCTTGGTAGTATATTTGAGCTTTCAACATGGGGTAGGCTAATATAACCATTATTATTACCGCTAAGAGATTGGTAAAAAAAGATTTATAATGAACCTCTTAAATATAAATCAAGTTTTCCTCCAGTTAGGTTGATATGAACTTAGAAGGATGGTCTTAGTAGGCTAAGAAGGAGAAGTCAGACTATAAAGAGTTAGATTAAGTGGCCTTATAAGGCAATGGAAAGAGATTAAGAGAAGCATTTCAGAAATGATCCCTAGAAAGAATCTTCATATTTGCACATGGAGAGTCTAATACCAATAAGATTAGCATTTCCTGAGTATTAAAGTAAAGCGAATATAGAATAGTTTAGAGAAGATGGAATAGATCCATAGCTTTAAAGTATCAGCTTCAGACCTAAGGGGGAAGATGATAAGATGAGAAACCAAGTCAAGTGTCCAGAATTAGATAATGATGTGTTCTGAAAGATGTATAGTGTTATATCAATCCATTCATACTCTAGCGTAGTCCTCAAAGTTTAGTCATTACAACATCTTGTTGATGTTTCTAATATCAACATTGTGTAAATGTCTTATGTTCATACATTCCAGGTAGATTCACTTATATGCTCAGTTTTCTGAATAAAGGGCAAAGAGCCCATTGATCTCAATCTTAGTCATAAAATTATGAATATCAATCTCATGTTATGAACCTATTCATATAAGCAATCGTGTATCATAGTATGATTGTTATCACAAATTCATGATTTATCCTCAATTCCTAGAAAAATAATGTTATGTCACACATATTCTTATATTATATTTCTCGAATGAATCGTGCGTATGATATTTCACTCTAGGATTTTTCAGTGATCCTTTTTCAGTTGGGTTAGTAATGGTGATGATGAGTAGTATTCCTAAAGAACAGGGTGCAAAGTGTCGCTAAGCTTGGAAGTTATTAGTCTATCACTTAAGGCATACTAGTCCTATTCTTACTTCGTGCCCAGATATCCTTTCTTCATGTCAAATAGCTTTAGATAGAATATGACTATGTTCAAACCCATATCATACATGATTTATGTGCTTTAGTCCAATTTCAAAACTCTTAGTATGAATAATTTCTACCTATATTAGGTGGCAACCTCAAAAGTCAAGAGATATTGTGATAGTAGCTTTTTTCTCTTCAATGCTCAGTTTAAACATCATTCTAGTTTTATTGATCCCAAGGGGAAGATATTGTGACACCCCAAAAATATCTAAGTTAAGACCCAAACAATTTTTTATTTGTATATAACGTCATATCATATACGATTCTTAAATTATGATTAGGTGTTAAGATCAATTCTTTAGTGTGAGAATAAACTTGGAGATGAACTAAGCTCACAAGAAACCCCTAGCACAAACTTTAGTTGAAAGCTTCCTTATCGATTAAGTTTTGACATAAGATTATACTTAAGTCAACTTCAAACAATGATATCTCTCAACATCTAATAAATTGGGTGGTCCCTAATCTATTAAATTAAAATTCTATGAGTCCTCTTTCAGACACCACAAACTTTTCCTCAATCTGAGTTCTGAGTAAAAATTATGACTAATATACTAGAGACACCCTAATCAGGTAGCAACTTTGTGATGGCTCCGCATTATAGATTGAATACGGGCATTACATTCTGCTAAAATAAAATTCTGACTTCCAACTCTTTTTATTTTTTTAATGGTATTTTATCCTAAAAACCTTTAGGGGGTAATCTAAATTACCCTTAGCATATATAGCATAAGTTTTAATAATCAAACCATCTCATTCACTCCTAAATTCCTACTCTCAAGATATTCAAGCAACACTAAGGCTACGTTTCGTCTTCTAAGATTTTCCTTCAAGTTTCTTCAAGAACATTGTTCTTCCAGTTATGTAAGGCTACTCATATTGATGGACATATTTCATCCTCGTGCCATACATCTACTTTCTATCAGTAAAAGAATAATCTAGGGTTACATTCTTAGCTTTGATAATTATTAATATGAGTTTCGTTTATGAGTTTTGAATTCTATTTACTGATTATTGAGTTGATATATCTTGTATTGAGATTGCTGAGTTAATTGTTCATGTCTATTATTCTGCATGAACCTTATTATTGATTTATAATTGAGTTATTATTGAGAATCCCATTTAACCAAACAATAGTGTTAAACTAGTTTTCTACTTAAGCAAAGATGAGTTTTGAGAAGAGTTTTATACATGATTCTAAAGAGTATAGGGGAAATATGTAATTCCCAAATGTGTCATTTTTACATTGAGAAAAGAGAAACTTTGATTTCTAAAAGAAGTTTATGAGTACATAGATATTTCAGAGCAGTTACCTCTTTTAAGAAGTTATTTTGAGTAATACCTCAAAACATAGAATGAGTATGTTTTATACATTTGAGCATGAGTATATTATTGGAAGTAATATTGAACATCAGTATGGAGATGATTTCAGACAACACAAAATCCTCATTAACCATGTTTGCCAACATGGGTAAGGGATCATACTTTTTGGATGAATCTTTATTGATAAGTGGATCTACCTATACCCCAACATGGTATAGGATAGTTCTGTCAACATGGGCGAGACGCTATACCATCACGTGGATTATAGTGATGGTTGTCGGTCTGAGAATCTCCCAAATAAAGTTAAAGTGTATTTTTACTATATCACTTACTATGTTGAGTTTCAGAGATGAGTAAGTACTTGTATAATTTTAAATGATTTTGTTCCTTTGTATTTTTCCTTCAACTTCAGTATATCTTTATCAGTTGTAGTTATTTTTTCAAGTTGTTTTGCTTCGGCTATACTTCATCCTCGTACATTCAATGTACTAATATCATTAGACTTGCATATTTTTATGATGCAAATACAAGTATTCAGGATCATCAATAGGCTCTTCGTTGAGATTACGTTGAACTTCAGTTAGCTTTTGGTAACCGTCCTTGCATTTTAGAGGACTACACCTTTTTTCAGTTTAGTCATTTTAGGGTGTCACAGGTATTGTCCCAACATCCATGTTGAACTATAGAGGCTTCATAAATAGATAGATAGAGTTGAGAAGTCTCTCAGTATACTCTTTTCCTTTGAGATGCTTAGCAAACTAATATTATTGCATTGAGTATTTTTCACACATTATGAGTTGAGTATTTTACAATTTTAATGATCTACTTTTATTTAAGACCTTCAAATCCTTGAGTCATTCTTCCGTTAAGTAGTCATCTAGGACAATGGCTTGCTTGGGGACCAACAATGGTTCTCTAGTGCCTGCCACGTCCAGGGTGTAGGCTACGGGCGTGACGTTTGTTGAATTTCAAAGCTTGGATAGAAAATCAAAGTGGTTGCAATATTCAGGTCATTAGGTAAGATAATGGAACTGAATATGCCTCAAATATGTTCAATTCATTTTGTGAAGAAGCTGGAATTGAGCACCAGCCTACTGTTCATTATTCTCCACAGCAAGGTGTAGTAAGTGAGAGAAAATAGAACATCATGGAGATGTAAAGATGCTTGTTACATGATAAGAATCTATCAAAGAAGTTTTAGCTTGAAGCAACAAACACTATTATTTTCTTGCTGAATAGACTGCCTACGTGAGGAGTGGAAGCAAAAACTCCATTCGAGGCATGGTAAGGTGTTGAACCTATGTTGAAAAACCTCAAGATATTCGAATGTGTATTTTTTCTTATGTTCCACAAGTTAAGAGAGACAAGTTAGACAAGAAGGAAGATTTGGGAATCTTCATTTGCTACAGCTAGGGGTGTGCAACAATCGAACCTACCAATAAAACGAACTAAAATAATGTTATTGGGTTAACAAATTTTAAAGAGTTTCATAAAAAAATTATTGGGTTATCGGTTCTTTATCGGTGTTTAGTATTTGGTTATTAGGTAAATGATAACCCATTAAGATAAAAGAAATTTACAACTTTGCCCTTCATAAATATTAAATATTAATAATTTAACATAATTAGATACTGTATCAATAGTGTAATACACTATAGTTTACACACTTAACACTTCACAATACTTCCTCTTCAAATCACAAATTCCATATTATGTTTTGCTATACATATAATTGTAGCCTTCGTACTACATCTACTCTTGTTGATACAATTTATCATTATATTTCTTGTTTCACTAAATCAAAGCATTTACAACTAATTTTGTTGTTTCACTATATCGTGTCAAATTGTTAAATAAGTGAAAAGTCATATGTTTATTTTATGAGAATTTTCTTGTTGGATGAGCATTTTCTTGTTGTGTAAACATTACACTGAATCGTTAATGACCAAAAGTCAATAAACAATATCTTGTTGGTTTAGCATATTTAAAAATTGAAAACCAATAAAGTGAATCGATAATAAATAAAATCGAAGCAATCTGACTGATGCACACCCCTAGCTATAATTTATTTTCTAAAGCTTACAGAATCTTCTAGCTTCAATCAGGCAAGATTGTGGTAAGTAGAGTTTTCAAATTCCTTGAAGATGAGCAAAGGGACTGGAATGAGAATTCTCGAGTTAAGAACAATAATTCACAACATGATTACGATGAATTGGTGGATGATCAACCAATTAGGGGAACTAGGTCACTCTATTATATTTATTAGAGATGCAATGTTGGTGTTTTTGAATGTGCATGATATGAGGAAGAAAATATTGACAAATTCAATGAAGGAAGAGCTAGCCATGATAGAAAAGAACCAACCTTGGAAGCTCGTGGAAACATCCCTTGATAGAAAAGTGATTGAAGTTAAATGGATATTTCAAACAAGGTTAAATTCAGATAATTCAGTAAACAAGAACAAAGATAGATTGGTGGTGCAAGGCTATACGCAAGTTTGGAGAGTAGATTTTTGTGATACTTTTTCCTTAGTAGCAAGATTGGATACAATTCAAATTCTTTTGGCTATTGCAGTACAGAAAAACTGAAAGATTTTCAAATGGACATGAAGTCTGCCTTCTTGAATGGTCTACTACAGGAAGAAATTTATGTTGAACAATGAGAAAGATTCAGCGTGCCAGGACATGAAAATATGGTTTATCTATTAAAGAAAGCTCTATACGGACTAAAGCAAGCTGCTTAAGCTTGGTAAAGCCGAATAATTAACCATTTTCTAAAATTAGGCTTTGAAAACAGCTTAAGTGAACCGATTCTTTATGTCAAGAAAGTTGGTTCTAACATTATTATTATTTCATTGTATGTCGATGATTTATGTGTGACAAGAAATAATGTTGCGCTGATTGAAGAATTCAAGGAGGAGATGCTGAAAGTTTTTGAGATGACTGATCTTGGCGAGATGATTTATTTTCTGGGAATGGAGATTAAGCAATTCATAATGAAGTCTTTGTTTGTCAAAAGAAATATACAAATAAGATTCCAAGAACATTTAGACTAGAAGAATGCAAGAGTGTGTGTGTTCCAACTAATCAAAAAGAAAATCTTAAAAGGGACGATGAAGCCTAACTAGTTGATGAAGGAGAATATCGAAGCTTAATTGGATGTTTGTCATATCTCACCACAACAAGGCCTAACGTCTTGTTTTATGTGAGTGTTTTATCTAGGTTTTTAAATTTTGTAAGTGAGTTGCACATGATGGCTATCAAAAAAGTTGTTAGGTATCTTAAAGGAACTCTAAACACTGGCATCAAATTGAGCAAAAGTCAGAATTTCAAACTTAATGGATATTCAGATAGTGATTGGGGCGGGTCAACTGGTGATACGAAAAGTACTTTTGGTTATTGCTTAATTTTTGGATTAGGGTGTTCCTCATGGTGTTCAAAGAAACAAGAAATTGTAGCCTAATCATTAGTTGAAGCACAATTCATCTCAATAATAACTACAGTTAATCAAGCATTATGGCTTAGGAAAATTTTATCGATTTGTAGATGGAGTAAGAAGAAAGCACTGAGATCCTTATGGATAATCAAGCTGCCATAGCCATATCCAAAGATCCTGTGTTTCATGGAAGGACCAAGCACTACAACATCAAGTTGTATTTCTTGAGAGTAGTGCAAAAAAATGGTGAAATGATTTTACTCTATAGAAAATCAGAGAATCATGTGGTGACATTTTTCCCAAGTCATTTCATGTTAGCAGCTTCGAATTTCTTAGAGAAAAATTAGGAGTTTGCAGCTCCTGATCCAGGAGGAGATGTTGTCATGTATCTCAAGATCTGATTGGAGTATGTCAAATACTTTAGCTAATTGTTAGGAGATTAGTTTTTTCTTTTAGTCATTGTCCTTGTAACTATTATAGTTGTTCCTATTTTCTAGGCATGTTACCAGTCCTTTAGAAGTCCATTTTCTTTTTCAGGTGTAGAGTTCCTTTATTTATTTAATCAACTTGAAGATAAATAAAGTAAGTTCTTCCCATTTAGTTTATCTTGATATTTCAGTATTAAATATCAGAAGGATAGGAGGGAAGGAAAAGGTAGCTCGTAGTACATTGGGGTGCAGAGAGCCAAGGAAATATAGCTAGGAAATTGGTAAGCAATATTATCAACCAAATTCCTAGTATATTCTCTTTGCACTATCTAGGCTCTAGGAACTTAGTGCAATGCATCCAACGAGGACTAAAATATGTTGGCACTTCAAGTTTGAACAAGGTGGTTGATGGTGTTCAAATCAATGCTTTGTTGCATCAGGTCAAATAACGTATACGTGCCTTGGCAAATGTCAAGGCAATTTAGAATAAAAGTATGTGCAGTACCATTGAGGCACTCAAGGCGAAGGTGAATAGTCTAATTGGAAGTAAACAACAAGGTGTGTTTTGTTCACTGCTTAATTGAGAAAGAGAGTTCCAGTAGTGAGAAAAATTTTTTAGACCATAACCTTTTGGATTCTTGTTGAATTTTGAAGACAATTAAAAACATGTATATATCTAAGGTTTTAGAACTTTGGTAGACTTTGTAGATTCTTTCGGTGTATCTTTTATAATTCTATTAATACGATGTTTTTCATCAATAATTAGTATGTTTTTGATGTTGTAGCTCATTTAAAATTAATGGCCGCAATTAGTGCTACTTTATAGTGGTACATAGAATTGCATTATATTTTGGTTGATGGAATGGTGAAATTGCAGGTCTCTACATCTAAGTTCTTTTTTAGAAAACAGACTTACAGAGTCGATTAGTTTATTGAATTTCTGGATAAATACCAAATGCCAAATTCACAAAACGGACCCAGTTCCTCGGCTTATTCTTGGATATGAAGAACAAATTAATGGATAGGCTGAGTTTCCTTGAATTCTTTGAAAATATTAAATTATTTAATCAATTTTTATTATTTGTCGATTTTATTTTTTCAGGTCGTGTAATAATTAAAACTTTTGATCTGGTGAAATTAAAATAAAATAATGAACCTTAGTCGATTTTAGCCACATTGATCATCAGTTGTATAAAAGTGACAATCTAAATCCGACAAATCTGTCAGTTGGGGCCTCATTTTTTTAACCAATTCTTTGTAGTGACCCTCAAAATCCTAATACTATTCAAATAAAAGTTCACTGAGAAGGGAGAACTAAAAAAATGCAAAGCCAAACTTATAATTCAAATTTGAATTGTAGATTCAATCTTCTCTGAAAATCATTGCATGTGACATAACAAATAAGCTTGGAGAAAGCTGGAAAATAAGTATCAAGTGAACGAAATAGACCAAATCAATTTGAGAATGAAAAGATAGTGATTATTTAATATCTTAGAATCCAAGAGTGACATGCCCCAATGTACACCCTAGATGTGACATGGCATATAAAATCCCATAGGCCCTACACAAGCCACTTGAATACATACACAATATAATAGTCAAAAGTAGGAAATCTCATGCGAATAAAATTGTTTGATATTTAAGCAGAAATATATTATATTCTTGACAAGGAATCTTATACATCAAAAGAAGTGGTCGCGATGTAACCTGTACACCATGTACAACATCCTAAAAAATAAATTCATATAAAAGCAATAAAGGTGACATGGTCCTCGAATTATGAGGACTCACCAAGTTCTAAAAGTTATCCACTAGCCACGAGCAGGGGGAGAGGAAGTGTCACACCATACATTAGTTAAAAAATGTAGGTATAAGTATGCATTAGTACATGGAATGTAATAAGTATGAGAGATATGTATAAAAATATGAAAGATGATCATAAGAGGACATAATCAAAACATGATATGCATGACCAAGCTAAACATGGTAAAACTTATAAAGAGACATCATAAATCATCAACATGGTCAATGCATCTTAAACCTTTAAGAACAACTTAGTTTGTTTTGTAGGATATTTACTATTAACCGACATAGACCACGTTAGCTATAAGTGGAATCCGATGTATTTCTCCCACACTAAAAACATATTTCCTAACTTGCCAAGGCTAGGATCTTAACTTCTAGCATAAATGGATTCACTAGTTATGTAACTTAAGAGAAACTACGGGGGCACGTAGTTAGGAACAAAAAAATTGCTACTAGAAACCCGACCTCTACTAATAGGAGAGACTCCATCTCAATATCATCTTGGTGCTACAAAAACTTCCAATGGAATAGTTATAAGCATAATCATATCATCATATATGGAAAAATACAATAAAGGTTCTAATCCAAGCTTAAAACATCATAGAGTAGTTCCTTAAATCATGTGTGAGAAAACCTTTCACCATTCATGATTTTTTAATTTGAGAAAACCTATCACAACCTCATCTCTGCTTATCTAGAAGAAAACTAACTCATATATCATTCCTTTTTCATAAATCATGCATAACTTCATGAAAACATCATTCATAGATTCATAATTCCTTCATCAATTCGTGTCTTTTAGGGTTTATAGGGTTCATGTGAAAACAATTGGAAAGCATGTAATTAAGTCTAAACGATCATAATAAGATCAGAACTGAACAATTAAATCAACACAACTATAACCCGTGAAGAATTTGATGAAAACCTAATCAATTTGATTGGAATTGCACTTTGGAGAATTGAGAAACCTTTGGGCTTAATAGGTTAACGGAACCTATTAATGAAACACTACATACCTTGCTATTAAAAGCCCAAAACCAATTATGTAGAGGATACTTGATTTTTGGACTCTAGCTTCTTCTTCTTGAACTTAAAAGAGAATTGGAAGGGGTGAATATGGATGGGATGTGGGAATTTCAGTTGATGAGGGGGTTGGAGAAGTTGTAAGGGTGGAAAGGTAGTTGTACAACTTAAAATAAGGGTCAAAATGACATAGTTTAAGAAATAGATTCATAGAAAATTATCCAACTACCTTTAAGAAATAACTAAGGACAGCCCGACGGTTTTGATCTGCGGACCGTATTAGTCAACCGTAGGTCAAATTACTGGGGCCTAAAAATTGGCCAACTTCCTACGATACCCTTCTACGGACCGTCTAACTTTCTACAGTCCATAGTACCCAACTTTTGGTCCAAAATTTCACTAACTCAAGATCAATTCTATCAGATAGCCCTATAACCCTTAGAATAAACTATGACCCATCAAACCCTTCTATAGGACTAAGGTCTTAAACCAAATATCTGAATCCATACTACAAGTTCCATCTATGGCTCGTCAAAATTCCTACGGTTCGTCTTGTCAAGTAATGGGTCAAATTTCGTAAACTAGTTTTCCAAAACTCAGCTCTGGCTCTATGATTCACTTCCTACGGTCTATATGTATTCCTACAGTGCATAGATAGGGATGGAATAACACTAGCTCATAAGCTTTTCTTCAACTTTCCTTTTTGACTTGTCTTTCAAATTTCTGAAGTGTTACGATATCTCCCCTTTGGGAACATTCGTCCTCTAATTGGAATCAAGCTAGGATTAACATAATAGGAGAGAAACTAACAACCTATCATGAATAATTTCCTCAAAATTAACATAAACATGGAGAATCATTCCAAGCTAGATCATAACATCAACATTAATTTTTCATGAACATGCATGCATATGGAAACATCAGAATGACTAAAATGCATGAATCCAAGAGAATGAACCATGAGGAATTAATACCTCAAGCTAGAA
Organism: Solanum bulbocastanum; assembly: GCA_037074985.1. Classification (NCBI taxonomy): domain Eukaryota; kingdom Viridiplantae; phylum Streptophyta; class Magnoliopsida; order Solanales; family Solanaceae; genus Solanum; species Solanum bulbocastanum. The sequence continues at coordinate 15,930,203 of CM073607.1, read as the reverse complement.
TAGAAGCAGAGGGAAATAGATGAGGATACTCGGACATCATAATACCTTCTTCCCCCATTCCTCTAAAGAACCTTCATAGAAGCAACTTCTTTGTTTCTCAACTTCCAAACTTGCCGGTCTAAAATTTCTATCGAAACTTTATATTCTCTTTAACTAGTAAACCTTCTAAGGGCACAATGGATGTCAGATATCCATTACACGTTTTCAATAAAGAGACATGAAAAACGTGATGTATTGATGCTAAAACATTAGAGAACCCATTTCATAACCAAAACTGCCATAAGCCTCAAAATTTTATATGGGCCTACATAACGAAGACTAAGCTTTCCTTTCTTTCCAAACTTTGTCACACCCTTTAGAGGTGCGATTTTCAAGTAGACCCAAGAATTAGCTTCAAACTCAAGTTATCTTCTTCTAACCCATTTTCAACCTTTCACGAATAAATCAAACCTTTTCCATAGCCTCATGCACCAACTCGGGCGCTATCATAGCAATCTTACCAACTTCAAGCCAGCCTATAGGAGACTTATACACCTCTTACCATAAAGAGCCTCAAATGGTGCCATTCATATGCTAGAATGATAATTGTTATTATAAGAAAAATCAATCAAAGTAAAATAATCATCCTAATTACCCTTGAAATCAATCACACAAGCTCTTAACATATCTTCCAAAGTCTTAATGGTATGTTTGGCTTGTTCATTTCTTAGAGGAAGAAAAGTCATGCTAAGTTTCACTTAAGTACCAACAAATTTTTGAAATAACTTTAAAAACTGAGATGTAAACTGAGTACCTTAATTGGATATAATGGACAAAAGAACTCCATGAAACCTTGACATTTCCTAAATATAAATATTGACATATTCTTTGGCTGGCAATGGAGTTTTAACAAGAAAAAAGTGAAAACATTTCTTCATTCAATCCAAAATAACCCAAATCGAATCAAACTTCTGATGAGTGTGAGGCAAACCCATGATGAAGTCCATATTCAAATCTTCCCACTTTCATGTATGCACACTAATGTCTTGTGCCAAAACACTCGGTTTCTGATGCTCAACTTTCACTTATTGACAATTCATACATTTAGCCACAAATTCTTCAATATCCTTTTTCATCTCATTCCACTAATAGACTTCCTACAAATCACTGTACATCTTTGTGGCTCCCGGGTGAATAGAATATTGAGAACTATGAGCTTTTTTTAGAATCTTATTTCTCAACTCATCAACATTCGGGACACATAAACGACCATGATATAAAAGGACACCATCTCTTCCTAGGAAACCAACTTCTTCAAATCAATCATAATCGAAACAAGATCTTGCTTATCCTTCACATCCGATACATTACAATCAACCAAGTGAACACCCAATTGGGCCAATCCATGCATTTACCGAACTAACTCTTCTTTACCACTCTCAATATGAGCAACAACTACCCATCAAAAGTTGACTAAGAGTATCCACAACCATATTATCTTTGCCAAGATTATATAGGAAACTTATGTCGTAATCCTTCAACAATTAAAGCCATCTCCTTTGGCAAATATTTAAATTCTTTTGAGTTAACATATACTTTAAGCTCTTATGGTTGGTGAATACATCAACATGAACACCATACAAGTAATGCCTTCATTTCTTTAGAGAAAACACTATCGCTGCTAACTCTAAATCATGATTCGGATAATTCTTTTCATGCACCTTCAATTACCTTAAAGCATAAGCAATGACTTTTCTATATTGCATCAAGACCAATTTTTTATGCATCACAATAAACCACAAAACCATCTGATCCTTTTGGTAATGTCAAAATAGGGGTAGAAGTGAGTCTATCCTTCAACTACTAGAAACTCTTCTCACAAGCTTCCGAACATAGGAATTTTACCTTCTTTTGATTCAGTGTTATCAAAGACGAAGCAATAGAGGAAAATCCTTCCACAAACCTTTTAGAGTAACTGGCCAAACCCAAGAAACTTCATAAATCTAAAGCGGACAAAGGTGTAGGTCAATTCTTAACCACCTCAATTTTCTTAGGATTGACTTGAATACCTTCACAATAGATAATATGGCCAAGGAAAGAAACGAACCTCAAGCAACACGCATACTTGCTAAACCTAGCATACAATTCTTTATCCTTGAGAATTTGCAACACAATCCTCAAATGGTAAACATGCTCATCCTCACTCTGTGAGTAATTAAAAATATCATTGATAAAAATAATCATAAACATATCAAAATATTGCTAGAAAACACTTTCATTAAATCCATAAAGTTGGTGGGGCATAATTCAAACAAAAAGACATCACCAAAAACTTATGGTGATCATATCGAGTTCGAAATCCATCTTCTGCCACGACCCAAAGTATACCCTCTGCATAACATGATGTACAAGACCCCGAGAGGCCCTACACGAGTCACTTAGAATGCATAAACAAGATAATAGAAAATCAACAGATTTTCAAACACAATTCATATCATAAAGAGTTTGATAAAAATGAATTGAAAATCTACATAGTCTCTAAAGACATCTATTACATCAAGAGTGATTGGGACGTGACCCGTACATAACATACAATTTTGAAAAGTAAAGTTTTCAATAGGAAATAAAAGTTTGGTCCTTGGAACATGAGGACTCACGAATATTCAATATCTACTAAGTGATCCCTAGCCACAGAGATGTGAAATTGGAGCGTCGCACCCTACATTTTTTAAGAACGTAAGCAAGACTATGCATTAGTATAAAATGTACCAAGTATGATAGAAATGCATAGAATTATAAAATCATGCAAAAAAGGACCTCTTCATCACATGCACTGACCAAGCTAAATCATGAGATAAAAGGTTTAGAAAACATAAATCGTAAAACATGGTCAATGCATGCTAATATATTTTAAACATTTCTAAGATTCTTTTAGAAGTAACCTTAGTTCATTCTTGTGGGAGGTTTACCTTTAACTTCCATTTAAGACTGTGAGCTTTTAACGTAGAATCGGGTGTCTACCCCACACTGAAAAGTGGTGTCCTACTTGCCAAGATAACACCATGAACTTCTAGCTTACGTGATGTACAATCTAATGTCTATCTAAGACAATTATCCTATGGTGGCATATAGTTTATGGGACATAGGTAATCGCCATTTGTCCACTCAGTGCTAAGCATAAATCCCCTGGAATAGTCATTACCCTTAACTCATCTTAACATTCATGAGACGTGGGTATTCGCAGCTTCTTTTATCATTAGAGGACATGGGTAATCGTCTTCTGTCTTATCTTTTGAATAGCTCCTAAAACTTGATTCATAGTTAAAATGAGAAAGCCTTTCAACTCTAAGAATCCTTTATGTGAGAAAACATTTCACAATAATCAACAACAACAACATTTATGATTTACTCTCAAAGCAACTTATATTATATTTCATCAATTTCATTAAAACATGCATATCTACATAAAATCCTCTTACATAGTTCAAAACCCACTTTGGATCATGATAACCTAAAAACATGGGTTAAGCATCAGTTCATGGGAACACATCTCAAAAACATTGAATTATCTCAATTCATGCATAATAGTTCATAATACAATCAATTATATCAACATTGAAAGCAACCCATGTCATCAAAGAAAACCCTAACTTCAATTGGAGGTTTCTAACTTGTAAACTAGAGATTTTAGGAACCCTATGGAGGAAAGAGCTCCACAGGTGAACATTATCATACCTTGATGCCAAAAGCTAGAAATCAATGGTGAAATTGGAGACTTGACTTAAAACCCTAGCCTTCTTCTTCAAACTTTAGAGAGAGAAATATTCGAGAGGATGAACTTGTTCAACTTTTGGACTTTTAAAAGAATGAATTGAATTGGGTGATTTTGGGGGTAAAAATCATTATATAGGGCTTTGCGTAGAAGGTAAAAAGATTTAATATTAAGTTAAAAATTAGGAAAAGACCCAAAAGCTTTGACTTTAAAATAACTATTGACCTTACCAACGGCCAGACTTACGGTCCGTTAGTCAGACCACGGACCATCCTGGTCGGTCGTGGATAAGATCAGATACCACTGGATTTGTACCCCAACGATAGACCCATGTACGGATAGTGGGTCAACCTACAAACTGTACACCTCAGCCGTGGGTCCCAACTTTTAGTCCAAAATTTTCTCTAAGTGTTGGACTCACCTATGTGACCTACCTATGACTCATGCATGGGACAACAGACCATCCCGGTGAACCGTCTGAAAGTACTGAAACCTTGACGTTTTTGGAAAACATGGATTGGCCAACCACATCTCCCACCTATAGTTTGTGGTCTGACCTACGGACCGTTAGTGGCACCATATGTGCTAGCACCAGAGTTTTTGGAAAATTTGAAATTTTCATCTTTTTGAATATATGGTGTTATAATATCTCCCTCTTGGGAACATTTATCCTTGAGTGAGATTCACGACATCATATGGAGGGTGGGAACTTTAACCTAATAGCCTAACATGAATTCCATCATATAAATGCACATGTCCGAGGAGGAAACATCAACTCCAAGTTAAAGCATGTTGACAACATCATCTCATGAAGTCTATATGCAACTCATACTAAAATGCACATAAACATGAAGAAATCAATCAAGTGAACTCAATTCCCTCAAAATTTAAGCTTTTCATAAACATGCATAAATGAGGTAATCATGGGAATATCTAAGAAACATGACACCAAAAGAGTAAACCACAAGGAACTAAATACCTCAAGCTAGAGTAGGGGCAGAAGGAAAGAGATGAAGATAATGGGACATAATACCGGCCTCAGCCTCCCAAGTAGCACCCTTAATTAACTGATTCCTATGAACTATCATGGAAGCAACCTCTTTCTTTATCAACTTCCTAACATGCCGGTCTAAAATCTCAACTGGAACTTCCTCATAAGAAAGATTCTCCGTAACTCCCAAATCTTCTAAAGAAACTGTAGATGTTGGATCTCCAACAAAAGTTCCTCAACAAGGAGTCATGGAAACTGGATGCACCGATGCCTAATCATTAGGCAAATCAAGTTCATAAGGAACTTTTCCAATACTCCTCAAAATTTGATATAGTGAGGACTAAGCTTTCTTTTCTTCCCAAAACTCATTACACCTCTCACGGGTAAAATTTTCAAGTAGAACCAATCATGTACATCAAACTCAAGGTCTGTCCTTCTAACGTTGGCATAGGACTTTTGCCGACTTTGAACCATTTTCAATCTTTCTCTATTAAGCTGAACTTTCTCGATAGCCTCATGCACCAATTTGGGACCTATTAGGGCAACTTCACCCACTTCAAACCAACCTATAGGAGATGTACACCTCCTATCACATAAAGCCTCAAATAGAGTTACCCCTAGAGTGATAGCTATTATTATGTGCAAATTCAATCAAAGGAAGTGATCATTCCAATTACCCTTGAAGTCAATTACACATGCTCTCAACATATCTTCCAATGCTTGGATAGTACGCTCCATTTGCTCATTGGTTTGTGGATGAAAGAAAGTACTATGCTTAACACGAGTACCAAGACCCTTTTGGAAAGATGTCAAAAATAAGAAGTAAATTGGGTACCAGAGATATTAGACTAGGGCTATCCATGCAACCAAACTATTTATATCAAGTACAACTTAGCATAATCCTCTGTAGAATAAGAAAATTTGACGAGGATGAAATGGGATGATTTGATCATACGATCTACTATAACCCATATCGAGTCATGTTGTCATCGGGTGCGTGTTAAACCACAAACGAAGTCCATGTTCAAATCTTCCTATTTCCAAGTAGGTATGCTAATATCTTGAGATAAACCTTCCAGCTATTGATGTTCAATTTTCAGTTGTTGACAATTAGGACACTTTGCCATAAATTCAACAATATCCTTCTTCATCCCATTCCACCGCAAGTCATGGTACATCTACGTTTCTCCTAGGTGAATGAAACATGTAAAACTATGGGTTTATGATAAGATCTATTCTCTTAAGTCATCTATATTGGGAACACACAAACGACCTTGATAACGAAGCACACCATCTCCCTCTCGGGAGAAAGCTTCTATGGACTTTTTAAGTACATCTTCCTTCAATTCAACCAAAGCTAAATCATGACCTTTATTGGCTTTCACATCCTCCACAAAAGATGATTCTGAACCATTGTGAACCATAGCGCCACCTTTACATCTTACTATCCTCTATATGAGCAAAACTACCCATTAATAATCGAATAAGAGCATTCACCACCACATTTGTTTTATCGGGGTGATATAGAACACTCATATAATAGTCTTTTAGTAACTCAACTCACCTTCTTTAGAAAATATTTAGATCCTTCTATTTAAACACATATGGCAAACTTTTGTGGTCAGAAAAGACATCGACATTAACACTATATAAGTAATGCGTCCAAATTTTCAAAGAGAACACAACCTCCACTAGTTCTAAATCATGGGCGGGATATTTCTTTTCATGCACCTTAAGTTTCCTAGAACCATAGGCAATAACTTTTCCATTTTTCATAAGGACCGATCCTAAGCCAATTCTTGAAGCATCGCAATAAACGACAAATCCATCAGTTCCTTTCGGTACAATCAACACTAGAGCAGAAGTAAGTCTTTATTTTTATTCTTGGAAACTCTCCTTGCATGTTTTCGACCATATGAACTTAGCCTTATTTCGGATTAATTGAGTCAATGGTGAGGTGATTGAAGTAAGCCCTTCCACAGACCTTCTATAGTAACCGGATAAAACCAAGAAACCTCTAATATCTGAAGGGGATAGAGGTCTAGGCCAACTTTTAACCGCATCCGTCTTCTTAGGATCTACCTCAATACCCTCTCCAGAAACAATGTGACTAAGAAAAGCTACGAACCTTAATCAAAACTCACATTTAGTAAAATTTGCAAAGAGTTGTTGGTCCTTGTGGACTTGCAATACAATCCTTAAATGATTGGTATACATGTCTTCACAGCTTGAATAGATCAATAAATCATCAATGAACACAATCACATTCATATCAAGGTATTGTCTAAACAGCCTATTCATCAAATCTATAAATGCCACCGGAGCATTACTCAAATACAAAAACTCATAATGATCATATCGAGTTTGAAAAGCCGTTTTTGGAATGTCATATTTCTTTACCCTCTATTGGTGATAACTCGAACAGAGGTCAATCTTTGAGAAGTAACTTGCTCCTTGTAGTTGGTAAAACAAATCATCTATCCTTGGGAGTGGATACTTATTCTTAACAATAACCTTTTTCAATTGACAGTAATTGATACACATACGAAGCGAACCATTTTTCTTTCGAATGAACAATACTGGAGCACCTCATGGAGAGATACTCGGTTAGATGACATCCTTATCCAACAATACATTCAAATTCTTTTTCAACACCTTAAGTTTTGCCGAAGCCATTTTGTAAGGAGGAATAGAGATATGTTGTGTATCCAGGAGAAGGTCAATACTGAAATCTATTTCCCTTTCGGAAGGAACAACTAGTATATCATTGGGGAACACTTCTAAAAAGTTGTTAACAACGAGGACCGACTTAAGAGTAGGGACATGGGAATCCATATCCCTAACCCGAACAAGATGGTATATGAAACACTTAGAAATCATCATCTATCTTTAAGACAAGAAACAAACTGACTCTTAAGTATAGAATTTCTCCCTTTCCTTTCTAGGAGATTTCATTTGGAAACTGAAACATGACCACTCAGGTTCTACAATCAAAAGAAGCATAACATGAATGCAACCAATATAAACCAAGGATAACATCAAAATCTAGCATATTAGGCTCTATAAGAGCTACATGAGTGACTCTATGTGAAAAAGAGATGGGACGCTTTCTATAGACTCTAATAGCCATAATAAATTCACCAACTGGACTGGAAATAGATAGAGGATCTAACAACACGTCTGGAAGAATATCAAATCTCATGGCCACATATGGCATCACAAACTACAAGGTAGAACCGGGGTCAAGCAAATAATAAACATCAAGAAAAAAGACTTTCAACATATTGGTAACCACGTCGGGTGAATCCTCTTGCTCATGACAAGTCTGAAGTGCATGTAATCAATTTTTCTTCTGACTTCCATTAGAACCTGAGAAAGGGTAAGGTTGAGCTCGTCAATGATTATCTCCTTCATTCTTAGCAACTGAGAGACAATCCCTTATCTTATGATCCATCTTTCCACAACCAAACCACGCATTAGAACCAACAAGATATTTGCCCTCATGCTTTCTTCAACACTTAGCACACAAAGACAATAAAGATCTACCACCATTCCCTCCTTGAAGCTTAGGGTTAAACACCCTATATTTGTTAAACTTAGGAGGAGCATTGGAGGAGCCTTGACTGGAAAACATTTGTCGCAACTTAGAATGACCATGTCTCTCAGATCTTGAATGTAAAAAGTCACCATCATCGGTCTTGGTCCTTTTTACCTCCCGAGACCTTTTCTTGAGTTTCTCCTCTTCAATTTATTGAGAATATAACATGAGATGAGAAATGTCCATATCATTAATAAGCATAGCGATATGATATTCCTTAACCACCATTTCGAACACACCCGAAACAAACTTACTCATATGATCAGCAACAATAGTAAGAACATATCTAGACAATTGTGTGAATTTCAAAGCATATTCCTTCACACTCATACTTCATTGACGAAGGTTGATCAATTCAAGCACCTTTGCCTCATTCTTCTCAAAGGGAAAGAACCTATCAAGGAAAGCAACCTGAAACTTTTCCCAATTGAGAGGACCTACATCATCCACCCTCCATTTCTTCCATTGGATGAAACAAACTTGAGAAACACCCTTAAGTTGGTAAGTGGATAATTTTGCCTTTTCCACCAGCATCACCCTCATGCTCATCAACACCTTATACACTTCATCAATGAACTCTTAAGGATCTTCCTCAATCTTAGAATCATGAAACTCTAGAGGATTCATTCTACTGATGCCTCTAATTGTAGTTGTCGTCATACCCACATTTGGTTTCATAAGGACCACAACCTCCCTATTGGTTCGATCTGTCCTGGCTTGAGAAAACACATGAAAAGTAGTTCTAAACTCTACATAAGTCACTTGTACGACCAAAGGATCAACGGGAACTTGAGGATATTGAGGAGGAGCTTTTTGTTCCACATTATCATTCATGTTCCTCCTAGCGTATTCTCTATGAGGGGCTATTTCCTGAAAAGCATCTGAAAGCATCAGATCAAGATTAGGAGAAAGAACATATAAAGTCTCACTCTATCGTACGACTTAGAGTAATGAAAGGAGTGGAGTTTTATAAACATCTTATAGCTTCTCATTCATAAATGTGGCATTTTACATTCATGAACAAGATTCTACTCGACGTGGCTTATGAGACATCCTAGGACCTTTCTAAACCTTGTGCTCTGATACTATGTTTATCACGATCCAAAGTATATCTTCGGCGTAACATAGCATATAGGACCCGAGAGGCCCTAGAAAATCCACTTAGTATGCATAAACAAGATAATAGAAAAACAAGAGATTTTCAAAGACAATTCATATCATAAAAAGTTTGACAAAAATGAAGCGGAAGTCTACAGTCTCAAAAGCCATATATTACATAAAGAGTGATGGGATGTAACCCGTACATCACATACAATTTTGAAAAATAAATACAATAGGAAATAAAAGCCCGGTCCTCGGAACATGAGGACTCAACAATCTTCAAAATCTACTAAGTGATCCCTAGCTACGAAGATGCAAAACTATAGCGTTAGACCCTATATTTTTAAGAAAGTAGGCAAGAGTATGTGTTAGTACAAAAATATACCAAGTATGATAGCAATGAATAGAGTTATAAAATCATGCTAAAAAGGACCTTTTCGTGACATGGAATGCCCAAGCTAAGTCATGAGATAAAAGGTTTAGAAAAAAAAAATCACAAAACATGGTCAATGCAAGCTAACATCTTTTAAACATTCGTGAGATACTTCTAAGAGTAACCTTTGTTCATTATTTGGGAGATTGACCTTCAACCAACATTTAAGACCATGTGAGCTATTAACATGGAATCCAATGTCTACTCCACACCAAAAAGGGGTGTCCTAATTTCCAAGGTAAGACCATGAACTTCTAGCTTACGTGGATCAACTAACTAATGTATATCTAAGACAATCATCCCATAGTGGCACATAGTTTATGTGAAATGGGCAATTACCACTTGTCCACTCAGTGCTAAGTATAAATCCCATGGAATAATCATTAGTCTTTACTTATTTGAACATTCATGAGACGTGGGTATTCACCGCTTGTCTGATCATTAAAGGACATGGATAATCACCTCTTGTCTTATCATTTGAATAAATCCTAAAACTTGGTTCATAGTTAAGTTGAGAAAGCCTTTAAACTTTAAGAATCCTTTATGTGAAAAAACCTTTCACATTCATGTATTGAGTATTGAGTGAGCAATCCATTCACAACAATCAACAACAACAACGTTTCTGCTTTACTCTCAAAGAAACTTATATCATATTTCATATATTTCATTAGGACATGCATATAATCATAAAATCCTCTTTCATAGCTCAAAACCCACTTTCAATCATGATAACCAAGAAAACATGGGTTAAGCATGGATTCATGGGAATAAATCTTTAAAACACAGAATTATCTCAATTCATGAATAATAGTCATAAAATAATTAATTATATCAGCATCAAAAGGAACCCATGATATGTAAAAAAAACCCTAACTTCAATTGGAGATTTCTAACTTTTAAATTGGAGATTTTAGGAACCATATGGAGGAAAGAGCTCCATAGGTGAACACTATCATACCTTGATGCAAAAAGCTTCAAATCAGTGGTGAAATTGGATGCGTAACTTGAAACCCTAGCCTTTTTCTACATACTTTAGAGAGATATATATTTGAGAGGATTAACTTGTTCTACTTTTGGAATTTTAGACCAACGAATTGAATTGGGTAATTTTGGGGGTAAAAATAATTATATGGGGCTTTGGGTAGAAGGTAAAATGGAGTAGTATTGATTAAACAATTGGGAAAAGACCTAAAGCCCATGACTTAAATATAACTGCCGACCTCACCAACGGCCAGACCCATGGTCCGTTGTTTAGAACACGGACTGTCCTTGTCGGTAGTGGCTTAGATCACAGACCACTGAATTCGGACCCCCAACGACGGACCCATGTATGGTCCATGGGTCAACCTACAAACTGTACACCTCAGTCGTGGGTCCCAACTTTTGGTTCAAAATTTCTTTAAGTCTGGGACTTAGCTATAAGACCTACCTACGACTGGTGCATGGAACAACGGACTATCCTAGTGAACCATGTAAAAATACTGAAACTTGAAATTTTTGGAAAACTTGGACTGGCCAACCACAGCCCCCATATACAATCTTTGGTCTGACCTACAAACTGTTTGTGGCTCCGTCTATGCTGGCACCTGAGTTTTTGATAAAAGCTAAAATTTTCACTTTTTAATTTGAGGTGTTTCATCTTCAGAATGTCATTCTCCTTCACCCTCAATTGGTGATAACTCGACCAAAAGTAAATCTTGGAGAAGCAACTCACTCCTTGGAGTTTATCAAACAATTCATCTATCCTTGGAGTAGGATACTTATTCTTAATAGAAATATTATTCAATTGCCAAAAGTCAATGCACATTTGGAGATAACCATTCTTCTTTCAAACAAACAACACCGAAGCACCATCTAGTAAGATACTCGGTCTAATAAATCCTTTATCCAGCAAATCTTTCAATTGATCCTTCAACTCCTTAAGTTATTCCGGGGACAACAATAAGGAGGAATAGAGAGAGGTTGCGTATCAATACTGAAGTTTATTTCCCTTTTAGGGGAATATCGAGAAAACATCGGGAAACACTTTTGGAAACTTTTTTACAATCAAAACTGACTCAAGAGTAGGGGTTTTGAAATCTACATCCCTAACTTCGATAAGATGATAAATGCAAGCCTTAGAAATCATTTTCCTATCCTTTAGGAAAAATATGAATTGACATTTCATAACATAATTTCCCCCTTCCCGTGACATGATAGGTTCGTTCGGAATCTATAAAGTTACCAATCAGGTCGTACAATCTATAGAAGTGTAACATCTATAAAGCCAATCAATCCAAAGAATAACATCAAAATTTAACATGTAAAGCTCTACAAGATCAACATGAGTGACTTTGTGATAAATAGAAATAGGGTAGCTTCTATAAACTCTCTTAGCCACTATAGAATCACCAAGGGGAGTAGAGACATGCATGAAATGGATTAGAAAGGATTTCAGGACAAACATAAAAAATATCATGTCCATATAAGGAGTAATAAATGATAAGGTATCACTCGAATCAAGTAAAACATAAATATTAAAATGAAAGACTTTCAACATACTGGTCATAACATCCGGAGAACCCTCGCGATCCTATTGACTTTAAAGAGCATAGAATTTATTTTGCTTCATAGCACCCAAAACAGAACCATTACGTTGAACTTGCCTACCATCCCTTCCCTTAGTAGCAAGAAATAAGCAATCTCTCATAGTATGACCATTATTTCTACAATTAAAGCATCCATTTGTGTCGGCCAAACATTTTCCATCATGCTTTCTACTACACCCAGTACAGGCAGGAATAGAAGATCCATTATTACCATCTCCTTGAGTTTTAGGGTTAGACACCCTATTTTTGTTGATCTTTGAGGTCGTAGCATTAGAAGAACCTAGACTGATTTTTTTTCCAAAATTGAGAACACCCATGTCCAACGGCCCTAAAATAAGAAAAGTTACCATCACTGGTCCTTTTCCTCTTGGACTCGTTTGCCCTTTCCATGAGTTTTTCTCATCAATTTACTGGGAATGTCTCATCAAACAAGAGATATCCATCTCTTTATTTAATATGGAGGTAGGCCACTCATTGACAACTAAGTCAAAAACACCTGATACAAACTTAGTTATCCTTGCCCTAGAGTCGGCAACCATGGTTGGAGCATGTTAACCCAAATGACTGAACTTCAAAACATACTCTTTCACACTCATATTTCCTTGTTGAAGATTAGTAAACTCAGGAACTTTTGCCTCTCTCATCTCAATCTCAAGAGGGAAAAATGATCAAGAAATACTCTCTTAAATTGATCCCAAGTAATCAAGACGACCCAAATCAATAGTGCTCTCATTTCCCATTGTTCAAACAAAACTTGAGCAATACCTTTGAGTTGATAAGCGGTCAATTCTTCCTTCTCAACTGTAGACAATTCCATAATTCCCACCATCATATATATCTCATCAATAAACTCTTGAGGATCCTCATCCACCTTAGAACCATGGAACTCTTGATGATTCAACTTAGTGAAGTCCTTTATCCTTTTCACTGTCATATCCATATTTCGGTTCATGAGAGCAATGGCCTCTCTATTAGTTTAAGTCAACACTTGGAAAGCGACTAAGAATTTGGGATGAGTAAGTTGCTCAGCCAAACGATGAACCAGAACTTGAAGAAGTTTGGGCTCAATTACCCACATTTTTTCTCACCTAAGATTTTTGATGGGCCATATCCTGAAAAGAATCAAACACAATTTAGGAGAAGGATCTCGATAGAGATATACTCTATGGCATTACTTTAGAGTAATGATAGAAGTGAAGTTCCCTAAATGCTTTATAGCCTCCTATTCATAAATGTTGTGCACTTCACACTAATGAACAAGATTCTACTCAATGCGGCTTGTCAAACATCCTAGGACTTTTTCTAAAATCTTGCACTTTGAATACCAAGTTTATCACAACCCAAAGTACAACCTAGACAAGACATGGTGTATAAGACCCCAAAAGGCCATACACAAGCCACTTGACATACATACACATAATATAATAGACAAAAGTAGGAAATCTCATACAAATAAAAGAGTTTGATATTTAAGTAGAAATCTATTATAGTCTTGACATGCAATCTAGTACATCAAAAGAAGTGGTCAGGACGTAAAATTTACAGCACATACAACATCTGAAAAAGTAAAGTCATATGACAGCAATAAAGGTTACATGGTCCTCCGAATATGAGGACTCACTAAGTATTAAAATCCTTAAAAAGATCAACAAGCCATGAGTGAGAGGAGAGGAAGCGTGGCACCCTACATTAGTAAAACAATGTATGAAAAAGTATATATTAGTACTTTGAATGTACTAATTATGAAGGATATGCATAAAAACATGATCATAAGAACATAATCGAAACATGATATGTATGACCAAGCTAACAATTGTAAAGCTTTTAAAGAGACATCATCAATCATCAACATGGTCAATTTATCTTAAAATCATGAGAAAAGCTTCATTAAACCCTTAAGAACAACTTAGTTTATTTTGTGGGATATTTACTATTAACTGACATAGACCATGTGAGCTATAATGTGGAATCCGGTGTCTTTCTCCCACTCCAAAAAGAGATGTCCTTACTTTACAAGGTAAGGACCTTAATTTCTAGCTTAAATAGTGTTGCAACCAAAGAGCACTCCCTAGTCGTAACATGGTGTAGTTGACCTCGAAGGGGTCGTATACAAACCCTTAGCACATTCTTAACATAAGAAAATAGAAAATATAGGAAAATTGAAAAATTTTACAAGCAGTGTCCTTTTTCATAAAGTAACCGGAAGTCTTACTAAAACCTTTGTCTCAAACCATTTTTTACTATAAATAATAGTCTTCGGGACGCAGCCCATACAAAGTCTAAAAAGATAAACAAATGACATAAGGAAATAAAGGGTTCATCATCGAAGCTATGAGGACTCACCAATTCTTCAATCCTTCAAACTCTATCCTCCAAAGGAACTCAAGCCACCAACCCTACATTTGGTTAGAATATAGGCAATATGTGTTAGTATAAAACGTACAAAGTATGAAAGCTAACACAACATCATAAGAGCATCTCAAATGGTTAGTTAACATAAGAAATAAGCATAAGAGACAACAACATAATCACAATATCATCATCATAGTCATAGCATGGTCTCCAATATAAGCATCATATAAACACAAGTCACATAAAATCTATTTAACGAGCATAGGAGATACATCATATTCATGGCCTAGTCTTTGATAAGACTTTCACTGTTACACAATTCAACATTAAGTCCTTCATATTACAAGAGGACCACTTCACAAGCTACCTCCAAGTATACTTGTGCAATGCAAGGATAGCATCCCATACTACCATCCAAGCTAAGTAGCTCCCTTTGGTCATTCTTAGGCATAATCCACCTTCATCCTCAAGATTTAGGTCTTCATGTCATTTTAACCTTAACCCATATACATGGTCAACTCTCTAAGCTTCTCTATGCCATAAGGGTACCATACTTCTAAGTAACCCCAAGACACACTTGTGCAATGCATGAAAGGCATCCCATACTACCCTTCACACTAAGCATAGACTTAAAGTCATCCAATCATATTCACCATACTTTTGCCTCATTATTAGCTTAACTCTCATAATTAAGGGAGTCTCTCACCTTTAGTCAACTATAACTAGAAAAGGCAACTCTTGCCCAATCCTATCACAAGACTTCTCTTTAGTGACCCAAAGTTATACTTGTGTAGAGCATGCATGGCACCCCAAAATACTATACATGATAAGTACTACCTTTAGGTCCTCATGCTAACTTTTCTCGGTTTGGAACCTAGTTCCTCTCTTTAACTTTAGAACACTATGAGTTACTCTATTAGCACATCATAGTTCATTATTAGGTTGAACTCTATGAGATACTACTTTAAGCATGTCTAAGTCCACTATTACTCTTGAACACTATGAGGTACTTCATTAAGTAAGTCTTAGTTCAATTATGCTTTAGAACACTATGATATACTTCTCAAGCATGTCTTAGTTCATAGGATACAAAGATTGCTACAAAGAACCTTAACTATGTGAAGGTTCCCATCTCATGAGACCTAACTTTGGGAAAACCCACACTCTATTATGTAAGAGCTCCCCCTTTTACTTGGATAGTCCTCAACTAGGTGTGGCTCTCCTTTTTTTATAGGAGTCTGTACCCTATCTTGTGTGATACTCCATCTCATTGTTAATATCCACTTGGAGCCAAGCATACACCCTAAGGTTTACTTGTTAAGCCTTGCTTAACAATCGTCTTTCATGGAAGGATGTACTTGACAATCCATCAATGCCTAAATGATTCTATCACTTTCATCTATTAAGCATTTATAAGGTAGGTTAGGTGAATATAGGCCTTACACCATAATTCAACCTATTAGATTTCTATTCTGTTTTAGACTTTACTCTCAAAGCCTTAGAAACTATAGGTAATCACATTAACTTAAACCTAAAGCCCTAGCTATTAGGATCACAGCCATACTCTTAAGCTTTCTTTCTTAATCTCCTCTTTCTACCTAAATTTCAAGGTATTTTGATCAGATTCTTCATTACTAGATGATTTTAGTCTTTATTGATCATAAAGGTACAATTCTAACTTTACAAGTCAAGATCAACCATATACAATGGAGTCTAGTTCAATTCATGATTACATGATCCATACTCTAATCAATTACAACACACAACATTGAATTAGGAAGATCACATATGAACCTTCAACTTTGCCTCTAATGGCATAAACTTACAAAGATCACATTCATCAACTTAGATTAGGGTTCAATATAGAAATCACTTGAATTCATCATAATATCATTAAACAAATAAAATTCAATCATAATTGGGTTTTTGAGTTCACACCCAAGCCCTACCCATAATGTAATCACAACCCTAGCTAGAATTCGGTTTTTGAGTTCACAATTGGGGGGAATCTATGGGGGCTCCATGGGTGGAAGATCCCAGGGTTGAATAAGCTTCACATAACTCCAATAAATGCCCCAAACAATGCTTGAAATCAAGGGAGAATCGACCTAGATGCTGCCCCTCTTCCCTTCTCCTCTTCTTCTTCTTCTTCTTCTTCTTCTTCTTCTAGAGAAAGGATTTCTTGGAGAGTAATTTGGGGGTGTTTAGATAAATGAGTTAAAGTGATTAATTTAGGGTCTATTAAATATTTATAGGAGGTAAATTAACTAACAAATCGCCCCTCCTAACCCCTAAACTAATTACTAAACTAACCCCTAAACACTAACTTAAAAACTAAAACTAAAAAACTTGCAACACCCACAACTTGACCATCTATGGACTGTAGATTGATCTACTGTCCGTGGTTTGGTCTCGTGATTTGGGTCAGAGACTTACATTTTGCAGGCCTGATCTACGCCCATAACCTACGAGGCGTAGGTTGCTCTAAGGGGCATAGTTTGCTCTAAGGAGCATGGATTGCCACCGTAGGTCACATTTTTTTACAATTTTGGGGGAGTATTTTGAGGTCCTCCTCAAGGACCCTTGGGTGGCCCTTAGGGAGTCGTACCCGGACTTTTAACCCCTAAACATGTCATTCTAAGTACAAGATCCATTTATCTTGATTTTAACCCTTATACAGCACACAAAAACTCTATTACAAAACCCTACAACACACTAGTTCAACTCACTAGTTTAGCCTAGAATTCACTAGATCAACTAACTAATTTACGGGGTGTTACATTATCCTCCATTTGGGAACATTAGTCCTCGAATTACACTTTATACACTTCATAAAGCCTAAAATATAACTTAGCAGCCCATTATGCATGAATTACATCTAATGCACACTATCAAGGAAGAAAACTTAAATTTCGAGCTAAACACATTCATTGTGACATAAGGGAGTAGAAATTACTTCTACCAACCCAAAATGCACTAAACTCCATATCTATTCATTCTCAAGGAGGAACTAACATCTCCTAGCTAAAATATGCTTAACACATACACATGGAGAATAAATGCAAAATTAATCTCATAAAGCATTTATCTATTAAGAAAATCTTTCAACTCAAAACTAAGGAATTCTCATAATTCAACTCATGAAGCCTATATGCAATTATACTCAAATGCACCACAACATGAAGAAACAATGCCTAAAAGTCATCTCTAACAAGCCTAGGCATTTTCATGAACATGCATGTAAGAAATTCATGGCAACACATAAAGCACACAACAACCCTACTAGATAGGCACAGTATCCCCCACTTGGGACTGAGCCTACTTAAACTTTTCCAAACAACATATATGCTAAAATAACTTCAAAATCCAATCATAACAAGTCACAAAAGACAAGAAATCTGGGAGTTTCGCTAGAGCATGAAACACATACCGAAAGGGACATGAGGAGATCACCATTGATCTTCTCTATATTGGAGAGCATAAAACCAATTCTTCTTTTGAGGCTCTCCATCAACACCACTAGAGCCAAATTTCTTACCCTCTCTTCCCTTAGCCCTAAGAACCATGTAATCTCTCATCTTGTGCCCTTTCTTACCACACCCATAGCAACCATCCATACTAGCTAGGCATTTACCAAACTGATTTCTCCCACACTTGGTGCAACTAGGATATGGAGAGTCTTGGCCGGAAAACCTTGATTTAGTCCTAGGCCTACGTTGCCCATCGGACTTAGCATTAGGAAAGTTCCCATCATCGAATCTAGCTCTTTTCCCCTCCCTATTCACTTCCTTAAGTTATGCTCCTCAATTTATTAAGCATGCACCATGAGACGGGAAATATTGTACTAGGGATAAGCATTGCCTAACGACATTCATTGACCACTAATTTTGACAATCCCATCAATTCATTTTAGCCCTTGAATCCCCCACTATGGTTGAAGCATATTTGGATAGTTAGTGAACTTAAGGGAATACTCCTTCACACTCATACCCCCTTGCTTAAGATTTATGAATTCTTGCATTTTTAGCTCCCTTAAATCTAGAGGAAAGAACCTATCAAGGAAATCCATTTTGAACTTTTCCCACTCTATTGGGTCCTCTCCTATAGGTCTACTATCCTTCCATTGCTCATGCCATATTTGTGCTACATCCCTCAATTGGTATGCGTCTAAATCTACTTTCTCTACCGAAGTCAAGCCCATGATGGCAAGCACCTTATACACCTCATCTACAAAATGTTGAGGGTCTTCCTCAACTATGGAGCAATAAAACTCTGGAGGGTTCATTCTCAAAATCTCTCTCACCCTAGAAGAAGCCACCCCCTTATTGGGTTTGCCGGAGCCACCACCTCTTTATTGTCTTGCGCCGTCAAGGCTTGAGCCAATAGTTGCATAGAGGTACTAAACTCTTCAACATTAGCATTCCCAATTGGAGGGTCATTTTGAACTTGAGGAAGAGCTTAATGTGGAATTTGGGGAGGAATCTCTTGATCCCCATTGTCTTCTCCTTCTCTCCTAGCATTAGCCCTAGTATTTGCCATAACCTGGAAAATCATAGGCAAACATTAGTAGAAGGACCTAGTAAAGCTAAACTTCTATGGCACGACTAAGAGACTAAAGAAGTGAGATTTTTCAAAAGCATCTAATAGCATCCTATTCATAAAATGTGTCGCGACTCACATCCATAAATAAGACTCTACTTATATGTGGTTTGAGACATACTAAAGTTTATCCAAAAACTTTATGCTCTGATACTAAGTTTGTCATGACCCGAGAGCATCCCCTAGTTGTAACATGGCGTAGTTGACCCCGAAGGGGTAGCATACAAGCCCTTAGCACAATCTTAACATAATATAATAAAAAATAAAGGAAAATTAAAAACTTTTACAATCAAAGTCTTTTTTAATAAAGTAACTGGAAATCTTACTAAAACATTTGTCTCAAACCATCTATTTGAAATCATGAATAAAAATCTTCGGGACGCAGCCCATACAAAGTCTAAAAACATAAACAAATGACATAAGGAAATAAAGGGTTCGTCCTTGAAGCTATGAGGACTCACCAATTCTTTAGTTCTTCTAAATCCTTGAAACTCTTGCCTCCAAAGCAACTCAACCCTCCAACCCTACATTTGGTTAGAATGTAGGCAATATGTGTTAGGCAATAAGACTTTCATGGTTACACACTTCAACCTTAAGTACTTCATATTACAAGAGGACCACTTCACAAGCCACCTCCTAGTATACTTGTGCAATGCAATGATAGCATCCTATACTACCATCCAAGCTAAGTACCTCCCTTTGGTCATTCTTGGGAATACTCCACCTTCATACTCAAGACTTAGGTCTTCATGTCATTTTAACCTTAACCCATATACATGGTCAACTCTCTAAGCTTCTCTATGCCATAAGTGTACCATATTTCTAAGTAACCTCAAGACACACTTGTGCAATGCATGAAAGGCATCCTATACTACCCTTCACACTAAGCATAGCCTTAAAGTCATCCTAGTCATATTCTCCCTACTTTGTCCCCATTATTAGCTTAACTCTAATAACTAAGGGAGTCTCGCACCTTTAGTCAACTATATCTAGAAAAGGCAACTCTAGCCCAATCCTATCACAAGACTTCTCTTTAACCAAGAGTATATACCATGATAACCTCCAATGACTATAGATTAAAAGCATTTTGAAACTATAATTTATTTATCATGACCCTAAGTCATTCTTGTGCAATGCATGCATAGCACCCCATAATACTATACATGATAAGTACTACATTTAGGACCTCATGCTAACTTTTCTTGGTTTGGAACCTAGTTCCTCTCTTTAACTTTAGAACACTATGAGGTACTCTCTTAGCACATCTTAGTTCATTATTAAGTTGAACTCTAAGAGATACTACTTTAAGCATGTCTAAGTCCACTATTACTCTTGAAGACTGTGAGGTACTTCATTAAGTAAGTCTTAGTTCTATTATTCTTTAGAACACTATAAGATACTTCTCAAGCATTTCTAGTTCATAAGATATAGAGATTGATACTAAGAACCTTAACACAACTATGTGAAAGTTCCCATCTCATGAGACCTAACTTTGGGAAAACTCACACTCTACTATGTAAGAGCTCCTCCTTTTACTTGGATAGTCCTCACATCAACTAGGTGTGGCTCTATTTTATTCTTGGAGTCCAGACCCTATCTTGTGTGACACTCCATCTCATTGTCAATATCCACTCGAAGCAAAGCATACACCCCTAGGTTTACTGGTTAAGCCTGGCTTAACAATCATCATTCATGGAAGGATGTCCTTGACAATCCATCCATGTGCAAGTGATTCTATCACTTTCATCTATTAAACATTTATAAGGTAGGTTAGGTTAATATAGGCCTTACACCACAATTCAACCTATTAGATTTCTATTCTCTTTTAGACTTTACTCTCAAAGCCTTGGCAACACTAGGTAATCACAAAGCCCTAGCTATTAGGATCAGAACCATACTCTCAAGGTTTCTTTCTTAATCTCTTCTTTATGCCTAGATTTCAAGGTATTTCGATCACACTCTTTATTACTAGGTGGTTCTAGTCTTCATTGATCATAAAGGTTCAATTCTAACTTTACAAGTCAAGATCAACCATATACAATGGAGTCTAGTTCAATTCATGATTACATGATCCTAACTCTAATCAATTACAACACACAACATTGAATTAGGAAGATCACATATGAACCTTCATATTTGCCTCTAATGGCATAAACCCACAAAGATCACATTCATCAACTTAGATTAGGGTTCATTATAGAAATCACATGAATTCATCATAATATCCTTAAACAAATAACATTCAATCATAATTGGATGCTATCCACTAGATTGGAGTCACACCCAAGCCCTACCCACAATGTAATCACAACCCTGGCAAGAATTGGATTTTTGAGTTCGCAATTGGGGAGAATCTATGGGGGCTCCATGGGTGGAAGAACCCATGGATGAATAAGCTTCACGTACATGCAATCAAAGCCCCACACAAAGCTTGAATCAATGGAGAATCAACCTAGATTCTGCCCCTCTTCTCTTCTCTTCTCTTCTTCTTCTTCCTCTATTCTAGAGAGAGGATCTCTTGTAGAGTAATTTGGGGGTCTTTAGATGAATGAGTTAAAGTGATTGTTTATGGTCTATTAACTATTTATAGGAGGTAAATTAACTAACTAATCGCCCCTCCTAACCCCTAAACTAATTACTAATCTAACCCCTAAACACTAACTTAAAAAACTAAAACTGGCAGCACTTATGACTTGACCATCTACAGACCGTAGATTGATCTACTGTCCATGGTTTGGTGTCGTGGTTTGGGTCAGAGACTCATATTTTGCAGGCCTGATCCACACCCATGACCTACGGGGCGTAGGTTGCACTAAGGGGCATGGATTGGAACTGTAGGCCACACTTTTTTACAGTTTTGGGGGACTGTTTTGCGGTCCTCCTCAAGGACCCCTTGGTTGGCCCTTGGTGAGTTATACCCGGACTTTTAACCCCTAAATATGTCATTCTAAGTAAAGGATCCATTTATCTTGATTTTAAACCTTATAAAACACACCAAAACTCTACTACAAGACCCTACAACACACTAGTTCAACTCACTAGTTTAGCCTAGAATTCACTAGATCAACTAACTAATTTATGGGGTGTTACATTATCACCCACTTGGGAACATTCATCCTCGAATGACACTTTAAACACTTCATAAAGTCTATAATCTAACTTAGCAGCCCATTACGCATGAATTACATCTAATGCACACTATCAGGTAAGAGAATTTAAATTCTGAGCTAAACACATTCATTGTGACACAACGGAGTAGAAACTACTTCTACCAACCCAAAATGCACTAAACTCCATATCTATTCATTCTCAAGAAGGAACTAACATCTCCTATCTAAAACATGCTCAACACATACACATGGAGCATAAATGGAAAATTAATCTCATAAAGCATTTATCTATTGAGAAAATCTTTCAACTCAAAACTAGGGCATGCTCATAATTCAAATCATGAAGCCTATATGCAATTATACTCAAATGCACCACAACATGAGGAAACAATGCCTAAAACTCATCTCTAACAATACCTAGGCATTTTCATGAACATGCATGTAAGGAAATCATGGCAATACATAAAGCACACAACAACCCTACTAGATAGGCACAGTATCCCCCACTTGGGACTGAGCCTACTCAAACTTTTCCAAACATCATATATGCTAAAATAACTTCAAAATCCAGTCATAACAAGTCACAAACGACAAGAAATCTGGGAATTTTGCTAGAGCATGAAGCACATACCGAAAGGGACATGAGGAGATCACCATTGATCTTCTCTATATTGGAGAGCATAAAACCTATTCTTCTTTTGAGTCTTTCATCAGCACCACTAGAGTCAACTTTCTTACCCTCTCTTCCCTTAGCCTTAAAAACCAGGCAATCTCTTATCTTGTGCCCTTCCTTACCACACCCATAGTAACCATCCATGCTAACTAGGCATTTACCAAACTAATTTCTCCCACACTTGGTGCTACTAGGCTTAGGATATGGAGAGTCTTGGCCAGAATACCTTGGTTTATTCCTAGACCTACCTTGCCCATCGAACTTAGCATTAGAAAATTTCCCATCATCAAATCTAGCTCTTTTCCCCTCCCTATTCACTTCCTTAAGTTTTTTCTCCTCAATTTGTTGAGCATGCACCATGAGACAGGAAATATTCATACTACGGATAAGCATTGCCGAACGACATTCATTCACCACTAATTTTGACACTCCCATCACAAACTTATTCATTTTGGCCCTTGAATCCCCTATTGTGGTTGAAGCATATTTGGATAGTTGGGTGAACTTAAGGGGATACTCCTTCACACTCATACCCCTTTGCTTAAGATTTATGAAATCATGCATTTTTAGCTCCCTTAACTCTAGAGGAAAGAACCTATCAAGGAATTCCATTTTGCACTCTTCCCACTCTATTGGGTCCTCTCCTATAGGTCTACTATCCTTCCATTGCTCATGCCATATTTGTGCTACGACCCTTAATTGGTATGCGGCTAGATCCGCTTTCTCTATCAAAGTCAAGCCCATGATGGCAAGCACCTTATACACCTCATCAACAAAACCTTGAAGGTCTTCCTCCACCTTGGAGCTATAAAACTCCAGAGTGTTCATCCTCAAAAACTCTCTCACCCTAGAAGAAGCCACCCCCTTATTGGGTTTGCCGAAGCCACCACCTCTCTATTGGCTTGCGCTGTCAAGGCTTGAACCAATAGATGAATAAAAGTCCTAAACTCTTCAACAGTAGCATTCCCAATTGAAGGGTCATTTTGAACTTGAGGAAGAGCTTAATGTGGAACTTGGGGAGGAATCTCTTGATCCCTATTGTCTTCTCCATCTCTCTTAGCATTAGCCCTAGTAGTTGCCATAACCTAGAAAATCATAAGTAAACATTAGAAGAGGACCTAGTAGAGCTAAACTTCTATGGCATGACTAAGAGAATAAAAAAGTGAGATTTTTCAAAAGCATCCAATAGCATCCTATTCATAAAATGTGCCATGACTCACACCTATGAATAAGACTCTACTTAGATGTGGCTTAAGATATACTAAAATATATCCAAAAACCTTATGCTCTGATACCAAATTTTTTATGACCCGAGAGCACCCCCTAGTGGTAACATGGTGTAGTTGACCCCGAAGGCATACAAGCCCTTAGCACAATCTTAACATAATATAATAAAAAAAAAATAGAAAAATTGAAAACTTTTACAATCAAAGTCTATTTTCATAAAGCAATCAGAAGTCTTACTAAAACATTTGTCTCAAACCATCTATTTGAAATCATGAATAAAAGTCTTCGGGATGCAGCCCATACAAAGTCTAAAAACATAAACAAATGACATAAGGAAATAAAGGGTTCGTCCTCGAAGCTATGAGGACTAACCAACTCTTCAATCATTCTAAATCCTTGAAACTCTTACCTCCAAAGAAACTCAAGCCTCCAACCCTACATTTCATTAGAATGTAGGCAATATGAGTTAGTACAAAACGTACTAAGTATGAAAGCTAACACAACATCATAAGACCATCTCGCATACATAGCACCCCATAATACTATACATGATAAGTACTACATTTAGGTCTTCATGCTAACTCCTCTTGGTTTGGAACCTAGTTCCTCTCTTTAACTTTAGAACACTATGAGGTACTCTATTAGCACATCTTAGTACATTATTAGGTTGAACCCTATGAAATACTACTTTAAGCATGTCTAAGTCCCCTATTACTCTTGAACACTATGAGGTTTTCATTAAGTAAGTCTTAGTTCAGTTATGCTTTAGAATACTATGGGATACTTCTTAAGCATTTCTTAGTTCATAGGATACAGAGATTGGTACTAAGAACCTTAACTCAATTAAGTGAAGGTTCCCATCTCATGAGACCTAACTTTGAGAATACCCACACTCTACTATGTAAGAGCTCCCCCT
Organism: Solanum bulbocastanum; assembly: GCA_037074985.1. Lineage (NCBI taxonomy): Eukaryota > Viridiplantae > Streptophyta > Magnoliopsida > Solanales > Solanaceae > Solanum > Solanum bulbocastanum. The sequence goes on along the minus strand of CM073607.1, from coordinate 15,904,864 downwards.
TTTACTTGGATAGTCCTCACATCAAATAGGTATGAATCTCCTTTGTTCTTGGAGTCCGAACCCTATCTTGTGTGACACTCCATCTCATTGTCAATATCCACTTGGAGCCAAGCATACACCCCAAGGTTTACTTCTTAAGCCTTGCTTAACAATCGTCTTTCATGGAAGGATGTCCTTGACAATCCATTCATGCCCAAGTGATTCTATCACTTTTATCTATCAAGCATTTATAAGGTAGGTTAGGTGAATATAGGCCTTACACCACAATTCAACCTATTAGATTTCTATTCTCTTTCAGAATTTACTCTCAAAACCTTAGCAACACTAGGTAATCACATTAACATAACCCTAAAGCCCTAGCTATTAGGATCACAACCATACTCTCAAGCTTTCTTTCTTAACCTCTTCTTTATACCTAAATTTCAAGGTATTTTGATCACATTCTTCATTACTAGGTGATTCTAGTCTTAATTGATCATAAAGGTTAGATTCTAACTTTACAAGTTAAGATCAACCATATACAATAGAGCCTAGTTCAATTGCTGATTACATGATCCTAACTCTGATCAAATATAAGACACAACATTGAATTACGAAGGTCACATATGAACGTTCAACTTTGCCTCTAACGGCATAAATCCACAAATATCACATTCATCAAATTAGATTAGGGTTCATTATAGAAATCACATGAATTCATGAAAATATCATTAAATAATTAAAATTCAATCATTATTGGATGTTATCCACTAGATTGGAGTCACACCCAAGCCCTACCCAAAATGTAATCACAACCCTATCTAGAATTGGGTTTTTGAGTTCATAATTGGTGGGAATATATAGGGGCTCCATGGGTGGAAGAACCCATGGATTAATAATCTTCACATACCTTCAATCAAAGCCCCAAACAAAGCTTGAAATCAATGGAGAATCGACCTAGATAATGCCCCTCTTCTCTTTTCTTCTTCTTCTTCTTCTTCTTCTTCTTCTTCTTCTTCTCCTTCTTCTATTATAGAAAGAGGATTTCTTGGTTAGTAATTTGGGGGTCTTTAGATGAAGGATTTAAATTGATTAATTTAGGGTCTATTAACTATTTATAGGAGGTAAATTAACTAACTAGTCGCCCCTCTTAACCCCTAAACTAATTACTAAACTAACCTATAAACACTAACTTAAAAACTAAAACTGAAAAACTAGCAGCACCTACGACTTGACCATCTACGGATCGTAGATTGATCTACTATCCGTGGTTTGGTCTCGTGGTTTGGGAGAGACTCATATTTTATAGGCCTGTGCAGTCTTGATCCATGCCCATGACCTACGGGGCATAGGTTGATCTAAGGGGCGTGGATTGCAACCACAGGTCACACTTTATGACAATTTTGGGGGACTGTTTTGGGGCAGTCCTCAAAACCTTGGGTGGCCCTTGGGGAGTCGTACTCAGACTTTTAACCCCTAAACATGTCATTCTAAGTACGTGATCAATTTATCTTGATTAACAACACACCAAATCTCTACTATAAGACCTTACAACACACTAGTTCAACTCACTAGTTTAGCCTAGAATTCACTAGATCAATTAACTAATTTATGGGGTGTTACAAGTACATCCACTAGCTATGTCACTTAAGAGAAACCTATGAGGGAACATAGTTAGGCACAAGAATATAGCTACTAGGAACTCAACCTCTACTAATGGGAGAGCCTACATCTCAATATCTTCTCGATGAATGGAATAATCATAAACATAAGCATATCATCATACATAAGAAAGCACAATTAATTTACTAATATAAGTTTATAACATCATAGGGTAGCTCCTTATCGTGTGTGAGAAAATCTTTCATCATTCATGATTTTTTAATATGAGAAAACCTGTCACAACCTCATTGATGCTTATCTTGAAGCAACCTAAATCATATTATCATTCCTTTTTTATAAATCATGCATAACTTCATAAAAACACATTTATATATTTGTAATTACTTCATTAATTCATGTCTATATGGTTCATTATCAAAATTCATGCTCAATACATGAGTTCAAGTAAAAACAATTGAAAAGCATGTAATTGAGTCAAAAAAGTAATAATAAAATCAAAATTAAACAATTGAATCAACACAATTAGAACCCATGAAAAAATTGATGAAAACCTAATCAATTTTATTAGAATTGAACTTTGGAGAATTGAGCAACCTTGGGGCTCAATGAGTGAATGTAACCCATTGATGAAACTTTACATATCGTGCTAGTCAAACCCCAAAGCAATGGTGAAAAGGAGACTTGATTTGGGAAATTTAGCTTCTTCTTCTTGAACTTGAGAGAGAGTTGGAGGAGATAATTGTGGATGGGGGGTTTGATTGAATGAGGGAGTTGGGGAAGTTTTAAGGGTGGAAGGGTGGTTGTAGTACTTAAAATAAGGGTAAAAGCGACATAGTATAAGAATTAGATTCATAGGAAAATACCCAACTATCCTTAAGAAAAAATTGTCGGAAAGCCCTACGGTTGTAAAATACGAATCATAGGAATCTCTACGGACCGTACAGATCAAATGTAGGTCAAGTTACTGGGGCCTTAAAATTTTCAAAACTGCTATGACTCCCTTCTTCGAACTGTCTAACTTGTTACGATCTGTAGACCTCATCCGTAACACCCAAATTTTTGTGCAAAATTTCACCAAGTGTAGATCAGTTCTACAAAAGAACCCTACGACCCATAAAACAAACTACGACCCATCAAACCCTTCTTTAGTACTAAGGTCTTAAGCCAAATCTCTTAATCCATCCTACAAGTTCCATCTACAGCTCATCAAAATTACTACACTTCATCCTGTCAAGTCGTGGGTCGAACTTCATAAACTTAACTTTCCTGAACTCAACTATGGACTCTACGATTCACTTCGTATGGTTTGTACGTAGGACTCGTAGAACACTTGCTCATTAGTTTTTTTGCAACTTCCTTTCAAACTTGAATTTCCAATTTCCAAGGTTTTACAAAGAGGGTTTGAGAAACATCTGAAAAGATTCTGACAAATTTCTTTAATTGACAAGAGACAACTGTCAAAAACACACCTAAACTATACTTTTTTTTAGTTTCATACCTAAACTATTGATAGTGTGAGTTTCATACCTAAACTATCACTTATTAGTTTGCGAAACACACTTTTATCTTTTATAACACTCTCATCCTAGTGTGTGTAATATACTCTCTCTTTTATTTAAAAAAAATTCCACATCACACTCCACATAGACAAAATATTTCACCTTGACAAAAATTAAATAAACTATTAATATTAGTTAAAATTAAAGATTAATTGACTTCATCCACCTCCCCCTTTCAAACATTAATATAATTAATTCTACCCACTCCACCTAACCCTTCGCTTCCAAAAAAATTTCTCGTTTTGTGTTAGATATAAACATATCGAAAATATTTTTTACTTGCCGCAGCAAGACTTAATTAAAATAAATGGAAATTTTTTTAAAAAAAAAAAAAAAAAATTAGGAGTGGAGGTTTAATTAGGGTGGGGTAGAATTTTTATTTTTTTAAAATAAAATGTTATCATATTTTTAGGAAATAATGAGTAGTTTTTTTTTTTTTTTTTGGGGTGGGGGGGTACGATTTTTTTTTCATATTTTATAAGAGAAATTAAAAAAAAAATAGAAGGACCGGGGATTGTCGGCGCGGAGGGGGGGGGGGGAGGAGGTGGTGGAGTGGGGTAAGAAAAATAATTTAACTTTTTTTAAAAAAAATATTTTTTGGGGGATCGTAATACTTTAATCTTTAATTTTGAATTCATATTAATAGTTTATTATTTAGTTTTTATCGAGGTGGAATATTTTATCCATGTGGAATGTCATGAGTCAAAGTTTTTTTCAAATAAAAGAGAGAGTGCATTACACACACCACTGAAGTGTGTTTCTCAAACTAATAAGTTATTGTTTAGGTATGAAATTCACATTTTTAATAGTTCAGGTATGAAACTCAAAAATACAGAATAATTTAGATATGTTTTTTACACTTATCTCAATTGACAATAAAATTAGGCAACTTTAAGATTTTAAGATAATAGAATAGGTGAAAAAGTTCATGTGTCTATTTCTGAGATATTTGAGTTCAAAATCCCTCCTCTAGAAGAATCTAAAGATCTATTTACCATCTCTCTTGTAGAATTAATAATTGTTCTTCAAGTACAAGAAAAAAAAGCTTGCATACATGATTAAGTTGTTGAATGTATATTCTTTTCTTATGCAAAACACCGACATGAAAAAGTTGATGATCCTACTTGCAAATATTGCAATAAATAAACACTAAGAACAGTTTTGTTGGTAGAGATATAATGCATTATGTGAAATTGCAAACAAAAAGTCATGTTACAAAAGTGTATGTGCAAATTTAAAAGAAAATCAAGATAATTTGTGGAGTGTGAGGAAGACCAACTTTTATAGATTCTTCCAGCAAAAAAAAAAAAATAGGAGTGCCCTTTTCAAGAATAATTAAGTGTTAAGACTCAAGTTGGATATGTCAACTTTAGAAAGAGGGAATGTTAATTTTTTATTTTATTTTACTTTATGATCTACATTAATTATAGAATATTTACTTTCTCTTTTGTGCAGAAATATTGCAAGAATATTTACTTTCCTTCCATGTCTTGATTTTACATCAATTACAGAATATTAGGTTTTTTAAACTTAATATCTAAAAAAAAAATATTTTTCTTATGTTATTCTCTTTAAGTGCTTATAATAGGGATGTACTATTCTACTGAAATCAATGCAAGAATCAACATAAAGTGTTATCATCCATTGTCTCTTCAATTTTCTCTCTGGTTTTTTTGATTTCATAAAATGAATGACTTATTTGTGTTAAGTTATGGCCTGCTCAATTAACGGAAAGCTAATTGTTCGTCATGGATATACTAACTTAAATCAGGATACAAAACAAACATTAGATTAAGAAATACAACTATATGTTATACATAGGATATAATGGAACACAATGAAATTAGAACGTGTTTTTGATAATTCAAATTCAATTTGGTAGGCAAAAACTAGTCAAGCTGCAGCAAGAGTTTATTTAGTTTTTGGATTGGGGTGAAACTCAATTCCTTGAATAACTAGGCCACTCTTTTCATGAAGGCTCTCAATCTCCAAATATCATGCTTCTACTTCTTCATTATTAACACTTCCCTTATTGTTAAACTCTCCCAATTGTTCTTCCATCACATCCATAATCTATTGTCTTTACATACTTTTCATACAGTATGTTTGTTTTATTTTTAACAAAGAATGTTGATTAATTCAGAATGTACGCCATTGTAGCTCGTTTTATAGCTTCATTTTCACTCCCATGTTCACAATTTAGATCATTGCATTCAACGTTTTGATGCTATATATATATATATATATATATATATATATATATATATATATATATGTGTGTGTGTGTGTGTGTCACTCACTAGCTTGAATAAAAGTTACGCTTAATTTGTCCGTGGAGACAACATGCAAGTTCCTATCTTTCCTCGAATATCCAACCAATGTGTACAGTTAAGAATTGCCACTTCCAAGAATCTTTCAACTGTTTGGAAAGAGAAATCAATAATTGGAATATATATATAATGTTTTAACACTCATCATATCGTCATATTCATTCATCATCATATACAGGGGTGGAGCTACTGTTTTGGAAGGAGGCTTGTCGGAACCACTGGGTTTTCCGTAGATTCTATATTTGTATAAAAATATGAAATCCAATGTATATATATATATATATTTCCTACAAGCCCCCATGCATAATGAAATGATTGGTCTAGTGGCATTTGTGCACCTAGTAAAATCGTTCCTCTTCCATTGGTCGTGGGTTCGAAACTCAATATCCACACTTTATTTTTGGGATAATTTCATATGTACGTGGGTTTATATAAAATAATTTAAAATTTGTAAATGTTAAAAATAGGAAAAAAGTATTAGTTTTGTAATCTAATACAACATCTGACTATTGTCAAAAAAGTTTAACTCAATTTTTTTTTCAAAAGTTAGGGTTCTAACTTTTATTGTTGATCTAATTGTTACCGAACGAAATCTGGCCTCCAGAATGTATTCTTGTCTCTCCCTTTTCAGTTTTTTTCTTATTTGTCTTCTTTTACATGGTATGATTATCTATTCAAAACTTGATTTTTAATCTTTGATTATAGGGTTATCCCACATATTGATAATTTATTATATTAAAATGACTGTTGTTTGCTTTTGAAAATTTTAACTTTTGGTGGCAGACGGGTAGTAATGGTTCTAGGTGATAGTGCAACTAGTAAATATTTGTTTTATGTGGAAAAATATTAATGGTGAATTTAATAATTTTAACCTCACTTAGAACAATATTGAAGATTATTGTAAATATGTTCAAACTTTGATGGTTGTTACTTTAGGTTAAGATCGTTGTTCCTTTTAAAATTTAGAACCCCTAGTCTGAAATCTTGGCTCCGCCTCTGATCATATATTATTAGAAGTGGGAAGCTCTTATCATCAAAGTTGGATTACCATTTTGCCATTTGTTTAAACACTATTTCTATTTTTAAATATACAAAATATAAAAATGTATTCTAATAACTAATTAGATAAATTACTTGCATTTACAAAAATTATAACTACATATTATAGGAAATTAGTATATAGATATAAATGAATAATAAAAGAGGTTGTCTAATAATTATGCTTAGTTAATGATAAAAAATTCCAGGAACAACATAGACTCTACTATCTTAAAAGGGCTCTTCAACTCCTATGGTTGTAATCTTTACAAATCACGGATTAATGAACGATAATGTAAATATTAATAATAGGGTATGTTATTTACATAGAGCTAAATTTTTTACCTCGTGCATCTTATAAGAAAAGGAAATTTGCATACATTTAGTTGTTGTCTTAGCGGAATAATGTATGAATTAAGCTAACATATTTGGTTGTAATGCTTTAAAGAAAAAAATTACAGAATTCAATTTACACAACTTTTCTGATTATTTTGAACTCTGCTAACCAAATTACTAATCGAGTATAGATTGAATTGTTTTGTTAAGACCTTACTTTATCCTGTAATTTTAATGTTGTTACTAAAAAATATGTATTATCAAACTTACGTGGTTATAGTGAAAAGACTTATGATTTTTGAACCAACAGAGAACTGTTTTCTGTTTTAACTTCTAAGAAACAAAAATTAGCCACTGGTTGCTTTCCTATAGATGAATAACCTTTTCTTTTATTTCTTAATCCCTTTTTTATTAATTTCAATGTTTTGATGCTTGACTTGTGCATGCATGTGCGCAGAGACGGAGCGAGTATTAGGAGTGTGGGGGTTCTAAATTTCTTTCCCCTTCCTTAACATTGAGTTGTCAATCAACTTTGTTAGGGGTTCAAAAGTTGTTACTTAATTTTCTAGTAAAAATTACTAGGTTCGTCCGAACCCATACACCCCCACCTAGCTCTACCCCTACATGTGCTTAAACATTTGAAATATAAAAATAAAATGGTATCCTTTGTTTCGACAGAATAGTTTTGAAGGAAAATGAATCTATCGTGTTACTCATGAATTTGGACTTTTCAAATGGCTTATATAACAAACACAAAAAATATATATGTAAAGGCTTTAACAACAATGCACATGCTTAAATAGTAGACAAACATTGCGCAATCAAGAATGTTTATCCCAATTAGAATATGATAGACTTTACTGCTGAAATAGTAAATATAGGAACAAATACTATTGTTTCATACAGTAATATTACAACAAGAAGTCTGGAAAAAAAAAATTCACGAGTACACTACTAACATAATAAATCACATTCTAAGACAATAATAAACTTTAGTTATATAATCATAAAGATCACAACCTTTCTAGACATTCGAGAGGCTAGAAACTCTCCCAGAATTCCCTTTTCTTTATTTTCTAAATACCTTTGTTTCAATTGTCTATCCATATTTCTACTAAAAAAACCATCCAATACATGTGTAACTGTCTCATGACAGTAACTAAGTTTCTTAATTATTTATTTTAGCCTCCCAAAATAAGTTTTTATAACATGAGGCACATCATTACCATTCCCTAGAAGAATCACCTTGTCCTCAAGGTGAAAGTCTAGAAATTGTTGATCAATGATGGCATATTCCTCCCAAGTATTTTCAAATTTTGCTAGGTTTTCCACTTGATTAGCACTTCAAATTTACCATTGATTAGCTTCCTGATCTGCCTTACTGCCTCAGGCTCAACTTGAAGCTCCAATTCTTGGGTAAGAAATGGAGGTAGGTTTTGAGCAGGATTAGTTGGAAGCAAGCATTTTCTCAACTGTGAAGCAGGAAACACTGAACGAATGTGTGCTCCAACTAGTAACTCCAATCGATAAGCTACAGGGCCAATATTTTCCAGAATCTTGTAAGGACCATAAAAGCGGGGACTAAGTTTTTCATTGATCCTCTTTGCCAAAGAACGTAGTTTATAGGACCAAAGTTTGAGATATACCATTTCACGAATCTCAAAAGTAAGTTCTCAACGAAGTCAATCAGCTTGATACTTCATTCTTTGTTGTTCTTGTAATAAATGTTCTTTGAGTTCGGTTAAGATAAGATTTCTAGTGCACACCTGCTCATTTACTTCTTCCATTGCTGAAGTAGTGTCATTCATGTGAAAAAATGATGATGGATCCCTTTCGTATAATGCTTTAAAGGGTGCTATAGTTGTAGATATGTTAAAGGATGTATTAAACCAATACTCAGCCCAATATAACCAGTAGGACCATTCCTTAGGATTTTCTCCTGCTATACAATGGAGATATGTCTCCAAACTCCTATTCAACACTTTTATTTGCCCATTAATTTCTGGATGATATGAAGAGCTATAACGTAAGGTAGTGCATGATAGCTTGAATAATTCCTTCCAAAATTAGCTTATGAACACACGGTCATGATTAGACATAATAGACTTAGGAAATCCATGCAATTTAACCATTTCCTTAATGAGAACAGCTGCCACATCTTTCGCATTAAATAGGTATGAAAGTAGAATAAAATGTGCATACTTAGGAAGACGATCCACGACAACAAAAATAGTATCAAACCAATGGAATTTAGGAAGTCCAGTAATGAAATCCATACTTACATCCTCCCACACATGATGAGGTATAGGCAAAGGTTGGAGTAACCCTGTAGGATTCAAAGTTTGAGACTTGTACTTTTGACAGATTTAACACATAACAACAAAGTTTTGCACATCCTTCTTCATACATTACAAGTAGATATTCTCAAACAACCTTTTATATGTGCGATGATACTTCGTATGTCCTCCAATAGGAGAAGAATGGAACTCTTTCAATAGCCCAGGTATTTGAGATGATCCTTTTGGCAAAACCAAACGTCTTTTATATAGTAGACATCCATTCTTCAAGCTATAGTTAACATCAGATTGTTGTCATTACATTGACTTTTGCAAAATAGAAGCTATTTTTGTGTCTCGTTGTACTTCATGGTCCCATTCCTCCTTGTCTTTATATTTCCAAATTGAAAACGTATATAACTCTACAGATTCCCCGCATCATAACCAAGCATCAACCACTCTATTTTCAACACCCGATTTGTACTGGACCTCAAACTTATAGCCCATCAGCTTGGAAACCCATTTCTATTGTTTCTCATCCATAACCCTCTGTCCTAGTAAAAATTTAAGGGCTTTTTGGTCAGTTTTAATGATGAAATGATGTCCAAGCAAATAGTGATTCCATCTCTTGAGATCCAACACAATAGCCACTAGCTCTCATTTATATATAAAACTTTGTCTCGCTCTGGAAGAACGCATTCAACTGAAATAGGAAATGGGTTTACCATTTTGCATTAAAACTGCATGAACACCAAATCCCGAAGAATCAACTTCAATTACAAAGGGTTGAGAAAAGTTTAGCATCGCTAAAATGGGCACTTGAGTCATAGCCAACTTCAATGCCTTAAAAGCTTGTTGAGTGCATTCTCCCCATGAAAAGGCATCCTTTTTTAGTAAATCAGTTAAAGGGGCAGCAATCTTACCCTAATATTTGACAATTTTTTTGTAATATCCCATGAATCCCAAAAATCCCTGCAAAAACTTTATATCTCTAGTACATGGACAAGATATCATATTGGAAATCATGGAGGGGCCAGCGTGCACTCATTCAGAGGAGATGATATGACCTAAATATTCAACTTTAAGCTGACCAAACGTGCATTTTTTCTTGTTGATTACCAGCCAATTTTGTTTGAGAATATCCAAAACAACCTTGAAATGCCCCAGATGTGAAGCATAATTCTTACTGTAAATCAAATTATCATCAAGGAATACTAAAACAAATTTCCGCAAATTATCCCTGAAAATATCATTCATCAATGATGGAAAATTTAAGGGTGCATTGGTCAAACCAAATGCCATGACCATAAACTCATAATGTCCCTCATGAGTGCGGAAGGCTGTTTTTGCTTCATCTCCAACTTGAATGTGAATTTGATGACAACCCGACTTAAGATCCAACTTGGAAAATATGGTGGCTCCCCCTAGCTTATCAAGTAACTCATCAATGCATGGTATTGGAAATTTGTCGGGGATCGTGATATCATTAAGAGCCCGATAATCTATGCAAAATCGCTAACGTTCATCCTTCTTCTTAACCAGTAATACTGGACTAATACTAGTTTTAATGATTCTAGCAACCATCATCTCTTTGAACAAATGCTCAATCTGTTTTTTGAGAATGAGGATATAAATATGGACGAATGTTTGGTGGTTGTGCTCCAGATTGAAGAGTAACAGCATGATACCAAGAACGACGTGGTGGTAGGACCAAGGCCTGCTCACTTCTGGATAATCATATAATAAATTTTTAGTTTCCTTTGATGTTATAGCTGTTTTATCTTCAGTTATTATTACCTGATTCAACTCGACCAAAAATCCTTGGTTTCCTTTCTTTAATAAATTGGTCATGGCTTTGAGTGACACTACTGATTGAACCATGGGTGGATCCCCTCGAAGCGACACAAGTCTTCCTGCGTCATTGAATTTCATGGTAAGAAGTTTCCAATTCACCCTCATCTCTGCTAATGTGGCCAACCATTCCAATTCTAATACCACATCAGTTCCCCTCAATTCAAATAGAAAATATTGTTGGTTGATTTTGACTCCTTGCACGTCTATCTTTACCTCTTTGCATACTTCACTCCCACTAACTTGTTGACCATTACCAATTGTTACTTCAAATCCTTTGGTCTTCTTAATAGGTAATTGCAAATGATGAACAAGGGTGGAGGATATAAAATTATGGGTAGCTCAACTATCGACCAAAATTATCACGTCGTGCCCATGAATCTTCCCCATAAGTTTCATTGTTCTACCTCTTATAAACCCACAATTGAATTAATATTCAACACCATCATAGTACCTTTCATTTCCCCTTTAGCTACATCTTCTCAGGTAGAGTCAAAGAATTGCTCTGTATCATCTTAATCTCTGTTGGGTGCCTCTTAAATAATCAATAGGTTAAGCTACCTATTTTTAAACAATGATTAGGTCCAAATTTTTCATCACATCTAAAACATAATGCTAGCTCTCTTTTTCGGGCAAATTCTGAATCAGACAACCTTTTGAATTGTCCTTCAGACTTTGTTACTGTTGTCTCATTGAAGCTAGTTGACTTTGTGGCAGTATGCACCAGTGAATTAGTGTTACGACCTGCTACTCCGGCTCTTGAGTCACAAGATTCAAGAATGTTTGCAACTTGGTGATAATTGGGTCTAAACCCAACTAGTTTATTGCTTGCACTTCCTCTACCTGATTTAAATTAAAAACCTTGTACTTGTTGTAAAACAAAATTTCGATCCTCCACCTTTTCAGCCGTCTCGATTATCTACCTTAATGTTTAAGCCTATAACAACATCACTTCTTCTTGAATTTCCTCTTTTAGCCCATTTAAAAACACTCCCCATAGCATTCCATCAAATGCCTCCTTCATAGATACTAAGACCTTTCCAAATTCTTCACGAAACACGATAAATAGCAAATTGTTTCAACCCCATTAAGATAGCATAGTGGTTGATTTTTTGAGAATGATGAAATTGGTTCAACAACTCTCTTTTAAAGTGTTCCCAGGTTAACATGCGTTGCCGAGATTCCATCAAATAATACCAATTTAAGGCTTTTCCTTCCAAACAAACACCTCTTTCTGCTTCAGAAATTTCATTCACAGAAAAACATCGCTCCACTCTGAAAATCCATCCCAAAGGATCTCTCCTTCAAAAATTGGTAGTTGTAGTTTTTGAAACTTCTTCCCATCTTTTTCTCCAACCCAGTTGACATTGCTTCCCTCTTCTTGTTTTCCGACAAATCTGGCTTGACAAGGGGATGCTTCTTCCATCACAGTTCTCCATTGTGTTTCAATTCTTGCAAGAGTCATTGTCATTTCTTGAAACCATCCTTCCAGTTTTCTGACATCTTCTCTTACCCTTGTCAAACTTGTCTCCACTTGTTCAACTCGTCCATCTATCTACTCACTATCCCTAAAAGTTACTGCTCTGATACCAATTTGATAGAGTTAACTGCAGAAATAGTAAATAAAGGAACAAATATTGTTGTTTTACACTAGATACATTGATATTACAACAAGAGGTTTGAAAACAAAACAATCATGAGTGCTCTACTGACATAATAAATCACATCCTAAGTCAATAATGAACTTTAGTTATATAATCATAAAGATCACAGCCTTTCTAGACATTTGAGAGGCTAGAAAATCTCTAAGAATCCCCTTTCTTTATTTTTGAATACCTTTGTTTTAACTGTCCTGCCCCCATTTCTACTAAAAAAAAAAAAAAAAAAAAAAACCACCCAATGCATGTGTAACTGTCTCATGTCAGTTACTAAGTTTCTAAATTGTTTATTTTGGCCTCCTAGAATAAGTTTTTATAACTTGAGGCACATCAGAATACAATCATATATTTTCACTCATAATTAATAATTGTGTGTTGCAATTTTAAGTGGGATATTAATGTCCCACAACAAGCGTTTTATAATGGAAAATCAACCAAAAACAAGTAATCAAATATACATCAAGATCATCGTTTATAAGAAAGTATTAAATAACATACTAATACATTATAAGTTTGGACATAGGAAAATAAAAATGTAACTCATTATACATTTTATTTACCAAACTATTTTTTTAGGTTAAGGGAGTATCTAATCATTTGGTATATACGACAAAGAAGTCATTTCAATAGGTTCATTCTTCATCTATTGTAAATTACATATTTCTGTTGAATCATTTGTGATAGTCATCACAATGCAAATTTAATATAATGCATACCATATGAAACATTTTCACGGGACACATGTGCAAAGTATGTATCCAGAACTAATATATACAAATGAGTGTCTTATAAGGCTTGAGCATAAAGCGAAGCGTCATACCTACCATGAAGTGGGATGGGATGTAATGCATGACTTAGATCAATATAATAGATTCAATGTTAGTCCCATTAGACTTAAATTCCTTTAAATATAGTTTCACAAAGTTTCAAAGATCCTAGATGTTGGGTAGCACCAACATTCTGCCTAAGATAAGGACTTTGAGGGGGTTGTGTGGCCCAGATCAGAGTCATGTTCAAATATGATGCTTATTTAGTGATAGATCATACCACCAACCCAGAACCACCACTGAAGACAAAAGAATTAATAGTAATGCTAATATAAGAAACTAATTTAAATATCTAGGATATAGCTATTGATCTCGTTGCATCTACTGAATTTGTCAATGAAACTCCAGAGGATTCATTCTAGTGAAGTCTCTCACTGTAGTTGCCGTCGTACCCAAATTTGGGTTTAAGGGGATTTCCACCTCCCTATAGACTTGAGTCAACACTTAAAAAGCAACACTAAACTCTGCATTAGCCACTTGTTCGGCAAAAGGGTCTATCGGAACTTGTGGAGCTTCATGAGAAGCCTTTAGTTCCATATTATTATTCGCACTCCTCATAACGTATACTCTTTGAGGGACCATATCTTGAAGAGCATCGAATAAGGATTATGAGAGAAATGTGAAATTATATATTAATTTATAATGGTTAAAGGGTCGAAAACTAAATTCTACAACATCTCAACACAATTTTTTAATGAGTTGAGCCAGTAAATAAATGAGTCAATGATCAGGCCAAACTTGAATAGATTTGACGAACCATATTTTGATGAATGAGTTTATTGTTGTTAGGGTGAATTTTTGGTAGAATTTACGTAGCTTTTAATAATAAAATCTCGAAGAGCTGCATCTTTCAATTCTTCAAGAACTTCAATTGGGATCCCATGATTGATGATGTGGAAGAAATCCCACTTGCTTGCTGCTTCTTGAATTGATTTTTTAACATTTAAATCATCAAAATTTGATAAATCAATTGTTGGGGTTGATTCTTGATTGTCAATTTGGGATTTGTATAGCCTTTGTTCTTTTGGTTGAATACATTGATTTGGGATAGTTTCAAGGGTTCTGTCGACTAGGCCTTTTAGTCCATTTGTTTCTTGATTACAAAATCAAGTATGTCATCATTTGTTTCAAATTTTGATGAAGTCATTTGTGTATTGAATATTGATGAGTATGTACTAATGGAAGAAGGAAATTTGGGAGTTTTTTTTGTAACACCCCAACCTTAGAAAGGGCTAAATTTTGAAAGAACTAATTTGGAAAGAGCTAATTTGTTAGTGGTTTAAGTTAATCTTAAGTTGTGAGTTTTGGGTCAACTTCAACCTACCATAACTTTGATTACATAATGAGTTAAGTTTCCCATAAGATATCAAATGAAAGGTCTTTGAATCATCTTTCCAACGCCACTGATTTGCTAAGTTTTGAGTTCCGATCAGGGAGATATGCCGGTTTGAAGTCAGCCTGTCCAGATAAGGAAGATTACTCAAATTAATGAGGGGTATTTTGGTCTTTTCCTTACCCCCTAAGCTTTAAAGTTTTTTGGTAATATTTTAGGGGTCTAAACTGAATTGGGTCAGTTTTCACAATTCTAAATTATGCTTACGGTTTAGAGAGAAGTTCAAGAAAAGGAAAGAGGAGGAAAGAGGAGAGGTTCAAGGCGTTCACCAAGGTTCTTGAGAAGTTTTGAGGAATTTCGTCAAGGTTTTGATACCTAAGTGGTATGTAAGCATCCATAGTGATGGGCTCATTTATCCACTCACCAATCATGATTTACATTATCGAGATCATCTATAAAGATTGAGAAATTTAAGTTCTTGATAAGTGTTCTTGAGGTGTTGTTCTCCATTCTTGAATTATTATGTTTGGTTGAGTTCTTGAGGCGAGGATCTTGTTAATAAGTATTGTTCTTGAAGGTTTTCGAGTAGATTTTCATGTAATTAAGTTGGGTAAATAGATCTAAGAGGGTTTGGAAGAAACCATTCGATTCTAGGCGAATAAGGGTCATTAAACGAGAAACAAAATTTTTTGGGTTTTCTGGGCAGGGGCTGGCGCGCCACACTAGAAGTGACCCTCTAATGATGAAGGTCTAGTGCCCCGCGTCACTCTGTGCGCCAAGGTCGCCTGCCCCATCCGGTTTTCAGTCGTTCTCTTCGTTTGAGTTCTTTTAAAGTGTGTCTTTACTCCTTCCTCAGTCTAACAACTATAAACCATTCAAACATCGAGAGATCCTTCATAACATGAGTCATAACCTTGAATAAATAATTTGCAAGGTAGATTTAAGAGTAAAGTCTTGAGACTTATTTGGAGTTATTAAAGTCTTTTTTAACTTTTTAAAACTTGTTTTAAGACTTGAGTACTTGATTATGAGGATGAGGAGAGTTTAGTTTCATTTTTCAAAATGAATATATGGGGACTAAGTCCTCCCAAGTGTAAACTTTTTTACATTTAAAATGAGAGGAAACATCGATTTCCAAATGAGTTCATGAGGAACTTTAGTGTATGATCTCTTTTAAGAGAACCTTTTAAGTAATAATCTCACAGTTTGAGGATGAGGAAATGTTTTTAAACATATGATCTGAGTTATATTTTGGGAGTAGTATTGAGAACCGATATGAGGACGAGTTCAAATAAACTCAAAGTCATCATAAACCATGTAGCCAACGTGGGTACAAAGGGTCATACTTTTTTAGATGATACTTTATTACTCTTTAAGCATAGCTTAGTGGATCCACATAGTTGAGGATGTCTTATACTCTGGCAATATATAGGACAATTATGGCAGCGTGGGCGAGACGTTGTATCATCACATAGCTCATAGTGATGGTTGTTGGTAAGAGAATCTCCCAAATTGAGTTATTTTGTACCTTTACAAACAAACTGAGTGATTATTGTATTTTTTAAATACATTGAGTTGTTATCTACTATTTTAAATGCTTTATATAAACTGCATCTTTATTTTGGTTTTTATACAGTATTTGAATTGAGTATCCATGAGTTGAGGTGGAGTTGAGTAGAGTTGAGGAGAGTATGTTTCCTTCTTTCCAAGTTCAAGCCTTAATGTTATGTTCAGTGTTCCCCTTACATGCTCATACATATAATGTACTGATGCTTTTTGGCATGCCTCATTTCATGATGCAGATACAGGAGATCAAGGTCATCAACTGGTGCTTCGTTGATACCATAATTGTTCAATTTAGCTTTGGTGAGCTCCTTGCTTCTGGAGGATTCCATTTACTTTTCAATTCTTTTAGGATCTCGTGAGCCTTGTCCCAACTTCTATCATAGTTATTAGAGACTTCATAGACGGTAGTAGTTTAGGAGTCTTTTTCAATTCCATTATTAATGTTTAATAGTCGAGTTACCTTCTTTGACTAGTTGAATGTTCATATACATATTGAGTTTATTATTTTGGGCTATTTGAGTTAAAGCATTATATTTGGGTTCATCTCATGTTGAGTAAGTCTTCCGCTAAGAGTTGAGTAAGGCTAAGGTTTCGCTTGGGGCCTGCAATAGTTCTTGAGTGTCGGCCACGCCCAAGTATAGGCTTAGGCATGACATTTTTTATGGTGGGTGTTGAGAGGGGTGTGGGGGGGAGAAGGGGGGTGTAACATCCCGCTATTTTTGAAAGAGCTAGAATAAGAAAGAACCATTTTGAAAATAATGAAAATTTGAAATTTGGCAAGTTATGCTAAGTATGAGTTTTGGGTCAACTTCAAACGACCGAAACCCTTAGCACAGGATGGATTAGGTGAACTACAAAATATCAAATGAAAGGTTGCTGAATTATATTTCCAACGCTATCAATCTTGCTAATTTTTGAGTTCGTACGAGGGAGATATGCCCATTTGAAGTCGGGTTGTCTGAATAAGGAAAGTCACTCGAATTTTAGAGGGGTATTCTGGTGTTTTCCTTACCCAATTAAGTTATTTCATTTTTAGTAATTAATTATAAGTATAAGTTGAATTGGTTTATTTTACACACTCAAAGATTTCACGCTAGGGTTTTAGAGAAATGAACTCAAGAGGAGAAAAGAAGAGAAAGGTCAAGATTCATCGATTTCTTAAGGAATTGATTGCTGATTTCACCAAGGATTCGATCCTACGAGGTATGTGTGTTCATAAAACATTGGATTCATTCATCCACACACCAAAGATGTTTATTTTAGCGTGAATTCATCCTGAAAAGTAGAAAGTTTGAATGTTCTTGATGTGTGTTCTTCAATAGGGATGAGATTAAGGAGTTTCTTGAAATTATAGCATTTATTATTAGAGATTTTTGAGTTATACTCTTGTGTAAACCTTTTGGGTATTTAAATCTAAAGAGAAATTGAGGAAAAGGATTGAATTTAACTAAATTAAGATTAAAAAAAAACAAGTTGAAAAGTTTATTAGGTTTGCTTGGGGAGAAGCTGGCGTGGTGCGCCCATGATGCGCCAGGAAGGCTGGGGCGGCGCTCTAGTAGTGCGCTCGAAATGGGCCTCTGAACTATGGTGGCAGGCGCAGTGCGCCAGAAATGCGCCCGGGTCGTCCGCCCAACTCGTTTTTCATCATTTAGCCTGTCTAAGTCCTTCTAAAGTATACTAACACTTCCTATCGATTCTAACTACTCTAAATGACTTTTAATCCTAGAAATCATCTGTTAACATGAATCAAAACCTTGAATCCATAAATTCAAATTCAAGGAAAGTTAAGAGCCAAGTCTAGAGAGTTCTTAGAGTTATTTCAAAAGTATTTTTGCAAATGTTTTAAACTTATTTTAAGACCTGAGCATTGAGTTGTGTAAGAGTAAGAGTGAATTTCATTTTCTTCAAAAGACTATATGGGGACTAAGTATTCTCAAAGAGTGAATGTTTTCACATTTAATAAAGAACAGAAACACCGATTTCCAAGAGAATTT
The DNA here is from genome assembly GCA_037074985.1 of Solanum bulbocastanum. Classification (NCBI taxonomy): domain Eukaryota; kingdom Viridiplantae; phylum Streptophyta; class Magnoliopsida; order Solanales; family Solanaceae; genus Solanum; species Solanum bulbocastanum. Next base: position 15,886,494 of record CM073607.1, on the reverse strand, counting down.
TTGAGCTAGTTTTTTAGTAATAATCTAAAATCACAGAGAAAGAGTTGTGTTTTTAAACATATAAGAAGAGTATTTTAGGAGTAGTATTGAGCATCAATACGGGGAAAAGTTCATAATAACTCAAGTCTTCATAAATCATGTAGCCAATGTGGGTAGAAAGGGTCATACTTTTTAAATGATTCTTTAATGCATTTTAGAATAGACTAGTGGATCAACTTAGTTGAGGCGTTGTATATCTCGAGAAATTATAGGACAGTTCTGGCAGCATGGGTGAGCCCTTGTATTCTTGTACATTTAATGTACTGATGCTATTTGGCATGCATCATTTTATGATGCAGATACATGTAACTAGGATCAGCACCCAGCGCTTCGTTGATCTAGTTGAGCAATCGCTGTTATTTGGTGAGCCTCCTTGCTTTTTTGAAGGATCCCTTTTTATTTCTTTGTTTATTTCAATTGTTAGGATGATCGAGGTCTTGTCCCGACGTCCATCTCAATTGTTGGATGCTTCATAAATAGTTAGTAATTAGCTCTTTAGTCTTCTTATTTCAGTTGTGTTGATTATAAAACTTGGTATGCCTTGTGGGCTAGTTGAATATTTTCTTTTATAAACATTCTAGTTTATTCATGAGTTACCTTTGTTGAGTAAATTCTTCTGTTGAGTAGTAAGCCAGACCAAGGATTCACTTGGGGCCAACTATGGTTCTGGAGTGCCACTCCCGCTCAGGGTGTAGGCTCAGGGCGTGACAAACTTGGTATCAGAGCACAGAGTTCAAGGGTCCTAGGGAATCTATGAAGCCATGTTTGTAGAGTCCTAGTTACTGGTGTGAAGCGCGCCACATCTATAATTAGGAGGATGCAATGTTTAGGAGCTATCTCACTTCTTTCATACTCATTTTTTTTGATAGAGTTCATCTCTATAAAGTGTTTTTCTAACTCGTGCTTGTGTGTATCTTTCAGATCATGCCTCCACGAAGAGTTGTTCGAGGTCGTACCACCAGAAGGAACGTTGAGGAACAAGGGGTACCTAATGCACCAGAAGTGCAACCCCAAGGACAGGTCACTAATGATGAATTTTGAGAAGCTATTAGTTGGGCAACAAAGAGGGGTTCGACAGGATATAGGTGATACTTCTAGAATCTGTGAGTTCCTTAGGATGAATCATCCAAGCTTCACTGTTTTAATTGTTACTGACGATCTAGAAAACTTTATTGAGAAGCTTCAGAAGGTTTTTGAGATTATGCATGTTGCTGATGCTAAGAGAGTGGAACTAGTTGCATACCAACTGAAGGGTATCACTAGAATATGGTTCGACCAATGAAAGAAGAGTCGAGCTGAGGGTGCACCAATGTTATGTTGGGTTGTGTTCCTTCTTGGGCCATTTATTTCCCTAGGAACTAAAATAAACAAATTTAGGAGAATTTCCTACTCTTAAGCAAGAATCTATGAGTGTTCATGAGTAACCTTAAGTTCACCCAACTTTCCTGCTATACTCCAGAGATGGTTGCTGACATGAGGAGCAGGATGAGTTTGTTTGTTATTGGGCTGTTTCATTTGTTAAGAAAATAGGGGAAGGTAGCTATGGTATTAGAGGACATAGATATAGCAAGGTTGATGATCCATGTGCAATAGGTCGAGGAAGATAAGCTAAGGGACAAAGAATAGTTTAGGAGCAAGAAAGCTAAGACACGGAACACGTCCCGGCAGAAAAAGAGTAATGCGAACCGGTTTTCTTTCCAACAGAAACATAAGGGACCTACTCCATCATCTTCTAGTGCCCCTGCACCAAGGATTAGAGGTGAGTTCAACAATCAGAATTCGCAGAATTTTAGAGGTAAGCCTGCACAGTCTCAAGGTAATATGGCACAAAGAGGTAATTGGGATCCTACATGTGCTAAGTATGGTATGAACCACCTCAGGAGTGTGTCATGATGCCTCTAATGGTTGTTTCAAGTGTGGTCAAGAGGGTCACTTCGTGAAAGAGTGTCCTAAGAATAAGTAGGGCTGTGGAAACATGGAAAATAAAGCTCAATCTTCTTTAGTTGCTCCACCAGGCAGAGTTGTACCTAGAGGAGCTACTTCAGGGACAGGCGGAGTAGCAAACCCCCTTTATGTTATATCTAGTCGCCAAGAGAAAGAGAATTTTGCAAATGTTGTCACTGGTATGATTAAAGTCTTTACTTTTGATTATTATGCTTTGCTAGATCCAGGAGCGAGTCTATCTTTTGTTACTCTGTATATTTCTATGAATTTTGATATTCTTCTTGAGCCCTTTAGTATTTCTACACATCTTGGAGAGTCTATTCTAGCTAAGAGAGTTTATCATGATTGTACTATTTCGTTCAAGCACAAGACCACCATGGCTGACTTAGTTGAGTTAGATATGGGAGATTTTGATGTCATTCTAGGTTTGGATTAGATTCATGCCTGTTATGCCTCAATTGATTGTAAAACTAGAGTTGATAAGTTCCAGTTTCCTAATGAGCCAGTCTTTGAGTGGAGGAATAGTTCAACAGTGCCTAAGGGTCGTTTCATTTCATACCTTAAGGCGAGAAAGTTAGTTTCCAAGGGTTGTGTCTATCACTTAGTTTGAGTTAATGAGTCTAGTGTTGAGACACCACCTATTGAGTCAGTTTCAGTTGTGAGTGAGTTTCCAGATGTCTTTCAAGACGATCTTCTCGGAGTCCCTCATGAGCGAGAAATAGACTTCGGCATAGATATTATTCCCGATACTCATCCTATCTCTATTCCTCTATATAGAATGGCACGAAAAGCATAGAAAGAGTTAAAAAAGCAGTTGAAAGATCTCCTTGAGAAGGGTTTTATTAGACCAAGTGTCTCACCTTGGGGCGCTCTAGTCTTATTTGTGAGGAAGAAGGATGGTTCCCTTAGAATGTGTATAGATTACCGTCAGTTGAACAATGTTACTATCAAGAATAATTATCCTCTTTCGAGAATTGATGATCTATTTGATCAACTTTAGGGTTCCACTTGATTTTTCACGATAGACCTCAAATATGGCTATCATTAGTTGAGAGTAAAAGAAAGTGATATTCCTAAAACAACTTTTAGAACTTGCTATAGTCACTATGAGTTCCTAGTTATGTCCTTTGGTTTGACCAATGCTCCTGCAGCATTCATGGACCTTATGAACTGAGTATTCAAGCCTTATTTAGATATGTTTGTTATCATATTCATTGTTGACATTCTAATATATTCGAGGAGTGAAGAAGATCATACTAGTCATATCAGAATAGTTCTCCAAACTCTAAAGGATAAGGAGTTATATGCTAAATTTTCTAAAGTGTGAATTTTGGCTTGAGTTTGTGGTATGCTTAGGCCATATTATTTTCGATGATGGAATAAGAATAGATACTCAGAAAATAAAGGCAATACATAATTGGCCTAGACCGACATCTCCAACTGATATTAGGAGTTTCTTGGGGTTGGCTGGATATTATAGAAGGTTCGTCGATGGGTTCTCACCTATTTCATCTCCTTTGAACAAGTTGACTCAGAAAACGGTTAAGTTTCAATATTCTAAAGGTTGTGAAAAAATCTTATAAAAATTGAAAAAATGGTTGACTACTGCCCCAGTATTGACCTTACCAGATGATACGCATTTTGTGGTTATTGTGATGCGTCTATAGTTGGATTGGGTTATGTGTTAAAGCAAAATCGTAAAGTTATAGCATATGTCTCCAGACATCTTAAGGTTCACGAAAAAAATTACCCTACCCATGATCTAGAGTTGGCTGCCATAGAATTTGCTTTGAAAATATGGTGTCACTATCTTTATGGTGTTCATGTAGATGTGTTCACCAATCACAAGAGTCTCTAGTATGTGTTTAGTCAGAAAGAGCTTAATCTTAGACAAAGAAGGTGGTTAGAGTTACTCAATGATTATGACATAATTATTCTATATCACCTAGGTAAGGATAATGTTGTTGCTGATACTTTGAGTAGTTTGTATATGGGTAGTACCACCCATGTTGAGGAAGAAAATAGAGAGTTAGCGAAAGACGTGTACAAATTTGCACGATTAGAAGTTCGATTGATGGATTCTAATGAAGGAGGAGTGGTGGTGATGAATGGGGCTGAATCATCATTAGTGTTAGAGGTGAAAGAGAAGTAAGACCAAGATCCTATTTTGCTTGAATTGAAGGCAACTGTTCATAAGCAAAAAGTAATGGCTTTTGAACAAGGGGGAGATGAGGTATTAAGGTATCAAGGTAGGTTGTGTGTACCAAGGGTGGATGAACTCTAAGAGAGGATCATGGAGGAAGCTCATAGCTCCAGATATTTCATCCATTCGGGTTCCACAAAGATGTATTGTGACTTGAGAGAAGTTTATTGGTGGAATAGTATGAAGAAATGTATTGTTGAGTCCGTTGCTAAGTGTCTGAATTGTCAACAATTTAAAGTAGAGCACCAAAGGCCAGACGGTATAGCTCAAAATATAGAGATTCCAAAAATGAAGTGGGAGATGATCAATATAGATTTTATTATTGGTTTACCACGGTCTTGCAGGCAGCGTGATTCTATTTGGGTGATTGTTGATTGAATGACTAAATCAGCCCACTTTTTGCTAGTATAGACTACATATTCAGTAGAGGATTGTGATAAGTTATATCTTCAAGAGGTAGTTAGACTTCATGGTGTTTCGATCTCCATTATTTTAGACAGAGGTGCACAATTTACTTCACAATTCTAGAAGTCTTTCCAGAAAGGTTTGGGCTCGAAAGTTAATTTGAGTACTGCTTTTCATCTTTCGACTGATGGTCAAGTAGAGCGCACTATTCAGACTTTAGAAAATATATGTTGAGGGCTTGTGTGATTGATTTCAAAGGTAATTGGGATGATCACCTACCTCTTATTGAGTTCGCTTACAACAATAGTTACCACTATAGCATCCAAATGGCTCCATATGAGGCTCTGTATTGGAGAAGATGCAGATCTCCTATTGGATGTTTTGAGTTTGGTGAAGCTGGGTTGATAGGACCAGACTTAGTTCATCAAGCTATGGAGAAAGTGAGAGTTGTTCAAGAAAGATTGAAAACAGTACAGAGTCGTCAAAAATCCTACACTGATGTTAAGAGAAGGGACTTAGAGTTTGAAGTAGATGATTGGGTATACTAGGAGGTTTCACCTATGGAGGGTGTTTTGAGATTTGATAAGAAGGGGAAGCTTAGTCTGTAGTATATTGGTCCTCATAGAATATCCAAAAGGATTGGTAATGTAGCTTATGAGTTGGAGCTACCACAAGAGTTAGCAGTAGTTCATCCAGTGTTTCACATTTCTATGTTAAAGAAGTGTATGAGAGATCCTTCACTAATTTTACCAACTGAGGATATTGGTATTAAGGATAGCTTGTCTTATGAAGAGGTTCATGTTCAGATTCTAGACCGCCAGGTTCGCAAAGTGAGAACCAAGGAGGTAGCATCAGTCAAGGTCTTATGGAGAAATTAGTTTGTTGAGGAAGCCACATGGGAAGTTGAGGAGGATATGAAGAAGAGATATCAACATCTCTTTGAGTCCGGAGACATTCCAGATCAAGGTACTAATTCTCTTCTTAGTACTCTTTAATTGATATAATGAATGTGTTAGATTTGCTTGTTGGGTGTTTAAGCTAAATGTTAGATGTTACGCCCTTAGTGTACTTAGAGTAATCTCATTCAAGGATGAATGTTCCCAAGGGGGAGATATTGTAGCATCCTGCTATTTTTGAAAGATCTAGAACTAGAAAGAACCATTTTTGGAAGTAATGAAAATTTGAAAGTTGGAAAGTAATGTTAAGTATGAGTTTTGGGTCAACTTCAAACGACCATAACTCTAATCACAGGATGATTTAGGTGATCTACAAGATATCAAATGAAAGGTTGTTGAATTATCTTTCCAACTCCACCAAGTTTGCTAATTTTCAAGTTCGTATTAGGGAGATTTGCCTATTTGAAGTCGGGCTATCCGAATAAGGAAAGTCACCTAGAATTTAGAAAGGTATTTTGGTCTTTTCCTTACCCAATTAAGTTATTTTGTTTTTAGTAATTAATTAAGATTCTAAACTGAATTGGTTCAGTTTACGCACTCAAATATTTCACTTTAGGATTTTAGAGAAAAGAACTCAAGAGGAGAAAATAAGAGAAAGGTCAAGATTTGTCGATTTATTGAGGAATTAATTGTGGATTTCACCAAGGATTCGATTGTACGAGGTATGTGAGTTCACACAATGTTGGGTTCATTCACCCACACTCCAAATATGTTTATTTCAGCGTGAATTCATCCTAAAAAGTTGAAAGTTTGAATGTTCTTGATGTGTGTTCTTGAATTTACTTTCGTTCTTCAATTGGGGTGAGATTGAGAAGTTTCTTGAGACTATAGTGTTGATTATTAGAGTTGTTTGAGTTAGATTCTTGTGTACACGTTTTGAGTATTTGAATCTAAAGAGAAATTGAGAAAAAGGATCGAATTTAACTGAATTAAGATCAGAAAACGAGTGGTGCACCCCTGATGTGCCAGGGAGGCTGGGGCGGCGCATCAGCACTACGCTCAAAATGGGTCTCTGAACTTTGAAGGCTGGCACGGCGCTCCAGCAGTGTGCCCGGGTCATCTGCCCCCACCCGTTTTTAATTGTTTAGCTTGTCTGAATCCTTCTAAAGTGAACTAACACTTCCTATCGATTCTAACTACTCTAAATGACTTCTAAACATCTAGAAAGAATCTGTAAATATAAATCGAAACCTTGAATCTATAAATTCAAATTCAAGGAAAGTTAAGAGCCAACTCTAGAGAGTTATTAGAGTCATTTCAAAAGTGTTTTTACTAATGTTTTAAACTTGTTTTAAGACCTGAGAATCGATTTGAGTAAGAGTAAAAGTTAAGTTCACTTTCTTCAAAAGACTATATGGGGACTAAGTATTCCCAAAGAGTAAATGTTTCACATTTAAACAGGAACGGAAACACCAATTTCCAAGAGAGTTTTTGAGCTAGTGTTTGAGTAATAATCTCAAACCACAGAGAAAGAGTTATGTTCTTAAGCATATGAGTTGAGTATTTTGGGAGTAGTATTGAGCACCGATATGGAGCGAGTTCATAATAACTCTAGTCTCTATAAACCATGTAGCCAACGTGGGTAGAAAGGATCATACTTTTAGATGATTCCTTAATGCTTTTTAGCATAGACTAGTGGATCAACTTAGTTGAGGTGTTGTATATTGTGAGAAATTATAGGACAGTTCTGGCAACATGGGTGAGCCTCTGTATCATCACATAACTCATAGTGATGGTAGACTGTTAGAGAAACTCCCACAGAAATATACTACTTTGTTATATACACACACACACACACACACACACATACACACACACACACACACACATATATATTGAGTTGTTATTGTATTCTCCAATACATTGAGTTTCTATCTACTGTTTAAATGCTTTATATAAATAGCATCTTTACTGTTGTTTATTTATGCATTGAGTTGAGTATCCATGAGTTAAGTAAAGCTGAGGTAAGTGTTTCTTTCAGAATTCAATTCAAGCTTATGTCTAGTTTAGTTTTCCCCTCGCATGCTCGTATATTCAATGTACTGAAGCCATTTGGCCTGCATCATTTTATGATGTAGATACATGTAACTAGGATCAACACCTAGCGCTTCGTTGATCCAGTTGAGCACTCAAAGTTATTTGGTGAGCCACCTTGCTTTTTGGAGGATCCCTTTTTATTTCTTTGTTTATTTCAGTTGTTCGGATGATCGGGGATTTTGTCCCAATGTCCATCTTAGTTGTTATAGGCTTCATAAACAGTTAGTTATTAGTTCTTTAGTCTTGTTATTTCAGTTGTGTTGTTTATAAGACTTGATATCCCTTATGGGCTAGTTGAATTTTTTCTTTTATAAACATTCTGGCTTATTCATGAGTTATCTTTGTTAAGTAAATTCTTCTGTTGAGTAGTAAGCCAAGCCAAGGGTTCGCTTGGGGCCAACAATAGCTCTCGAGTACCTGTCTTTCCTCTCATCTTATTTCTAGAGTCTTAACTTCTCATCCCTATTCTTATCTCTATCTTTAGTTACTTGTTATTTCAGTACTTCTCTTTGTAATTCAAATGTTGTTATTATAATTTGGTTATCAATGAATATAATGTTTATATATTTGTATTGAGAATTCGGGTTTGTTGCATTGGTTCTTTCATCTAGATGTCTCTACAATGGAGGACCAAAATGTACTCAAGCCTTTCGTTGATGATTCAATCCAAGAAATAAAGAATTTTATCTCTAAAGATCTCATTGAATTTCATCAATGTTGCTGGATGTTTTGAAGGAAAAGGATAGGACCTCTTTTGAACCCTTAAACACAATTATGGAGTCCAAATTATGGCAGTTTCGAGGCGAGAATTCGGAGGCTTGTATAGTCCAAGCGAAGTATTATTTTGATTTCTGTAGAGTTGAGGAAGATCAAAAACTTATGGTGGTATCGCACTACCTTGATGGTGAAGCATTTCAATGGTACCACTGGTTATTTAGGAATAATCACTTAACGAATTGGCTGCATTTCACTGATAAGGTGAGAATTCGATTAAGAGAGAAAGGATATGAATCCACAACAGGGAGATTTCATAATCTTAGGCAGGTAACCTACGTGACTGAGAACCAAAATTGTTGTGACGACATTTTGTCGAGTTTCGATGAGTCAGATATACTCTCCCAATGCCACAAATATATCCATCCACAATCGAGAAACATAACTAACTCGAACGTTCAAGGTGATCAATCATAATGAAAAAGCAATACCAATGCGTGCAAGATGTTTGATGAACTGTCTGATAGGTACAAAGGTTCAAATCCTCTTGGTACATCCAACAAGCTTATTGAACTTTCCTTTTCCCCTAATGATCTGGTAAATTTTGTCTCCCGACTTGCTATGGTAAATGGTTGTAATGAAGAGGCTAAAAATGAAGATAAGAATGATGAAGAAGACGTTGTTACCATCACCGACGAACCTATAGAATTCATTATTGCAAATATGGATAAGCCTTCATCATATATTAATTCTACTGTCTCTATTCCTTTTGACCTTGCCATGTTTGATGTTTACAATGTTTTAGATGATCGTTAGAATCAATTAATTATTGGGTACTTTGAAAAAGCTTACCCTCTCGAACTTGTTCAACGTTGGGAGGAGATATCTTCTATTTTTTCCACTTGTAGTTATGCAAAGCTTATAAACAGAGGTATAATTGATATGCTTCATGAACTTGGTCATGCTATACTTATCTTAAACTTGGTATCTATTTCCACCTGATCAATTTAGATTACAGTTTCCATTTAAAGTGTGGGATCCTGGACGTCACTTGCTTGTGAAATCTTATGTTAGAAAAATAATTCAAAATAAAATTGATGGTGTGGATATTAGCGACATTTTATTGCAGATAGATAAAGGTGACACCAATGATTCACCAGATGAAGGATCAGATAGTTTTTGGTTTTTCTTGCACCCAACAACACATGACTTGACATTTGTACCATTAGGACCTTTGAGTTCATATTTCACAATTACACATGGTCAAACCTTGTTCATTGAGTCCTCTGTTGGGTATAGTTGTAATGTATCGAAGGGTCTTTACATTGCAGGGGAAGTACACCTACTAGTTCTATATGCAAATTTTGATGTTAAACAAGAAGGTAATGTGGAATACGTCAAGAAAATATTCTATAATGTTCTTGGATATTTTATTCATTTTGTGCTTGCACAAGATTTGATTAGTTGCCCTTCAAATGTGAGAGGCATAGTGCAGGAAACTTCAAGTGTGAATGATGACCAACAATCCCATAAATCTTTATTTCCTCGACACATTGGCGATGTATATTTCTACTATGTTGTTGAATCTGTCAAACGAACTGACTCTGCCTTCTTTCTCCTTGCTTCAACTGAGCTAGTGCTTACGAAAAGATTTATCATTGAGAAGGATTTTCATTTTTTACCAGTAAAAAGGCGAGAAAGTTATAATGCAGATGGTCTTCTAGTGAGTACTCCATATGTAGATGTAAAGAAAGATGCAAAGCACGGCCTCGAGAATGATAGTAAACTTCCACGGACATATCATACTCTTTGTCATGTCTATCAGCGTGAATTTTGTTACAAGGAAGCAATATTAAGTGAGGCAAATTGTTCAACTCCATGGAGTCCTTTGTCATTTTTTAATTGTACACACAATGAGGGACACACTGCACTTTGTTACATGAAGAAAACAAGGATGAAGCTTACTTGCTCTCTTACTTATGTTTTTCTACCGTCTTACTTGGTTGAGAAAATGATTGTTCCTTGGATTTGTTTTAGAAATGCTACATCCTTCTCTCTATCTGTTCATTTTAACAAGGATCCAATTCGAGCCAATGTGGAAATGCTATCTATTCCAAGTTCTTCAACACTTCTTGGAATTTGTTACATGCCTTCAGAAGTTGGCATTGAGAACTTACATGTGCTATTGCCTTCTATGCTAAATCACATGGCTAGGAATTTACACAAAACAAATATTTTTGTGTTGAACTTTTTTGAGAAATTTTTTTACGAGAATATTACATTTCCCTTGTTAAGTTGGCTCTACTCAAACCTTGAGGACAAGGTTCTCATTTCGGGGGAGGAGGTGGGGGAGTATTGTTGTGAACACGGCTAGCCAAGTTGCTGGGCTTGAGGCTAAACCACAAAGAGGCCTAAGAATTAGACAGCCCAATACTTTTTTTGCTTGGGATTTAGGTTAAGTAGACTTTAAATGGTTGGCATCTGCAATTTTCTGAGGATTATGCATATTATGAAGAAACTGCCTTTAACTCTCATCTTCTTTCTAGAGTCTTAACTTCTCATCCCCATTCTTATCTCTATCTTTAGTTACTTGTTATTTCATTACTTCTCTTTGTAATTCAAGTGTTGTTATTATAATTTGTTTATTAATGAATATAATGTTTATGTATTTGTATTGAGAATTCGGGTTTGTTGCACACATTTTCTAAACTATTGAGTTCAAATTTAAACTTATCACAGTGTTACACACCAACAATTAGAAGAATAAACTTACAATATTAAATCTAGTGATGCTTTACGAGAAGGCCTCTTACGAAAGAAATCATCTCAATAATCAGAAAACAAGACATGTTTGTACCCTAGTTTTTCTTTATCTTTAAGAATTTGTGGAAATGGACCAATGACACTATCAAGGATTACATTCAAAAATATTGGTATATATATTCAAGCCTTACTCAAATCAACTGCTACACATTGCTTGATACTCTTGTATCGATCGTTGCTTATGATCTGCAATGAATCAATTATATATGATAACTTCTAAGGCACCTTTAATTGGATTTACGTGGACCCAGTTATCAACTTGAGTCCTTAGTACATATAGGCTTCCTGTGTCGTCCTAGTGGAGTAGAGTGATGCAGGACCTGCTGCAGTATCGGCGACAACCAATGGTGATAGTTGGATTTTGTTACAATGGATAGTAGTTTATGTTGATAGATATATTTTCCATCTAAAGAGGTTCTAAAAATTTATAAATTACATTGACATTGAGACCTTTCATAAAGGGAGGGTATGGACTATAATTAATTTTGAGAATAGGTATTTCATGAATTACTTTGGGTTTGGATATGAACATGTAATTATTTTGGGTTTTATGACTCATTTATGTAGTTTTCCCCATTTTTTTTTTTTTGGAATAAGTAGTAAAAAACTTTAAAAATTCATAAAAACAGTACTACTTAAATTTGTTAGAATAAAGAAATTAATAAGCTTGAGTGCATTTCCCCATACATTACTAAATCTTCATCATATATGTGTTCTTCATTTGTTAGAAAATCGACACATTAGTTTGTTTCTCTCCAAACGTGTTAGATAGTGTCAAATGAGAAATTATTAAATTTCAACTATTCCAAATGCTCAACATTCAAGAAATATGAATTATAAAATATTTAATAATGGTTAAAGGGTCGGAAACTAAATTCTACAACATATCCACACAATTTTTTAATGAGTTGAGCTAGTAAATAAATGGGTCAATGATCAAGCCAAACTTAAATGGATTTGACGAATCATATTTTCATGAATGAGTTTTTGTTGTTAGGGTGATTTTTTTGTAGAATTTCATAGTATTTGATAATAAAAACTTCTCATTTGATACCAGTTTTCGTCATTGCGAGGCTACCTATCACAGTCATTGATGATTAGGAGAGTTTCGTCACCCTATACTTGATACCAGTCTTAGGAGTGAAAGTAAATTCATTCTATACTCAAAATATATAGTTGATGATGGAGATGGTTGATACTTGTCATGATCTTAGAAAATAATAAGTGCCATTTAAGTAGTTGTTTTCCCCCTCATTTTGTATTCAGCATCTAATTTAAAACTAAATGCAAATTCATTTCTTAACTTGAGATCTTTACTTGACGGCAGAGATAATTACTACCTGTCATGAGTAGATGTTTTTTATTATTCTATATTCGTAATCCACTTTAAAGAAAAAATACATTTTTCAAATTATAGAGTTCAAGTTTAAAATTATCACAGTGTTACACACCAACGATTAGAAGAATAAACATACAATATTACAAAGAAAAAAATATTGGATAAAGTTATTATAAACAAAAAGTATGATAAAGTATAAAATAAGATGATTAAATGATTAGAATAAAACAAGATAACGACACAATCATACTAACTCATTGGTTACGTAAAGAGAGATATTTAACAAATTCAACGATACAATAGCATTCACATAACAAGAAATTTGTAGATGAAAATATCAAATTTTAGCAAAATATAGTGATGCTTTACCAGGAGGCTTCTTACGGAAGAAATGATCCTAATAATCAGAAGACAAGACATGTCTGTACACTGGTTTTCTCCATCTTTCAGCATTTATGGAAATGGACCAATGACACAGTCAAGGCTAGGATTCAAAAATAGTGGTACAGATATTTGAGCCCTACTCGAATCAACTGCTACATAATGCTCGACACTCTTGTATCGGTAATTGCTCATGTTCTGCAACGAGTCACCTATGTTAACCACTAAGGCACCTTTGATTGGATTTATGGGAATCCAATCATCGCTTATAGTCCCTTAAACATATAGGCCTCTCGAGTTGTCTTAGAAGAGCAGAGTGATGCAGGACAGGTCGCAGTGTCGGTGAGCCCTAATGGTAATACTTGGATTTGGACATGGTGGATAGTAGTTTCTGTTGATATCCATAGTTCCCATCAAGAGAGGTTCTAAAGATTCATCAATTTTATTGACATTGAGACCCTTAAATAGCACCTCTAACAACTTTTTAGCAAGTTATTTAGCGCACTTTTGATACTTCAAGACTTGGTTCCTAAAGTTCCAATGTGCCAACCCTAAGGGAATAAACCAAGTCGGCGACAAAAAAGAGGCAATCGGCGAATCGCTAAGCAGTTCTGTGGTGCCAAGAGTGATTGCCCAAAGTAACAGGACTTGAGGATGCTGAGAGCTAATGCAAAAAGGCAATAGAAAGAGCAGAAGGCGGTTTGTCAAACCACTCAGAGAGCCCGACTTACCTCGCCTAATGGCCCTTTGTGGCTTATTTTTAGCGGCTATAAATTAGATTTTGAACAGTTCACTTAGTATGAAAAATAAGTCTAGAATAGTTTTCTCTTGAATTTTTGAAAGTTTTCTTAGTAGACTTGAAGGATTTTTGACACTCAATTTAGAGATTTTGCAAATGGGTTTCGAATTTTCTGCAAAGTGAAGTATTGTAAAGGCTTAATTACTCTTACCCAGTTAATGGCTAATCGATTTCGTAACCATTTTTACTCTTTTAGGATGTTTGGCTAAAACCCCAATTCTTGGTGTGTGATCATGTGATTATGGGTTGAATTAGTTTATGGGTATTGTTAATTAATAGTTTAAATGCTATGTTGAAGAGGGTTTAATCAAAAGTTGCAGTTTAATTTATGAATTATAATTGCAAATGCAGTTCTAACCTTATGTTCTTAGCTTTCTCGAGAGAGAGGTTTTAGAACAAAGATTATTGATTAATCATTTGTAGGTATTGGGTTGAGTTGGGTTTAGCTGAAGAGAGTGAACTCTAAACCCAATCCTACCCATCTAGCTCAAGAGAGTGGATAAATTAAGGTGTGGGTTGTTCTTCATTGCTATGCTTGTTGATGTTCGAAAGAAATCACCATATTCGGGATAGTTGTTCAATAGAAATCTATCTCCCTTATAGTCTATCCTACCCTCTGATTTTTAGCTATTTACTAGAAGTTTCAATTACCCATATATCGAAATTTGCCTATAATCGATCACATCCTGAGAATTCCTCTCCTTATTGCTATTTAAAATATATTGTGACGGCGATGTAATTGATAACTACAAACCAAAAACCCCCCATCTGATATTCGTTTCACCCATTTTTATTTGTTTCATGTCTTTTTTTGATAATTTCTATTCCTATATCTAGTTAGATCACATTCGTATTTCTTGAGTGAATTTGAATACGTACCGCTCCCTGTGGGATTCGACCCCAACTCAATTGTTGGGTTATGTATTGCTCAATGATTGTTTGCACTTAGAATTATATGAAGTGTATTTGATAAACATTAAAACAACCATCAAAATGGTGCTGCTACCGGGGAGTGATGTTGTTTAAAATTATTTTAGTGAAGTCGAATTGTGATCTTTGTAGTTATAGTTAAATCTACTTATTTTAGATTTTGGTTTTGTGTTGCTTGTGTTAAACAGAGGAGTAGATGAGCGTTAACGGAAGTAATGGTAACCAAGTGTCCACAAAGATGATGTTGGAAACCTGAATGACATAAATGACCCAAACGTCAATGACCCAATCCAAATGGGTGGTGTTGAGGCTATTCGTTTACCTCCGATAGAAGGAAACATTATTTTTCACATCACAAGAACAATGCTTCAGCTCCTACAAATGAAAGGATTATTTTAGGGGACTGGCTCATAAGGATCCCTATGAGCATATCAAGAATTTTGTAGATGTCTATGGACAGTTCTCATTTAAGAACATATCGCAAGAATCGGTCCGTCTTAGGTTATTTTCGTTCTCTTTGATGGGTAAAGCTACTAAATGGTTGGCCACAACATTTCAAGTGAGATTATTTCCCCCATCGAAGATAATGACTCTAAGGGATGGCATCCAAGGTCGTAAATGCTTGGAAGGTGAGCTAATCCTTAAGACATGACTGAGGTTTAAGAAGATGGTGCTTCTGTGCCCAACTCATGGACTTCCAAATAATGTGTTGCTACAACATTTCTATAGGAGCCTCGATTCGGTAAACAAATGAGTGGCTAATCAACTATCACCAAGTGGTATAATGCAACATCCATATGCAGTGGCGTCCCAAATCCTTAATTGCATGACCAAGATCAACAAGGCATGGTATACTCGTGAAGACCAAGTCTCTCCTCTTACTTATAAAATGACAAAAGAGCATATCAAAAAGGATAAAGAGAGAGATCAAAACATGGCCAAAATGATGACCTAATTGGATATCTTGGCTAAAACTGTCATAGGTGTTAGTGCAAAGAGTGTTAATGTTGTGGGTATTGGTGGAGTGAACCCCGATTAAGCAAAATTTAAAGCATTGTACAATGAGGAAGTGAACTTCCTAGTCAATCAAGGAGGAGGTTATCGTGCAAACTACCCAAGACCAGGTGGAAATCAAGGATGGAATAGAGATGAGTGATGGAAATACCATGACAGAGATTAATGTGATCGAAATGCCACTTGGAAGGAAAGAAAGGGTGAAAACGATAGGTATGTTCCTCTCCATGAGCGTCAAAAGCCCAAGGATTCTGAAGGTGGTCGTACATAAGACATGCTCTTAAGCATTCTCAACAAGGTTGAAGGATTAGATAAAGTGTTAAAAGAGATGAAGGAGGATGTCTCTACACTCAATTAGATAGTGACCTCATTTTGTGTCAATCAAGCTACTGGAGACCCAAATGGGTCAAATTTCTTCACACTTGAATCCAAGACAACAAAGGGGTTGCCTAGTGACACAATGGCAAACCCCAAAGATGAATCTCAATTTTAGGTACTTTCGTCATGCCACGACATTAACTAAGGCGCATCTTGGGAGGCAACCTAATTTTTAATGCTTTAGTTTTGATTTTGATTAACGGGTGTTGATTGTGTAGGTTAAAAGTGAAGAGTGTTGGAAAATGGGCAGTTTGGCAAGCCAAAAGTCCAGTCGGCGACATGCCGAATGGGTCGGTGAACTCGACTTGGACAGCCATTGGACCCACCAAGCCTGAAGTAAAAGTCTGTAAAACCCAGCAGGCTAATTGCTTAATCGACGACTCGCCGAACAGATCGACGAGCCCACTTTTGTCTGCCGTTTGAATCACAAATTGCTAGGAGGTCCTATAAAACTCGGCGAGGTAAAGTACCACATGACGCATAGCCGTGTAGGTCAGCGAGCACAACTTACTTCGCCGATGGAGCCGCAAACTAAAAGGTTTTAAAAGACAAACGGATTAAAATTTCAAAATCCTTCATATTCTCTTATTTTTAACTCTTGTACTCTCTCACCCATTAGTTAATCTTCCATATTTTACTACTTTACTCACATTTTTATGTGATCATATGCTCAAAATTGGAAATCTTTACCGCTTAGCTATTCAAATTAAGAAATTCGGCATTAAGGTTGGTTTTCCAAACCATACACTTTAATTTTATGGTTGAACTCGAATGCAATAGGTAAATGTGTTGTGCTTAATGTTGGGTAACTGTTTAAATTATGTGTATTGTGTTGGTTTGCCCATGTCAATTTGAAATGCATGCCTAAGTGCTTAAATAATTCAATTTTCGTGTTTTGTGCATTAAAATTGGTTCTAAATTGATGGGTTGCAGTAAATTAAGCATTTGACGTCATTCTGAAGGGCAAAAGTCTCAAAATGGCCAAATCAGGGGAAGCCTGAGTACCCCAAGGGCAAGGGTCATATGGGTCTAGTGCTAATTGCATGATGTATATGTTTGATTTTGAATTCGGGGGATGCGGGTTTGATTTTGGGAAATGGGATTGAAAACTTGCACGTTGGGTCATTTGGCTAGCTACGTCAAGAGCACCAAATGGTTCGATGGTTCACTAAAGTCACCCTTTGATCGCCTTTAATTTCATATTTTGGCATTAGTTGTTTTGTAACTTTCAGCTTCTGAGCTGGTACATTCGGCAAGCCCGATCTGGCTCGCGTAAGTAACTCAATGACTCACCGACTTGTTCAACGAGTCTTTCTGCAGCTTCATTTCTACACTTTTCTTAAACCATTTCTAACACGTTTCTATGTGTTTTACAGCTATGGCTAGAAAAAATTTGGACAATTATGGCATGCTACCCCAAAAAAGGGCACGGGGAAATTATGATCAATAAGGAAGCAACTTCTTCCAAAGCAAAGAGTAAAAAGTCACCTCCGAAGGGAGGCAAGGGCAAGGGCAAGGGCATGGCGCCCATAGCTGAGTCACTGGAGCATAACTCCATCAGTGAGGGAGAATAATTTGATTCTAAGGCTTCATTATCTGAGCCTAAGGATGATCAATTACTACAAGATCGGTGAGCCGAGATTCGTGTAAAAGCTCGTAATAATCCATCTAGGATTCTGGAGCCAACCCCTCCTACTTCAAACTCAGTGCCAACTCTAGCACAGATGGTGGTTCCAGCACCACTAGTTCAGGGTCCTCCTCCCCGATTACTCAACTAGTTAAAATTCGAGGGATTAAGGACCATCCTAGAACAGAAGCGATTGTCCACGGATGGTGTAGTGGACAGATACCCAGTTGTGTGGGACACTCTCCGGTTCCACAGGTTCGAGATCTTCACCAAGCCCCGTGGCCTATACATTCCCTCCTCGGTCCAGGAATTATACACTACCTATGGTGATGTGGTAAGAAGAAGGTCAGTGCCTTTAGACCGATGGAGTCTGTGATGGTTTGAGGGAGGACAGTGAGATATAGTAGAGATTATATCAATAATGCACTTGAGAGGACTGTAGGCCTTGAGCACAAATACCAGAGCATGATCACTATACAAACTGTGTATGACCTAAAGGGATAGATAGCTCCCTTTATTTTTGACGCCACCTCGAGGTGGATTGAGGTTGAAGCACCTATCAATAAGAAGGAACTAAACATAGAATCTCGATACTAGTTTGGGTTTATCAGCAACTGTATCATGCCTTCACATAACGAGCCCATTCTCTGCGAACCAAAAGCGGCTTGTCTCAGATCTATCATAACTAGGAAGAGTCTGAACTTGGGATTAATTATAGAGCAAGAGATGGCCATGAGGGCCAAACAATGCCAGTCGTCCCTTTCATTTCCAGTACTCATTATAGAGTTATGTCGTTGGGCTGGAGTTCCTCGTGAAGAGAAGAGGGAGATTAAGGTTACACCCACATCTTTCATCGACATCCGGTGCATAGAGGTCGAGTACACACGAGATGAAGCTGATAGGAGGAGAGTAGCTCCGATGGATCCATCCGCGGAGGTTGATATTGATTATTTACCTACACAGGCAGTCTTGCCTACTCGGGCCTCTAAGCCTTCAGGTACATCTACTTTCATTCCATCTCAGGCCCCGAGTTCTTCTGCTTCTCCCCCGCCCCCTAGATCAGTTGCTGGTACCAGAGCCTCCAAGACTCCAATTACTTAGGCTATGCTCCTCAAGATGGGGAACCTAGCCAATTCTGCATATGTGCAAGCTTTTCTATTAAAGGTCGAGGTGTCATGGATGATTGAGAGAGCTATTGCTGCTGTGTTGACTCCTTTCAACACTTTCATTGATGCCCTATCAGTGAAAGTTGAGGTTTGTAAGAGAGGGCAGAGAATTACCACTGAGGTTAAGACTTTGAAAGCCGATGTTTCCAAGTTGAGGAAGGATGTGGACCATCTTAATTCCACAGACTTCAATTCACTATTTGAGTCGACAGAGGTCCCTGATGTCTTAGGTGCAGATGTTCCTACCTGTTCTACTAAGCCTCCAGCTACCACCGAAGATGATATTATAGAGGATGCTGCTTCTGCTGAGTTTGAGGCTGAGACAGATGAAGAGCATCTTGATGAGAAAGATGTGGCTATTTGTGAGGATCTAGCCGATCTAGAGGGTTCTATGTTTGAGACAACCCGACAGGCCTCCTTAAGAGACACTACTATGGCCGACTCTAGTAGAGCTATAGTTGATGGGACTCTAGGCACTGATGCTCTGACAAACAGAGTGACTGAGATGTAGACTTCACCCAGGCTTAGCCCAGGAGGATGACATTTTTACCTCCCTCTCTGTTTTTATTGATTATAGTTGTTTCAGTTGCATTTGAGGACAACTACTTCTTTTTGTGGGTAGGGTGAAGTATTTCCATACCTACCTCTTGTGATTCTAATTTGTTTGTGAATATTAGGTTTTGATAATCTATATATGTGTTTTGATCTTAATCTTGTGGATGCTTCAGTTTGTGGCCCTTTGTTTTGAATGCAAATTGTTTTTGAACCTAATTTTAAAAATTTTACCATCTCTATTGTATGTGATTGTGGTTGTTCTTGAGTATCAGTTTTGATAAATACTGATGATTTGAATAGTTCTCTTAATTGAACGAAATGAATGTGTGGCTACGATGAGGCCAATAAAGTTGCATAGACAACTTAGCATCTTGTTGTGACTAGTCGGTTATCGAGTGAGTCTCTTGTGATGAACATTGCACACTAGGTATAAAGTGTGGAGTCTTGTTTAATATTGGTGCCAATGCCTTGTGTGATGAGATTACTTTGAACATTGTGTGTGATCACACCTAGAATTTTACCCGTTGGTCTGGTTGACTAAGTGATGCAAACACTTGAAATAATCTTAGGCAACAATTTTAAAGAGTGCACTAATTTGACAATATACCTCTTTTGTGGCTAACCTTGTGAGATGTGTGAACCTTGATTGAACTCTCTTGAGCCTTATCCTTTTCTTAGAAGAAACTTGAACAATTGTGATCCCTCTTTATCCATTTACCCATAACTTTCATAAAGTGTGGTTTGTTGAATAGCCAACTTAGGCCAAAAGCCAAAGTTGGGGGTGTGGTGAAAAGAGAAGTAATGGTTCTGAAAAAGATGGAACCCCTCTATGTAAAAGAGAAAAGAAAAGAAGAAAGCAAAGAAAAAGAATGAAAAAGTTGTGAAATACAGTAGTGGAAGTTGCAAAAGAAATGGGGTATTCGGTAGTTCATGTGAAGTTGAATAATGGGGTGGATTATGAGCATGATTTAAATGTTGAATAAAAGGAGGAAAAGTGATGTTCAGGCCGCACTTCATGAAGGTAGAAGTCATTAAGCCTAAATGACCATACCTTTACAGTCAACCCTATTACAAACCTTGAAAAGACCTTTGTGATCTAGAGTAAGCTGAAAGGAATGTTGATTGGAAGGGTAAAGTCATGCAGGTGTCCATCCTTATGAGTGTGAGAGTCGTATATTATTTTGGAACTGTAAAGTGTTGAAAAATTCTCTGTGAATATCGAATCATCTTTGTTATGAGGGCCTTTAAGTACCTTTTTGAGCCTAAACTTGTATTTGAAGCAAGTATTGTGAACATAAGTATGTTTGATAATGGTGAGTCACAATTTGAATCTTTGAGTGAACAATTGATCATTGCATGAGTAAGTTGAACCTTTTTGTGTGCATTCATGTCAAGTCTTGTGCAGCACTATTTGAGACATCCTTTTTGAATTACTGATCTTGAGTTTTACTTAAGAACAAGCAAAAGTTTAAGTTGGGGGTCATAATGAATCTGAGATTTGGACATATTTAGCGCTTTGTTTATATAGATTTAGTGTCCCCAAATGCTTAATTTGAGCCATAAATTGATGTTAAAGCCTTGATTTTTAGGTATATGAATTGAGGAGCAAAGCAAGGACACTGACATGTAAAAAGGAACAAAACAAACTGAAGAGGTGAATAAAGGTGAGCCTGATGATCGCCAAGAGCACTTGACGAATTACCGACTGGCTTTTTCGATCGCCTAAAGTTCTGTTTGCAAACCCTGAGTGAAGAAACCAAGTCGTCAACAGAAAAGCGGCAGTCGGCGAATCGTTGAGTAGTTCTGTGATGCCAAGAGTGATTGTCCAAAGTAACAGGACTTGAGGATGCTGAGAGCCAATGCAAAAAGGCGATAAAAAGAGCAGAAGGCGGTTCACCGAGCCACTCGGCGAGCCCGACTTACCTTGCCTAATGGCCCTTCATGGCTTCTTTTTGGAGACTATATATTAGATTTTGAACAGTTAACTTAGTATAAAAAAAATTTCTAGAACAGTTTTCTCTTGAGTTTTTAATAGTTGTCGTAGTAGACTTGAAGGATTTTTGAGACTCAATTTGGAGATTTTACAAATGGGTTTCGAATTTTGTGCAAGTTGAAACATTTTAAAGGCTTAATTACTCTTACCAGTTGATGGCTAATCGATTTGGTAACCATTTTTACTCTTTTATGATGTTTGGCTAAAACCCTAATTCTTGGGGTGTGATCATGTAATTATGGGTTGAATTAGTTTATGGGTATTGATAATTACTAGTTTAAATGCTATATTGAAAAGGTTTAATCATTAGTTGTGGTTTAATTTATGAATTGTAGTTGTAAATGCAGTTCTAACCTTGTGTTCTTAGCTGGGTTAAGCTCGAGAGAGTGAATCCTCAACCCAATCCTACTTATCTAGCTCAAGAGAGTGGATGAATTAAGGTGTAGGTTGTTCTTCATTGCTATTCTTGTTGATGTTCGAAAGAAATCACCTGATTCGGGATAGTTGTTCAAGAGAAAGCTATCTCTCTTATAGTCTAGCCTGCCCTCTTATTTTTAGCTATTTACTAGTAGTTTCAATTACCCATATATCGAAATTTGCCTATAATCGATCACATCCCCAGAATTCCTCTCCTTAATGTTATTTCAAATTGTTTGTGACTGCATTGTAATTGATAATTTCAAACCAAAAACCGCCCATCTAACATTCTTGTCACCCTTTTAATTTATTTCATGTATTTTTTCGATAATTTCTATTCCTATATCTAGTTATATGGAATTCTTACTTCTTAATTGACTTTGAAATTGTACCGGTCCCAATAAGATTCGACCCCAACTCAATTGTTAGGTTTTGTATTGATTGACGATCCTTTGCACTTAGAATTGGATGAAGTGTATTTGATAAACATTAAAACAACCATTAACGCATCACAACACACAACAAAGACTTTTGTACCCTCTGGTAGGGTCAACATTGAGGCAGTAGTTAACTGTGTTTTTAATTCCTGAAAGGTTTTATCACAAGTTTCAGACCATTGAAACTTTTCCTTCTTCTTTGTCAACTTTATCAACGGGGACGAAATAGATGAGAACCTCTCGACGAACCTCTATAATAAATACCCAATCCCAAGAGACTCCTTATATTAGTTGGAGATGTGGGGTCTGGGTCAATTTTGTACTGCCTCTATCTTTTGAGTGTCAACTCGAATCCCTTCACCAGATACTATGTGGCTTAAGAATTCCACGGACTCAATCCAAAACTCACATTTGGAAATTTGCATACAACTTTCTATCTCTAAGACTTTAGAGAACTACTCTGAGGTGACTAGTATGATCCTCTTCATTCCTCGAGTAAATCAGAATGTCGTCAATACACATGATAACAAACATGTTAAGATATGGCCTAAATACTCTATTTATAAGATACATGAATGTTATAGAAGCATTGGTCGAATCAAAAGACATAACAAGAAACTCATAATGACCATTAAGGGTCTTGAATGTTTTATTTGGGATGTCATTTTCTCTTACTCTCAACTAAGGATAGCCAGATCTAAGGTCTATCTTAGAAAAGCAAGTGGCACCCTGGTGTTGATCAAATAGATGATCAATTCTCAGAAGGGGATACTTATTCTTTATAGTAACCTTGTTCAATTAGCAGTATTCAATACACATCCTAAAGTAACCATCTTCCTTCCTCACAAATAAGACCGGAGAGCCCCAAGGAGATACACAAGGTCGAATGAAACCTTTATCAAGAAAATCTTTCAACTGTTCTTTTAGCTCTTTTAACTCAGATGGAGCCATTCTATACGGTGGAATAGAGATAGGTTGAGTATTAGGAAGAATGTCTACATCGAAGTTTATTTCTCTCTTAGGAGGGACTTCTGGAAGATCATCTAGAAAGACCTCTAGAAAATCACTCGCAACTAGAACTAATTGAATAGGCGGTTTCTCAACACTATAGTCATTAACTCGGACTAGGTGATAGATGTACCCCTTAGAGACTAACTTTCTGACCTTAAGGTATGAAATGAATTAACACCTAGGCACTTCTGAACTACTCCTCCACTCTATAACTGGCTCATTAGGAAACTAAAACTTGACTACTCGAGTTCTACAATTAATTAGGCACAACAAGCATGAAGTTAGTCCATACCTAAAATAACGTCAAAATCCACCATATCTAAATCAATTAAATCACCATGGTGTCCTTTTGATTGAAAAAGATAGTACAAGCATAATAGACTCTTTCTAGTAGAATAGAATCACCAACCAGTGTGGAAACACTAAAAGGCTCAAGACGTTGTTCGAGGGAAATATTGAACTTCATAGCCACATATGAAGTTACAAACGGCAAACTCGCACCGGGATCAAGCATGGAATAAACATCATAAGTAAAGACTTCAAAAATACCCGTGACAACATCTAGTAAGTTCTCCTGATCCTAGCAACTAGTTATATCATACAGACGGTTTGCATCCTCGCCTGTTCTTGAGGTAGCTCCTCTCTGGATATTTCTATCTACTAGGGTTGTTAAAGAAGATTGGGCTTTATTGCCCCCATTTGCCTACTTATTCTTGGGGAACTCCTTAGAAAAGTGACTCGTCCTCCCACACTTGTAGCAAATATCTATACCAACATGAAATTCTCCCGTATGGAGCTTACCATAGAGTGGGTTGCAAGGGAACCCTTGTGATACACTGCCCTGCAACTGAGAACCTTGGACTCTTAAATTTTGGGACTTTTGATTCCTGCAATCATTCATATTCCTTGCTGCAGGTGCACTAGCTGATGATAGAACGGGTCTAGATGACCTCTGTTGAAAGGATGATTGATTCTTCTTCCTAGTTTTTTACTAGCCGGACTCATGACTTGTTGTCTTAGTCCTCTTGCTATGAAATTTCCTTATTGATAAAGTGTGTGGGTGATCCTACATTGATCATACCTTTAGAGAGTATGGCTGTGAAGGATAGCCTCACCTATGACAAGATTCCAATTGAAATTCTTGACCGTCAGGTTTGTAGGTTAAGAGACCAAGAAGTAGCTTCAGTAGAAGTTTCGTAATGGCCAAGTATCCTCACCTTTTTCCTTCTGATTTATTTTCAGCTTGAGATAGTAGCTCCTCTCTGGTCTTTCAGTTATTCTTATATATATTCAGTCTCAGTATTCGTTCCCTTAATTATTATTGCATTTCAGCATATTTTGCATGTTCATGGAACTGAGTTTAGTTAGATATCACAGTTGGTAGGGATTGTAACTCTTTCCCCAAACTCAGCATTTTTAGACTTCATTTGAGGAGGAATGACACCAACAGGGAGATATTGTAACACCTCAAAAATCAAAACTAATATTGAACAAAAGAGAAGGGAAAACCACAAAGGTGGTCCATAGGCCGTGAAGAGGACCACAACCCATCACCCTACTAGTGATTGGGCACCCAGTAAAAGCTGGAAAACCATGGACCAGGAACCTCAAACGGGTAGTGAAGTGGCTCGTGAAAGGGTCACAAGATCACCCAAGCCACTTTGAAGGACCACGAACTACTAGACGGTCCATGGAACTTCACATGGGCCATAAAGTGGCACGTGAAAATGACACAGAATCCCCCCCCCCCCTCCAAACAACTTTGAAGAACCATAGTCACCTAAACGGCCCGTGTAGCTTCACACGAGCCATGAAGTAGCTCGTGAATGAGGCTTGTCAAACTTTTAGGATTGGGTCAACTTTAAATGATCATATCTTTTAGCACAAAATGAATTAGGTGGTCCATGACCTATCAAATTAAAGATCATGGAATCCTCTTTCCAATGCCACTAAGTTAACCTAATTCAAAGCCCAAAGGAAAATGTTATGCTTGTTTTAGTGAAGCCTTGTTAGGCAAGCAGCATGATGACCTACTTGACAGGTAGTCATGCCTTAGACAGCCCGTCAGGCCCATCGTGAAGATCACTTCGTCAGCTTTGAGTCAGGGTTATTTTGGTCTTTTCCACTAAGCATTGGGCACTTAAACTATGTCAGTTGATCCCTAAACTATGTCATTTTACTTAGTCTAAGTGTAATAATCTAGTCAAAAACTACCTACAACCCTTATTCTCCTAAAATCATCTAACTTAGAATGAAAAGAAGATAAAAGAGGCGATAGTTCTCCCAAGCACATATAGAGGTTGTATTTAAGTTCAGCCCCAAAATCCAAAGGATTTCTCTGTATTTTTAGTCACTGGGTATGTGGGATTTCACTAGTGAGTTCCTTTCACCCATTAAGTCCCTAGAATTCAGTCAGTTCTTCAAGTTCTCATAAATTGTTTAGGCCTAGAGTTTCCAAAATCTTAGGAATTCATTGTGACTTTAGCTTCTATAGTTTCCACGATCTAAATAACATGTTTCTTAGAAAATTTTCATAGCTCCATGTCTAGAATTCTGAAGCTTACCTTGTATTACTTACTAGCACTAATAAATTATACTTGCTAGATAGATCAGTGAGAAAATCATGCTTTAGACTTCAAATACCATATCTTTCAGTATATTTATGTTGCATTCCCTAATAGCATGTCAGTATTTTGAGCTATTCAGTATATCAGTTGCATTTTAACTTTACATTCAGTTGGGAGTAAACTTAGCACCAAGTTGGACTAGGGTTAAGCGTACCCTCAAAGTCCTAGACCTAGGTTCAAACACAGGTTCAAAAGTCTCCTTTGTTGGCATTATTTTTTAGTGATCACGCCATATTCATGCTTCTATAACCCTTGCAAGGTATATTAGGTCCTTTCGATAGATTGTATACATAGGACTCCACATTTAGCTCACTTGGTTTATGTCGGTTAATAGTAGCTCCCATAGTCATACTCTTATTTCATTGAATATGTTATCAGCATGTACTTCAATATTCATTTCAGAATGTCATCTTCATGATTAGTACTTGGTCATCGCATCTAGCTTAGTGTTTTTGTTATACTTTGGTAGAACCTATTTCCATGTTTAGTTTATATTGTTCAAATCATAAGTCAGATAATTCTTTTACTGCACATTCAATTGCCTCGAAGAGTAAGCAATAACTTTCCTATGTTGCATAAAAACACTACCAAGAATAACCTGTGAAGCATCACAATAAACCACAAAACCATCTGATCCTTCTAGTAACGTTAAAATAGAGGCCGAAGTGAGTCTACCTTTTAGCTCTTGGAAACTCTTCTCACAAGCTTCCGACCATAAGAATTTTACCATCTTTTGATTCAATATCATCAAAGGTGAAGCAATACAAGAATATCCTTCCACAAACCTTCTATAGTAACCAGCCAAACCCAAGAAACTGTGTATATCCGAAGTAGACAAAGGTCTAGGCCAATTCTTAACTACCTTAGTTTTCTTATGATCGACTTAAATACCTTCACCAGAGACAATATGTCTAAGAAAAGCAACTGGCCTCAACAAAAAATCACACTTGGTAAATTTAGCATACATTTCACAATCCTTGAGAATTTGCAACACAGCTAAAATGCTCAACATGCTCATCCTCACTCTGTGATTAAATCAAGATGTCATCAATAAATATAATCATAAACATGTCAAGTTATTACTTAAACAACCTATTCATCAAATTCATAAATGTCGTTAGGGAATTAGTCAGGCCAAACGACATCACCAAAAACTCCTAATGATCATACCGATTTCAAAAAGTCATCTTTGAAATGTCATTTTCTTTCACCCTCAATTGGTGATAACCTGACTGGAGGTGAATCTTAGAGAAGTAACCTTCTCATTGGAGTTGATCAAACAAATTATCTATCCTTGGAATTGTATGATTATTCTTAATGGTAACCTTATTCAATTGTCGATAGTCAATATACATCGGAGAGAACCATCTTTATTTTGAACAAACAACATCGAGCACCCCATTGAGAGATACTCGGTATAATAAACCCCTTATCCAACAAATCTTCCAATTTGTATTTTAACTCCTTTAGTTTTATTAGGGCCATACGATAAAAAGGAATAGAGAAAGGTTGCGTATTTAAGAGTAGGTCAATACCAAAGTTTATTTTCCTTTCAAAAGTAATACCGGGAAGGTCATCGAGAAAGACTTCCGAGAACTCATTCACTATTGGGACTAACTCAAGAGTAGGGGTTTTAAAATCTGTATCCCTAACCCAAACAAGATGATAAATGCAACCCTTAGAAATCATTTTCTATCTTTTAGGCAAGATGCAAACTAACCCTTAAGAACATAATTTCCCCCCTTCCCATGACATGATAGGTTCATTTAAAGTCTTGAATACAACCAATTGAGCCATGAATGAAGCTAACCCCTACCAAGAATAACATCAAAATATAGCATATCAAGCTCTACAATATCAACATGAATGAATGAGAAATAGAAATATGACAATTTCTATAGACTCTCTTAGCTACAATAGCATCACCCACAAGAGTAGAGACATGAAAGGGATTAGAAAGGATTTCGGGATCAATATAAAATCGCATGGCAAAATTAGGAATAACAAACTATAAGGTAGCACCAGGATCAAGTAAAGCATAAAAATCAAGATGAAAGACTTTTAACATACCAGTCACCACATCCGGAGAACCTTCATGATCATGCCAAGTCTGAAAAGCATAGAATCTATTTTGCTTCGGAGCACCCAAACCAGAACATTTAGGTTGAAATTTTCTACCATCCCTAACCTTGATAGCTTAAAATGTACAATCTTTCACCTTGTGACCACTTTTCCCGTAACTAAAGAAACCATCTGTAACGACTAAGCACTTCCCCAAGTGTCACTACCCAGGGTTCCCCCCCCCGATGTAACATGGAATACAAGACCCCAAGAGGCCTCATATAAGCCACTTAGCTTTCACAGTCAAGATATAGAAAATTGATAAAATTTAAAAAATATTCAACATATTAAAAGTCTTTATAAAATGAAACAAAAGTCTAATACACTTGTCCCAAAAATCATCTAATACAACAGATTCTTGGGACACAGCCCATACAACAATGTTCAAAACATAAAATGAAAAGAACAAAAGGAAATGGTGTCCAAATACCCGAATGCGGTGAGGATTCACCAATTTTCAATTTTGCCTCTACTATAGATCCTAGCCACGGGGATGAGACCCAGGAATGTTGGACCCTACACTTGGATAAAAAATGTAGGCAAGAGTATGCATTAGTACAAGAATGTACTAAATATGATAACTTGCATAAACATCAACATAAACATAAGAGTTAGCTAACATAAGTCATAAGCATAATTAATGTACATAATAGATCATATCAATAAATAAGGAATACTTCTTGAAGTAACCTCAGTTCATACTTAGCCAATACATGATTAATCCTCCACTAGTCTTACTCATCATGAAAGAGAAACTCAAGCAACAATCCAACCTCATCACCTATCATAATATAGTCTAGCTTATCATTTATAGACATGGGGAATCGCCTCTTACCTCACTATAAAGGAACATGGGTAATTTCCTCTTGTCCTTCTATCTTTGGGATCCTGGGTATTCACCTCTAGTCCAACATCATGTGATATGAGTATTCGCCTCTTGTCTTTCTATAAAGGATCATGGTTACTCGCCTCTTGTCCAATTCACATTATAGGAATGTGGGTAGTCTCCTCTTGTTTAACTTCAAGGAATAAGGTTTATCACCTCTTATTCTATTCTAAAGAATATGGGTAATCACCTCACATCCTTCTCATTTAGAGGTCATGGGTAATCGCATCTAGCCTCATCAATTTCCTAGTCTTTAGCTTAGATTCATTTTAGGTGAGAAATCCTTTCAACCTAGAATTATTCAATGTGAGAAAACCTTTCACATTCATACATAAGCAAATCAAGTGGGGAAATATCCTTTCCTTAAAAATTATATCAATAATCATCAATTTATAACATATGCTTCACTCTCAAAGCCATACTTATCATAATCATCATATATACTTCAATCTCAAAGCAATTCATATGTATCTTTTTTATCCTATAAGAATACATCTAAATCCATAAATTCTCCTTTCATGGATCAAAATTCATTTATATTAATTTCACCTTGAAACTATCACGGCCCAGGAGTACCTCCTAGATGTAACATGGCGTATAGAACCCTGAAGGACTCCATACAAGACACTTAGATCTCATAACATAAGAAATAGAAAAATAAGAGTAAAACAGTTTAAGTCCAAAACATTTTATAAAACGAAAAGCGGAAGTCTAAACTTTTGTCTCATCAGAGCCATCTAATACAATAGAATGAAATTGATACTAGCCCATACATCATGTTCAAAAGAGAAATACATGAAAGAAATTAAAATAATAACTTCGTCCTCAAAGCATGAGGATTCACCAAAGCTCGTGAAATCACGAACTTAACTACTAGCCATGAGACTTGAAAACCTGTCTATCAGACCTTACAACTGTGAAAAATGTAGGCAAGAGTATGTGTTAGTACAAAAAAATGTACCAAGTGTGATAGTCATGCATAAAACATTTAAAACATGCTAAGAAGGGACATTTCATTTCATGACATGTAATTTACCAAGTTAAATCATGACATAAAAGAATTATAAAACATACTTCATAAACAAGGTTAATGCAAGCTAACATCATCTTTAAAGCCTTTGAAAAAAAAAATAAGATACTCCTTGAGTAACCTTAGTTCATTATTAATATGGGGAATTAGCCTTAACTGACATTGAGACCATGTGAATTATAACATGATCCCCTGGTGTCTCCCACATCGAAAAGGGTTGTTCTGTTTGCCTAAGGTAGAACCATGAACTTATAGATTAAGTGGATCCACTAGCTAATCAACCTATGGAGGCACATAGTTAAGGGATAAAGAGATTGCTACTAGTCTCTAATAACAGGAAAGCTTCCATCTTATGAGATTGCTTCTAGAAATATGACCTCTACTAATGGGAGAGCTTCCATCTGAATGTCAATATTTACTCGGTGCTAAGCATAAATCGCACAGAATAGTATTTTCTTACTTATTCTCATTCTCTATGGAAAGGCATGTCATCTTGCCAATCCCAGATAGTTCATATGGATAGCTCTTATTGTTTGATTCAATTAGGTGATAAAACCTTTAAAACTAAGAATCATTTCTATGTGAGAAATCCTTTCACATCATGCTAGTATGTGTTTATGAGAATGTCCTTTAACAACGCAACATCATCATTGGTACTTTACTCTCAAAGCACCCTTAAAACATTTGCATAATTCTCATGAAAACATGCATAATTTTATAATCACCTTTCACGGCCAAACAACCTCTTTCAATCATCAAAATTTAGAAAATTAGGGTTGGATATGGATTTCATCATAAGTCATGCAATTCTCTCATTACATGCATAGCTTCATAAAACTCTTTCGTTATGATAAAAATCCCACCACATATAGTTCATAACTTGAAAACATGGGGATCACATGGCTTCATAAGGGAAAACATCATAAAACCATTGCTATTCATCAATTCATGCTTAGAAGATCATAATTCATTCATTTAAATCAATAATGAAAAGAACCTATACTAATTGAAGAAAACCCTAACTCAATTGGGAATTCTACCTTTTGAAATAGAGGAATTTATGAACTCCATGGATGAAAGCAATACATGGATGAAAATTATCATACCTTGAATCCAAATGCTAGTCTTCAATGAAAGAATTATAATTTTAGCTTGAAACCCTAGGTTGAATCTTCTTCTTCTTCAAGTTCTGGAGAGAGAATATTTGAGAGGAGTTTTGGGAATCTTTTGTTAATTTGGAAGAATGAATTAAATGGGGTGAATTTGGGGGTAAAAAGACTTATATAGAGGTCCTAAACATAGACAAAATGACATAGTATAGGAACTACTTAACTAGGAAAAGACCTAACTCCCCCTGAAAAATAACTGTCAGTTATGACCCACGGACCTAGTTGATGGACCGTGGTGTGACCCACGGCCCATCCTGGTGGACCATCGTTCATGGTCAAAAAAGGTGATCTTGGGGTCTCAAACCATAGACCCTGACTTCAAACCATGGTATGACCTACGATTCGTAGGTTGTGTCATAGTCTTGGACCCTCAGACCCTACCCATACAAGCTAACCACGAACCACACATATGGTCTGTGGTCCACTCTACGGTCTATGGGTGGTTGGCATGGTTTGGCACCTGTAATATCTAGGAAGCTGCTATTTTGGTCTTTTTGAATACGGGGTGTTATAATATCTCCCCATTGGGACCATTCATCCTCGAATGAGATTTAAACTGGTTCTAAAAGAGTAAGAGGGGAACTAACAACCCAACCTAACAATGTAATGCATACTACCGAAGAGGAACTATCGACTCCAAGCTAGGATGCTCTCAAAACATCATAAGAGAGGTGAAACTAACTCTAACAACCCATTATGCATGCAATTCACAAAAACAAGGAGGAAACATAAACTCCAAGCTAAATATACTCAATGCATCAAAAGGAAGTAGGAACTACATCTATTAATCCAATATGAATGAAATCTCAAAATTACTCATATTCAAGGAGGAACTACCTTCTCCAAGCTAAAAGCATGCTCAACACAATCTTATGGAGCTCATATGCAATTTACTCTCAAAAAGCATAGCTAAAGCATGTTCATCAATTCATCTCATGAAGTCTATAGGCAACTCATACTTAATACACAACAAAATGAGGTAAATCAATCATATAAACATGTTTTCTTTCAAAACATAAGTTTTCATGAACATGCGTAATCATAAGGAAATCATGGAAACACATAAAACCACATGACTTCCAAAACAAAGAACAACTCAAGAGGAACTCTTTACCTCAAGCTAGAATAGAAGTAGAAGGAAAGAAATGAGGATATAGGGACATCATGTCAGCCTCGGCATCCCAAGTAGCACCCTCGACTAAATGATTCCTTCACAACACTTTCATGAAAGCTACTTCCTTATTTCTCAACTTCTTGACTTGCCGGTCTAAAATCTCAATCAGAACTTCCTCAAATGAGAGACTCTCATCAACTACCAATCCCTCTAAGGAAACTATGGATTTTGGACCACCAACAGACTTCTTCAACATGGAGACATGGAAAACTGGATGCACTATTGCCAACTCATTTGGCAAATCTAACTCATAGGCAACCTTACCAACACGTCTCAAAATATGATATGGGCCTACATACTGGGGACTAAGCTTTCCTTTCTTACCAAACCTCATTACACTCTTCATGGGTTAAATTTTCAAGTAAACCCAATCATGAACATCAATCTCAAAATCCCTTCTTCTTACATCGGCATATAACTTTTGCCGACTTTGAGCCATTTTTAACCTTTCTCTTATAAGTTGAACTTTATCAATGGCCTCATGTACCAACTCGGGACATATAAAGGCAACTTCACCCACCTTAAACCAATCTAAGAAAGATCTATACCTCGTACCACAAAGAGTCTCAAATGGAGCCATACCAATACTTGAGTGATAACTATTATTATAAGCAAATTCAATCAATGGCAAATGGTCATCCCAATTACCCCTAAAATTAATCACATAAGCCCATAATATATCTTCCAAAGTTTAAATATTACGCTCCACTTTCCCATAGGTTTGGGGGTGAAAGGCCATATTAAGCTTAACATGAGTACCAAAACCCTTTTGGAAAGACTTCCAAAACTGAGAAGCGAATTGGGTACCACGATCGGAAATATATAATTGATAAAGGCACTCGATGCAACTTTACCATTTCTCTTATGTACAACATAGCACAATCCTCCATCGAATAGGAAACCTTGACGGGAATAAAGTGAGCCAATTTTGTGATCCGATCTACAATAACCCAAATAGAGTCATGTTGTCACCGGGTGCGAGGCAAACCAATAATAAAGTCCATATTCAGGTCTTCCCACTTCCAAGTAGGAATGCCAATACCTTGGGATAAACCTTTTGGTATCTAATGCTCAACCTTTAGTTGTTGGCAGTTTGGACACTTAGCTACAAATCCCGCAATATCTTTCTTCATCTCATTCCACCAATAAATTTCTCGTAAATCACAATACATCTTGGTGGCTCTCGGGTGAATAGAATACAATGAACTATGAGCTTCTGACAAGATTTGTTCCCTCAAGTCATCAACATTTGGAACACATAAACAACCTTGATATATGAGCACACCATCTCCCCCTTGAGATTAAGCCTCAATAGATTTCTTAAGTACCACCTCTTTCAATTCTATCAAAATTGAATCAAGACCTTGCTTAGCTTTTACATCCGCAACAAAAGACGATTCGGAACCATTGTGAACCATACACCACCCTTGGTGAAGTCCACTAACAGAACACCTAATCAAGCCAATCTATGAACATCTCAAACCAACTCTTTCTTTTATTCCTTAATATGAGCAACACCATTTTCTTTATCGGGGTGATAAAGAACACTAATGTCATAATAATTCAATAACTCAAGCCACCTTCTTTGGCAAAGGTGGTTAAACACATTGCAAACTCTTATGGTCGGTAAATACATTAACATGAACACTATACAAGTAATGCCTTCAAATCTTTAAGGCAAAAATAACCACCACAAATTCAAGGTCACGGGTAGGATAATTTTTCTCATGGATCTTAAGTTTCCTTGAGGCATAGGCATTAACTTTTCCATTTTTCATAAGCACACATCGTAACCCAATTCTAGAGGCATCACAATAAACCACAAAACCATTCATTCCTTCTAGTAAGGTCAACACCAGAACGGAAGTAAGTCTATCTTTTAATTCTTGAAAACTCTTTTCACGAGATTCATACCATATGAACTTAGCCTTTTTTTGAGTCAAAGTCATCAAGGGAGAGGTAATTGAAGACAATCCCTCAACAAACCTTCTATAGTAATCAGCCAAATCCAAGAAGCTTCTAATATCCGAAGGGGTTAGAGGTCTAGGCCAACTCTTGACCGCATCTGTCTTAATGGGATCTACCTTAATATCCTAGCTTGAAACAATATGACCAAGGAAAGCTACGGACCTTAGCAAAAATTCACATTTGCTAAACTTAGCAAAGAGTTGTTGGTCCTTGAGAATTTGCAACACAATCCTCAAATGATCAATATACTCATTCTTACTTCTTGAATAGATCAATATATCATCAATGAACATAATTACGAACATATCAAGGTATTATCTAAACACCCTATTCATCAAATCCATAAACGCCGCCGGAGCATTAGTCAACCCAAACGACATTACCAAAAACTTATAATGACCATACTAAGTTCAAAAAGTTGTCTTCAAAATGTCATCTTCCTTTACCCTCAATTGGTGATAACCCGATCGAAGATCAATCTTAGAGAAGTAACTAGATTCTTGAAGTTGGTTAAATAAATCATCTATCCTTGGAAGAGGATACTTATTCTTAATAGTCACCTTGTTCACTGGCGATAGTTAATACACATGCGGAGAGACCCATCTGTCTTTGTAACAAACAAAACTAGAGCACCCCATAGTGAGATATTCGGTCAGATAAAACCCTTATCCAACAAATCCTTCAATTGTTCTTTCAACTCCGTAAATTCTATCGAAGCCATTCTACAAGGAGGAATAGAAATAGGTTGTGTATCTGGGAGAAGGTCAATATCGAAGTCTATTTCCCTTTCGGGAGAAATGCTAGGAAAATCATCTAAGAACAGTTCTGGAAACTCATTAACAATGGGGACAAACTCGAGAGAAGGGTTTCGAAATCAACATCCCTCACCCTAACTAGATGATAAATGCAACCCTTAGAAATCATCTCTCTAGCATTTAGACAATAGACAAACTAACCCTTAGGCATAGAATTTCCCGCATTCCACTC
The DNA here is from genome assembly GCA_037074985.1 of Solanum bulbocastanum. NCBI lineage: Eukaryota > Viridiplantae > Streptophyta > Magnoliopsida > Solanales > Solanaceae > Solanum > Solanum bulbocastanum. Next base: position 15,851,364 of record CM073607.1, on the reverse strand, counting down.
TAGGATATGTTCATTCGAGAACTGAAACTTGATTACACGAGTTCTACAATCAATAAAAGCATAACAAGAGTGCAATCAATCCATACCAAGGATAACATCAAAGTTTAACATATCAAGCTCTATCAAGTCAACAAGAGTAACTCTATGGGACAAGAAAATGGGACACTTTCTATAAACCCTTTTAGCCATAACAGAATCACCAATAGGAGTAGAGACAGAAAAAGGTTTTAACAACACATTGAGAAGCACATCAAACCTCATTTCCACATATGGCGCCACAAAGGACAAAGTAGAATAGGGATTAAGCAAAGCATATACAGCTATTTGGAAAACTTTTAACATACCGGTGACCAAATCTGGAGAACTCTCTCATTCACCTCGGGTTTGGAGAGCATAGAAGAGGTTTTATGTATGAGCATTGGAATTTGAACCACTAGGAGGAGCTTTCTTGCGTTCCCTTCCTTTTGCCACAAGCATTGGGTAATCCCTCATTTTGTAACCACTCTTACCACAACTAAAGCAACCATTTGTGTTGTCTAGACACCTACCCTCATGTTTCTTACCACACTTAGCACAAGTAGACATAGGCAATGAAGAACCAGCACCATTACCTCCTTGAGGCTTAGGGTTAGACACCCTATCTTTGTTGAACTAAGGAGGAGCATTGGAGGAACCTTGACTGAAAAACCTTTGCCGAAATCTAGGACGACCTTGTCCACTGTACCTTGCATTAGAGAAATTTCCATTATCGGTCTTAGCCTTTTTTACCTCTCAAGACTCTTTCTTGAGTTTTTGATCCTCAGTTTATTATGCATGCACCATGAGATGAGATATTTCCATGTCATGAATGAGCATTGCGGTTTTGCACTCTTTAACCACCATTTTAGACATACCCAAAATGAACTTACTTATCCTAGACCTTGAATCGGCAACCATTGTTGGAGCATATTTAGACAATTGAGTGAACTTTAGAGAATAGCCCCTCACACTCATACTCCCTTGTTGAAGGTTAATGAACTAAAGCACCTTAGCTTCCCTAATATTAAGGGGAAAGAACCTATCAAGAAAAGCAGTCTTCAACTTCTCCCAATTAAAAGGACCCGCATCTTCTGGTTTCCCTTCTTTATATTGATTATACCAAATTTGAGCCACATCTTCTAGTTGATAAGTAGCCAACTCTACCTTTTCCACTAGAGTAACTCACATTATCATCAAAATATTATAGACCTTATCAATATATTCTTAAGAATCTCTCTCAACTTTAAAACCATGAAACTATGGGGGGCGGAGGGGGGGAGGGGTTCATCCTTGTAAAGTCCCTCAATCTTGAAGCCTTTGCTTTCACACTTGAGCTTGCGGGAACCACAACCTCCATATTGGCTTGGGCCGACACGGCTTGAGCCAACACTTGAAAAGCAGCCCTAAACTCCGCATTAGATAGATGCTCGACCAAAGGATCGACCAAAACTTGAGGAGCTTGGAGAGCAGGTTCTTCTTCCACATTCTCCCTCGCATTCCTTCTAGCATAAGCTCTTCAGGTAGCCATATCTTGAAGAACATAGCATAAGGATTAGGAGAGCGACCTTATAGAGTTAAATTCTAGCACATGACTTAATAGTAATGAAAGAAGTAGAGTTTCCTAATATTCTTGTAGCCTCTAATTCATAAATGTGGCGTGCTTCACACTCATGAACAAGACTCTACTAAACGTGGCTTATGAGACATCCTAGAAACCCAGCCTCTACTAACGAGAGAGGTTCCATCTCAATGTCAATATCCACTCAGTTCTAAGAATAAACCCCACATAATAGTATTTTTCATACTTATTCTCATTATCTATGGAAAGGCATGTCATCTTGCCAATCCAAGCTAGTTCATTAGGATAGCTCTTATTCTTTGATTCAATTAGGTGAGAAAGCCTGTAAACATAACAATCCTTACTATGAGAGAAAACCTTTTATATCATGCTAGTATATGTTTATGAGAATGTCCTTTCAAAACACAACATCATCATTTGTACTTTACTCTCAAAGTACCCTTAAAACATTCTCATAATTCTCATGAAAACATGAATAATTCCATAATCATCTTTCAAGGCCAAAAACCTTTTTTCAATTATCAACATTTAGAACCCAAGGGTTAGATATGGATTTCATCATAAATTTATACAATTCTCTCATTGCATGCATACTTTCATAAAACTTTTCCGTTAAGATCAAAATCCCACCACATATAGTTCATAACTTCAAAACCTGGGGATTACATGGGTTCATAGGCGAAAACATCATAAAACCATTGAAATTCATCAATTTATGCTTAGAAGATCATATTTCATTCATTTAAATCAATAATGAGAAGAACCCGTGCTAATTGAAGAAAATGCTAACTCAATTTTGGAATTCTACCTTTTGAAATAGTGGAATTTAGGAACTCCATGGATGAAAACTATCACACCTTGAATCTAAATGCTAGCCTTCAATGGGAAAATTGTAAACTTAGCTTGAAACCCCAGGTTGAATCTTCTTCTTCTTCTTCAAGTTCTAAAGAGAGAATATTTGAGAGGAGTTTTGGGAATTCTTTTGTGAATTTGGAAGGATGAATTAAATGGGGTGAATTTGGGGGTAAAAAGACTTATATAGCGGTCCTAAACATAGACACAACGACATAGTATAAAAACTAATTAACTAGGAAAAGATCTAATTGCCCCTGAAAAATAACTGCCAGTTCTGACCCATGGACCCAATTGACGGGCCATGGTCTGACCCACGGCCCGTCTTGGTGGACCGTCGTTCATGATCAAAAAGGGTGATCTTGGGGAACCATGGACCATTGTCTGACCTATGGTCCATAGGTCGTGTCGTGGTCCTGGACCCTCAGACCCTACCCAGGCAGGATAACCACAGACCACACCTACAGTCCATGCTCCACCCTACGGGTCAAGGGTGGTCGGCGTGGTTTGGCACCTGCAATATCTAGAAAGCTACCATTTTAGTGTTTTTGAATACAGGGTGTTACAGAAACATGGGTTAAGCATGGGTACTTGTAAATTCATCCTAAAAACATGTAATCCTCTCAATTCATGCATAAACAATCATAATCCACTCAATTGGATCAACATTCATAAAGACCCACAACTTAGAAGAAAACCCTAACTCAAATTAGGGAATTTCTTCTTTTTAATTGGGGAATCTTAGGGGCTCCGTAGATGCAAGGATACCATGGATAAATAAATCTATCATACCTTGATATCAAAGCCCACAAGCGATTGAGAATGGAGACTTGACCTTGAGCCCTAGCTTCACCTTTCTTCTTCTTCAAGTTCTAGTGAGAGAAATATTTTAAGAGGAAGAACATTGGTTTTCTTTTGGGATTCTAGAAAAAATGAATTGAATTGGTGAGTTTTGTAATTAAAATCACTTATATAGGGGTCCTAGGCTTGGGTAAAATAACATAGTACTAATTTAAAGAAAACCAGAAAAGACCCAAAAGCCCCTAAACTTACAGTTGACTGCACCACTTTATGCCAGGCTCCACGAGCAGTGGTGGCTCTCACGAGCCGTGGTGCCAGTCGTGGTCCTTGAACAATGGCTTGGAAAACCACCCCTTAAACTCTTTTTCCCACACGCCCACCTCCACGAGTCATCTAGGCCTTCACAAGGCCTCAAGTGGCTCATAGGAGGAGGCTGCCTAAACATGTACATTTTCTAGCCCTTCATGGGCACCACCACGAGCTGTGATGCCCTTCATAGGGCGTCATGTTGCTCGTGGGAGGTGGCACTCCATTGGATAGCTACTGTGAGCCACCGCGGGCAGCACCACCCCTCATGGTGCCCTTCACGGCTCGTATGGGTCCATGTGAAGGTTTCCCAAGACAAATTATTTGGCTCATGACTTGACACTTAGCCCCTAGATTAGACTACTAGATTCCAAGTGTTACAGTATCTTCCCATTGGGAACATTCATCCTCGAATGGAATTCTAGACACCTCATGAAAGAAAAGACTTAAAACCAACAGCCCATCATGCATGCAATCTCATCAGAATAAACATAACCAAGGAGGAAACATCGACTGCAAGCTAAACATACTCAATGCATCATAAGGAAAGATAAGAACTAGACCTGCAACCCAATATGTATGAATTCATATAAACGCATGTATATCAAGGAGGATACATCAACTCCATACCACAACATGCTTATATCATCATATCATGTACTCTATATACGATTCTTACTCATATTCACGGAGGAACTACCATCTCCAAGCTAAAGGATGTTCAACATCATCTCATAAAATCTATAGGTAAATCATACTCAATGCACAAGAACATGAGGAAAATCAATCATGTAAACTCATTTTCTTTCAAAACACATGTTTTTTTTCATGAACATGCATAAAAATAAGGAAATCATGGGAATATCTAAATCACATGACACCAAAACAAAGAGTAAACCATGAGGAACTCATTACCTCAAGCTAGAGTAGGAGTAGAAGGAAGAAGATAAGGATATCAGGACATCATATTAGTCTCGGCCTCCCAAGTATCATCAAACGAGAAATATCCATCTCCTAGATCAACATGGTGGTACAACATTCTTTGACAACCAAGTCGGACACACCCGACACAAACTTACTCTTCCTTGCCCTAGAGTTGGCAATCATAGTTGGAGCATACTTAGCCAATTGAGTGAACTTCAATGCATACTTGTTCACACTCATATTTCCTTGTCGCAGTTTAATGAACTCAAGCACTTTCACTTATCTCATTTCAAAAGAAAAGAAACAATCAAGAAAAATTCCTTTGAATTTCTCCCAATCAAGATGACCCATATCAACCGCCCTCTAAATCTTTCATTGTTCAAACCACACTTGAGCAACACCCTTGAGTTGGTAGGCAGCCAATTCCACCTTCTCAACCGTAGACAATCCCGTAATCCCTATTGTCTTGTAAACCTCATTAATGAACTCTTAAGATCTTCATCAACCTTACAACCATGCAATTCTTGAGGATTCATCCTAGTGAAGCCCATTATCCTTACCTCCGTCATACCAACATTTGGGTTTACATGAGCATTAGCTTCTTTGTTGGCTTGGCTCGTCATAGCTTGAGCCAATACTTGAAAATAGCTCGAAATCCAGCATGAATCACTTGCTCAGCCAAAGGATTGGTCGGAACATGAGGAACCTTAGGCTCCACATTGTCATTGCCCGCATTCCTTCTCACATAAACTCTTTGAGGGGCCATATCCTAAAAAGAATCAAACACTATTAAGGAGAAAAATGTTTATAGAGATAGACTCTATGGCACGACTTTAGAGTAACGAAAAAAGTGAAGTTTCTTAAATGCTTTGTAGTCTCCTATTCATAAATATGGCACGCTTTACACTTATAAATAAGACTATACTCAATGTGGCTTGTCTGACAACCTAGGACCTTTTTCTAAAACCTTATGCTCTGAATACCAAGTTTGTCCCGACCCAAAGTACACCCTAGATGTGACATGGCGTATAAGACCCCGAAAGTCCCTATACAAGCCACTTGACATATATATACACATAAACAAACAAAGTAAAGCATTTCATTTCAAGAAAAGAGTTTGACATTACAAAGTCGAACTCTAACATAGTCTTGACAAGCCTTCTATTACATCAAAATGAGTGGTTAGGATGTAAATATTACACCACATACAACATACAAAAGATAAAAGACATATGAAAGCAATAAAGTGACATCATCCTCAGAACATGAGAACTCACCAAGTCTTCAAATCTCTATATTATCATTATCCACAAACAAAGGGACGGGATTCACCAAGCCCTACATTAGTGAAATAATGTAGGAACAAGTATGCATCAGTAAATGGAATGTACTAAGTATGAGGTACATGCATGAAAATGTAAAACATGATCATAAAGGGGCAAAATCAAAAACTTGAAATGCATGACCAAACTAAGCATAGTAAACACCTTAAAGAGAATCATTATCATGAACATGGTAAATGCATCTTGAAATCATAGAGAAAGCTTTATAAAAATTTGAGAGTAACTTAGTTCATTTTGTGGGTTATTAACTTTAACCGACAATAGACCATGCAAGCTATATATGAGATTTGATGTACCTCCCACTTCGAGAAGTGAGAGCCTACTTGCCAAGGTAGAATTTCATATCATGTCATATGCTATATGTGAATCCACTAGCTAGGCAGTTTAATCCTACTAGGGCATGTATTTTGGAACTAAATGTTGCTACTATAGACTATCCTATTTGAGCCTCCACCTCAAAGTTCTTTCGGTGCTAAGTTAAATTCCAACGGAATAGTCATAAACATAAGGTTATCATCATCCATGAAAAAGTACAATCAAGTTACTAATTCAAGCTAAAACATCACAGAGTAGCTAATTAAATCTTGAATCAAGTATAAGTGAGAAAAACTTTCACCAAACCATGATTTCTTAATGTGAAAAAACCTTTCACAATTTCATTGATGCTAATCTAAAGAAACCTAGATCATAAGATAATCCTTTTTCATAAATCATGCATAAGTTCATGAAAACATCATTCATAACTTCATAGCTTCTTCGTAAGTTCATGCAAATTAGGGTTCAAAGTCAAAATCATGATCGGTGCATGGGTTATCATGGAATTAGTTGAAAAACATGTAATTGAATCTAAATCATCAAAATTAAATCATAACTAATCAACTAAATCCATACAATAGAACCCATTGGGTTTTGAATGAAAACCTAATCAATTGAATTGAAATTAACTTGGATAGATTGAGAAAACCTTTGTGGTTAATGGATGAATGAATCTCATTGATAAAGCCCAACATACCTTGAATATCAAAGCCTATAACAAATAGAGAAAAGGGAGACTTGACATGAAACTCTAGCTTCTTCTTTCTTGCTCCTTGAGAGAGAAAGTTGAGAGGAATTTGGGGATTTTTAGGAGAATGATTTGAGAATTGATAGATTTAGGGGTAAAATCAGTTATAGGTTTCCTTTAAATAGGCAAAATGATGTAGTATAGGAATTAGGTGAATAGAAAAATACCAAAACACCCTTTAAAATAATTGTTGGATAGTCCCTACGGTTATGACCTACCCGTACTGGTTAGCCATACACCAAGTAATAGAACGTAACATTTCATCTAAATTTGACGAGACATTTCTCTGGCCTATAGGACCTCCTAAGCTCCATTGACCCAAACCGTTGAACTCAATTTAAACTCCAAAATTTTACTAAGTTTGGAACGGCCATTCTACTACCTATAGAACAAATGATGGTTTGTCAAATTCTTTCGTAGGACTGAAGTCCCAAATAAAATCTCTGAACCCTTTCTACGGAAGTCATTAATGGTTCATCAACCTTCCAACTATTTGTCCTGTTCATCCATAGGTCAAGATTTAGAAATTTAAAATTTCAAAATTCGACTTTGGGTTCTACAATTCACTGCATACGACCCATAGGACTTCCTACGGTCCGTAAGTGGGACTCGTAGGCCACTGTTTTAGCTAATTTCTGCATTTTTCTTTTCTTTTGTACTTTCTAACTTTTGGGGTGTTATAGTAACCCTCACATCAAGAAGGGGATTCTACTTGCCAAGGTAGTATATGTAACTTTCATTCATATGTTATTTGTGGATCCACTAGCTATGTCATTTAAGACAATCGTATGGGAGCACGTAGTTTGGGACAAAGAGATTGCTTCTAGAGACCTGGCCTCTACTAACGGGAGAGCCCCATCTCAAGGTTCTCTCAAAGCTAAGTAAAATCTCAACGAATTTATTCATAATCATATTCATATTACATACTTGGAAAGACACAAATAAACTATCAATCCAATCATGAGTCATCATAGAGTAGCTCCTAAAATCATGATTTATATGTATGTGAGAAAATCTTTCAAAACCACGATTTCATAATGTGGGAAAAAGTCTTTAACAAATTATTTGATACATATCTCATAAGCATCCTTAGTTCATAAGCATTAATTTCATTACCATGCATAACTTTCCTAAATTGTACTTCAAAATTTCATAGGCTTTCTTCATAAATTTGCCATCATAAAAGCATGGGTCTATTAAATCAATTGGATATCATGTGGTTTAATCAATTCATGCATATGAGGATTGAAACTGATAAATTAATATCAAATTCAAGTAAAATTCATGAGGATTGCATGAAATCCTAATCAATTTAGATGAAGTTGAATTAGAAACTTGGAAATCTTTTGGGACTTAATGGACGAATGAAATTCATTGGTGAATTCCCACATCAAGGCCTATTAAGCAAGATAAAGGGATACTTGAAGCTTGGAACCTTGGCCTTCTTGTTTGAGTCTTGAGAGAATTTGGAGGGGATGAACTTGGACGGGAATTGGAAATTTGAGACAGTGGGAACGTTTGGGTAGTTTTAGGAGTTGAAAGGTATAGGTATTACAATTAGGGTCAAAATGACTTAGTATAAGTATTAAATGCATAGGTGAAGACTCAAATACCCTTAAGAGTTAACTTCCATAAGTGATCTACTATCCGTACTAGTCAATCATTGAACAAACTTGAGAAACCCAAACTTCATCCAATTTTCACGAGACCTTCCTACAGTCCATCATCCGGTCTACAGTCCATAGACACCTTTCCGTGGATCCCAAGTTTAAGCCCAAATTTTACCAAGTGTAAAACCCTTCTATGAAAGTCATCTATGGCTCGTCCAAACTCCCAAGGTTCGTCTTGTTCACTCGTAGGTCAAACATAAAAAATTTAAATATTTCAAAAATCTTTTTCAGTGTCTACGGAACCTTTCATATGGCTCGTAGGGATTTATACGACCCGTACGTCATTTCGTAGCGCCAAATTCCTGTAACATTTTCTGAACTTTTTCTACTCAACTCAACTTTTGATTTTCGAGGTGTGACAATTGTGTTTATTTGAATAAAAATTTAGGCGAATTAAATGATATGTGTTCTTGCGTAAATTGTATTCATATTGATATGCATGTTATATTTCAATTGTATTTTTCAGCAACATTGTATTTATTCAAACATATTATAACCATGTGCATTTAAATCATTCATTTTGTATTCTATGTTCAAATTCAGCTACTAACTATATTGATATTCAAATAAATGTGTTTTGTATGTTGTATATCAATTATTTGTACTCATGTGTATTTAAAGTCAATCACCAATTGAATATTTTACTATTCAATTTTATTTTTAACTTTTGATTAAGCAAATATAAATGTTATATTTCAAACAGATTTTGTATTCCAAACGTTTTATTCTAAAAGTTGTTTCCTAGTTGTTGATCAAATTCATTATTTAGTTTTATTTTTAACTTTTGATTTTTATTCCAAATTCTTTTGTATTCCAAAATTGTATTCTAAATGTTGATTTCTAGTTGTTGAATAAATTTGTATTCCAATCATTCCACATACAAAATCACAATCATTCAATATACAATAGGGATCATATCATCAAAACTGTATTTCGAAAAAAATTGTATTCTAATCCTTCAATGCACAACATCATCAAATTTGTATTCCAAACTAATTTGTATTTTGATTATTCAATATACAACACTAAATCATAAAATTTGTATTTGAATTCAATTTCAAAAATCTACAAATACTAATTTCGATGAATACTTTGAGATGATACCGAATCCATTATGGCTTGAAGAACAAATGTGATTTTTCGATTGGGTATTTCAATTAGCTTCTTTGATCGATCCTCGATTGTGTGTTTTGTAGGAAGAATGATGATGAATTACTTTAAATTTGTATTTCAAAATTGCTTCTCAGATTTATCAACAATTTTGAATTTTCCAGAAAAAAAGGACGATGAACAGATGTGATTTTGAATTTCAGTGATGATTAACGATGAACATAATTTTGATCGACAGGTGATTTTGTATTTGTTTTAGGAAGAATTATTATGAACTGACTATTTTAGAGTCTTATATATGATGAAAGATTTAGGGAGTAATTTTAGCTTTTTTACCAAAGTTAAAAAGATGTCTTCCGCGATTTACTCCAATTAGTTAGTTTGTATTTGTATTTTTAATCTGAAACATGCAAAAAAATACATTAAATAATGCATAGGAAATCAAAGTATAGTTGTTTTTTGTATATAGTGAAAGTAGAGCTATGGGGTCCTATTTAAGGCATAATGTTTGTTGTTTATAAAGTTTTTCTATTAATATCTCCAATTTTAACGCAAATCGCCCATTTGACATCCCTATTTATAACCCTGTTAGATAATCATGCCACCAAGTAGACCCAATGAAATCATGCTACACTGACATGCTTAGGGTCTACATGCCTGCTTCAGCTGTTGAAAGCAAGTAGCTCTTCGTTGACATGTCTGCTTCTATTCGAGGGAAGTCTTGAATTATTATGTTTTAATAGGTGTAATATTTGAAATTCTTGTATATCTTGGAATCTATTATAAAATGTACTACAAGTTAGAATAATTAACAACTTAAAAAAATTAAAAACATTTTCTCTTATTAATGAGTGGCTACATTGACCTGCTTAGGATCAACATGTCTACTTCAGCTCCTGGAAACAGGCAGCTCTTTGTTCACATGCCTGCTTCTATCGAGGGTAGTTTTGATTTTTTTTTAATTTGTGTAACTTAAAATATTTGAAATTCTTGTAATTTTTGGAATCTGTTATAAAATGTACTACATGTCACAATAATTAACAACTTAAAATTTTTAAAAACATACAAAATTTTTAGATGGTTCTCTAAATTCTATCTGTGTCGTATAAATCAGGGCAAAAAAAGTAACATATCTTATTCAAAATTTACGTAAAAGGTACAATAAATTACAATAATTAACAACCAAAAATATTTAAAAGACATAAAAGTTTTATTGACTCTCAAAATTTTATATGTGCCACATAAATTGGAACAAGGGAAGTAAAATATATTATTTAAAAAATGGCGTAAAAAATATGATAAATCACAATAATTAATAATTAAAAAAAAGACAAAGAAAAATCTACCGCGCTAAATAAATTGGGATAGAAACAGTAACATATATTATTGAAAATTACATATAAAATATTAAATCACATTAATTAATAAATTTAAATATCTAAAATATATATTAAAAATTGGTAGTTCTCCAAAATCTATTTGCGGCACATAAAATGAAATAAAAAAATAACATATATGGGCTCTTGTGACCTATATATATATTATATATATATATATATATATATATATATATATATATATATATATATATATATATATCGTGGAATAACTTCTTTGGGTCATTGACCACTAACATTTTCTTTCCACTTCTTGTCAGGGTCAGCGTCAGCGTCATGGAGCTCAAATCCAATTGGAGGGGAAATTCGATTTACTCCCTACGTCTTTATTTTACTTGTCAAATTTTAACTTTTAATATATTTATTAAGAAAATAATTATTGGTATAATAAATTTACCATTTTTTCATTATTAATTAACGAAATTTCATATGTATTATTCACCATACATATTTCTAAGGTATTAACCCAATGTTAAAAATTGAGGGTATAACTAAAAAAAAAAAAAATATTCTTATTTGATTTATCAAAAATGACAAGTGAAAAAAAAAATTAAATTAGAAAATATTTGACAAGTAATAGAACAGAGTATCTGATAATGACTTGATGAAATGAGATTTATAATCTTGACTAAATCAAAATAAACCAATATTGTAAAATTTCTACTTATTATTATCGGTTAAACTCTTGTTTCTTTTTCTTGAATAGGAAAATATGAGTTTGTTGTAAGAATGTTCCATCAAAACTAGAGTTGGTTATTTGGGAAAAAAAAATACTCAAGAAGTGTGTAAATGATCTTCTAAAAGAAAATAAATCAGAAACGTTGAAATCTCTGGGGATGCTTACCACTTTGTCAAGTCCAGCTGGTTCTGAAAGAATTGTAAATATATGCCACTACTACCCTACCTTGATAGGGAAAAAATAAGAACGATAAAAGGCATACACATCGACGTGAAAATTGCAATCTCAACAAAGGAAATTTTCAAATTGCACACTATTTACAATATTCTCAGACAGATGAATTGGAAGTCAAGCATAACGTTGATCTGATTTACAAGACTGTACAATAAGTTAAGCATTTACACGACGCGTAATTCACAACCAACACAGCAGAAGCATTTTCAAAGAACCTTTAGAACCATTTTGCCTGTCTTGTGAACCCCTTTAGCAGCAAGTCTAATAACAGAACGGCTCTTGTACAACCTGCAGAAACAACAGGCTTAGTCGCAAAAATGTCAAGCCCTTCAAAACATTGTTCAAGTCAGATACATTACATATATTGAGGTCAGAAGAACAAAATCTGCACTACATTATCTCTTTAAAAATAAATAGTCTCATCTGTTTACAAATTGGTCCACTATTTGAAGCCTCAACAGTGAAAGCTAAAAGTTAACAGATAGATACACATAATTTAATTCAAACTTGTCTATTTTACAAAAGGACCTAAAACACCAAAGAAATTTCACAAATTACATACATATTTCAACTGAAATTTACTGTGTGCAAGTCAACAATGTTACAGTCCAAATACAAAAATTTCTAAAAAAAAGATCAGAAATATGTACAAATTAAAATGGAGAAATATGGTCAGTGATATTCATAAATCCAACCCTAACTTATTTGGGACCGACTACTGAGGTATTGTTGTGTCTAAGATTGGAAACATACGAAAGCAAGAAATAATATATGAGCGCTCACCCCACTACAGCAAGTCCCCAAGTGGAAAGGACGTAGAACATTTGCGCGGCATGCCAAATGTTGAACAATGTTTCTACTTTACCAGTGCCTTCGAATGCTTTTGTCAAGGCTGTAAGTCAAGTTGAAAACCACACAATAAGATGATGCTCAAGTAAAGAATAACAATACAATGGAAAATAAGAAGGTCAAGGAACGATCAAATCGATCAACCAATTAATCTTGTCTAACAATCTTTCAATCAACTGATCTTTAACAATTGATCAACTAATCCATTTTCTCTCATTGAATCTTTTTCTAATTCTAATGTGGATTGTCACTCGACTCATGGGAATATCCCATAAAAGTCACGTACGTTCGTTTTAGGAAAACAAAGTCACTCAAAATATTGGAATATCCCATCAGAGTCACGTAAGTTCTTTTCCAGACAACAGTCACTCAACTTATGGGAATATCCTACCAAAGTCACTTTTATTCTTTTTAGGACAACAAAGTCACCCAATTATTGCCTTTTGACTTGGAAAATATAAAACACATATTTAACATATCCTATCATATTAAAAAATTATTTTTTAATAATAAAACAAATTAACCCATGACTCTACTCATCTATTCGGCTATTCCCACCCTAAAAAGGAAAAAAAGGGTTGCTTTAAAAGCTCCTTGGCTTATTCGCCCCTGATGTAGTACCCATTCATTGAACTTTTTGTACAATGTCACCGAACACGAAAATTGTTGGTATTCCTCTCCTAGACATTATAAAGTCACTTGAAGAGCAAAACAGACATTGACATTTGATAATACAATGATTCATAAAATCTAATTCCAGGATATAACTAACATTTCTTAATTCTATTGCAAATGTTGCTGTTTGATCGTTATTTATCATTTATGTAAATTCTGTATATTAAGCAGAATGTAATATGAAAACAAATTTAAATCTTTCACTTCCAGCTATTAGTGCTCTTCTAGAATTGAATATATGCATCAACAACATCCAATGATACTACGTTCATTCAATGTTCACCTTGAGCAAAGAACAATTATCCGAAATAAGAGATTACTAGTAGTTTTCATACTGACAAAATGTCTTGAACTTTAGTCCACTTTTGATTGGTAAACATATCTTTTAAATTGATAGTTATTCAATTTCACGATCAAGAGTAAACGAGTGCTACATAAAGAGGTTTCAAGGTCCACACAATGTGTTAGAATAAAATAATTATGGGTTAAATAAGTTTTATTAAAAAAAAAAAAGTTTTAAATATAATATAGTTTAAATGTGTGTCCTGTATTTTTTGAGTCAAAATGCAAAAATTGGGTGACTTTGTTGTCCTAAAAAACTAAAAGTTACTTTGATAGGATATCCCCATAAATTGGGTGACTTTATTTGTCCTAAAAAGAACGCAAACTTATTTTGATGGAATATACTAACAAGTTGAGTGATCGTCTAAGGAATTAACTCAAATGGTGCACTTTCCCTGCCAATTATCTAAAGAAGGACTATCAGAAGTAAACCATCACTTGATCATTTGTTCCTAACCAGGATTTTGCATGATCCTGTATTACATATTGAGAAAGCTCCCCATCATAAAAAATGAAATGTCTATGCCTATACATGTAAATATCCATTATCCAAGAGAGAAAAACATGAAAAAGAAAATGTAGAAGTGAATTTTGCGCTTGACTCAGATGTTTATGGTAATTATGGTAAAAGAACAACGATTTTGAGAAAGAATAGGAGAGAACAAGCAGTAACTTACTCTTTTGCAGTTCTTCAGGAGACATCTTCTGCAATTGCAATACACAAACAATGAAAAGATTGACATGACCCAAACATAACTTAAAGGGAAAATACACTTTTAGTCCATGGGTCATTCTAGTTTCAATCCCTGTGTAATTTTACAAAGCACATTTAGCTTTTAGTTAAACTTAATGTGCAGTTTTAATCCAAACATTGATGAAAAATAAACGGAAGTTAGATAGCTCCCACTCTGATTTTTCCTTGAAGGTATTACGGCACAACATTTTTTACAGCCCATGCACGTTCAACTACTTCTGCACTAGCTTGTTCTTGATTCAAGTCCACATCTGCTATATAAAGTAGCTATTCCCAGTAAATTAACAGCCGCAACAAAGGTTAGCCGATAGCCCTATTAACTTGAAGAGAAGAAATCACGAGGAGGAGGACAGGAGTGCGATGAGGGTGTGATTAACAGAGTGGTAATAAAAGTTGGTAGCAGTGGTGAAGTCTCAGCCAATCTAGGGGGATCATCCAGAAATCTGGTGGATATCAACTATAGCACCTAGCCAATCAATTGGAACAGTTGTTGCAGTTTAACAAAGTTCTTCCACACACCATTGTCTTTGACCTACCAAAAGATGTGCTCTTAAACATTATCCATCAGTTTAGAGTTTTCGAGTAGTTTACAAAATTTACAAGTTCCTTCCCACTAGTTCCAACATCTTGCTTTCCCCCTCATAACCACTAGCATGAGACAGCAACCAACCAATCTACATGGAACATAAAGGGGTGGGTCATGTGGAAAAAAAGCCACCAGAGACACAAAGACAGGAATGGGAGCTATTTTACATAGGTTATTCTTTTTTTGAGGTGGAAATAGGTTTTCCATCATTAAGTCTCAATCCTTGGCCTTGTGCATGGAAACTTGGGTACTTTAACCATCGCACTCACATCCGGCTTTTTCAAACGTCTGTTATTCTATCAATGATGGATTTAAAACCACACAATTGGTTAGGGTGAAGGTTAAATGTGCTTCATCAATGAACATAGGGACGAAACCCAGAATAAAACAGTTATTGAAGGACTAATTATTAATGTCCCTAATTGAAATATGATAAATATTCACAAATATATTAATTTACTACCTGTGCCTTCGAATTGGATACTATGCATCTAGCCATAAAGTTCGCAACTGCATCTACAACATATTCCTCACTAATAATCACATAGTTTTCATTATCTATTCCACTTCTTTCTTCAAGATTGCCGGGGACCATATCCTCAGTCACCCAAACCCACCAACTTGGTTCTTCAAGACTCATGTTTACTAGAAGTTCTGCTGCCTCAGTGTCAATACCTAACAATATTTTGTTAGGAGTAAATCAGAAACTAGCAAAATAAAAGCTAGCAGAACCTAACAACATATTAAGAATAAGATGACAAGAAAGACCAGCTTTTGAAAATGAAAAAAATAATGAGAGGCGGAAACCAGTTCCTCATCAATCAACTACTGAACTCTGATAAACCTTTACACTCTTTAAGTTTTAGCACATCTAACTTTACTGCATTAAGAAATTGTCCTTTATCAACAAACAGGATAAGACATAGAGAGATTAAAGAAGTCCAGAAAACCAATTAGTTAAAAGCCCTATGTCTAATGACTATATTCCTGGATTCATCCAATCCCACTGAAACCTAATACTACTCCAAGATTAATCTCTTCTATAATAGAATGGTGTCCTTTCCATCGGATTCCTGCTACCTCCCAAAAGCATAGGTAGTGGAGTAACTCTGCACACTAAACATCTTACAATAATTAGATGGCATCCCTAAAATGGATGCAATATCGCAAAAGTAAAAACAAAATGACACAGAATAGCAAACCAGATGCCTCCTTGAAAGGAAATTGACAGCCATTCCCATCAACAGAATTTCGATTGAGTGATTCCAGCTGTTTCAAAAAGCTTCCAGACTCCACAGCGGCTAAGAGACGATCATGAAGCTTCCCAAAATAAAAATCAAAACATAAAAAATATTAAAATAAAAAAATAAGAGATTTCACTAATAACACAATCCAAATGTTGAGTACATTACTCTACTCACATAAACACATTTATATATTTATATGTCCACATATATCTCTATATATAAAATAAAAATATCATTTTTATATAGCTAGAAAGCGAAATTGGCTGTACAGAATAGAAGGAACATACATCAGGGGGACAATCTTGAAGTAATGAAGGAGATTGTGACATTCTCTGAAGAAGCATAAGATTTTGTTCAAGCAACCGTTTGAGCCGCTCGTTTTCAGACCTCAACGATTTCAATTCATCTTCTTCAGAACTATGAGATACATCAGACGGCGTCGTTTCAATATGACTGTGGGTATGATGATGACAACTTTCAACCGCCGACCATGCTACATCGGCCACCTCCAACACCGTCTTCGCCACCTCAATTGGATTGTGTCCCTTCATATCTTTTGTAGAAACCCTAAATTGAATTATTTTTTAGGGAAGAAAGTAGACTTTTTTTCCTTTCTGAGCAATAAATTAGATGGAATATGACTAATCCAATCAATACATAATAAGTATTATCAATATTAAAAATGAAAAAGACAAAACAGTCCATTACTGTTAGATTTGTGCTTAAACTAATCCTATTTCTTTCAACTAAATCATTTGTAGTCCATATATTTTTAAAACTAGTACATATTTAGATCCAATTCTAACAGCCGTAATTGTTTTAACCGAGACAACTAACATGCACCATTACTTCAAGTCAAAGCAAACAAACTTTCTCAATCTCTTAAAAATGTACTTTATATTTATTTTTTAAAAGTACATTCAAACAACTCACTATTATTTACAATTAAAAAAAAAGGCGAAATTGTGTGGGAGGCCCTTTTTACTTGGCTCCGTTTGTATGTTGACCCTTATACTTATGATTTTGTCAACTAAACCCAACTTGCTGAAACACAATATATCAAGCACTTCTAACCATTGACTGAATACATGTGACATTAACATTGCTGACTTTAAATGACGCGTTATTCAACACGTTTTAAAGAAAGTATGTATAAAATTTATATGGAAAAAAAATATTAAAATTTTAAAAAATAAATAAATGAAAACACTCAAAGAAAAAGAAGAAAGAAGGGGAAATCATCTTCTTCAAAGCAGCCTGTCGTTGCCGCCCCCACCCCCACCCCATCCCAACCAAATTTCTTAAACCCATTCCACTTCTTTCTTTGGGTTCACCCATCATTTTCCTCCTCCTTCATCTTAACACCCTCGCACACTGTACCACCCCTAAATATTTTTTCAAAATTCATTCTTTTTGCTGCAAATCAACGTCCCTATTAGGTCTTTTCGTTTTCCATATTTCTTCTTTCAAAATCTCGATTTCGTTCGTATTCTTGGGTGATACTGGGTATTGAAAAATGAAAAACTTCATTGAAAAGCTTAATGAAGCATCAAGAATAATAAATGAGTTTTGTGAATATATGAAATAAATTTAAAATTGTATAGAGATTTGTTGGGTTTGTGTTTGTGAACCAATAGTGTAAAATTCAGGTCAAATAGGTAAGAATTCCACCCATTTGATATGAATTTGGTGCTTAAATTGAGAGCAAAAGTGCAGAAAATAATGTTCAAATTTTCAAGGTACGCTTTTTATTTTTATTTTTATTTTTAATATTTAATTTCTTTTGTGTCATTAAAAATGATATGGAATCCTACGTATAAATGAGTATACCACATGCACACACATAGGATGACGAAAGAGTTTAAAATATTGTGTTTCAGTGAGTTTAAGGGTTTGGTTGACAAAATCGTAAGTATAAGGCTCCAACTTACAAACAAAACAAGTGTAAGGGCCTACCAGTCATTCGGCCAAAAAATAATAATAACCAAATATAAATTTCATCTTCAATTTCAACTTCAAAATTTTTAAATGAAGTCAAAAAATATTTATAAAAATATGTAGAGCTCGTATATATGACTTAGAGCCCGTTTGGATTGAATTAAAAAAAGTAATTTTTTAAGGCGTTGAAAGTTATTTTAAAAATAAGTAGTTATGTGTTTGAATAAAATTGTTGCAGATGAAAAAAGTTATTGATGTATTTGGCAAATAAGTATTGTTGGACACTTTTTTTTTAATCAAAATATCTGAAATACCCTTAGGGGTCATTTGGTGTGATGGATAGGGATAGTTAATCCCAGGATAAGTTTTAAGTATCCTTTATTTCCTTGTTTGGTTGGAAAGCTTGGGATAACTTATCCCGGGAGTAGCAATTAGTACCGGAATAAGTTATTCCTCTTAATTGGTGGGATAGTAATCCCGGGATAATTTATCCCGGGATAGAATAGGAAAATGACAATTATATCCATTTAAACCCTTTGTAAACATCATTTTTCACATTTATGTATATTTACATTATTTTTAATATCATGTATGCTAATATTTATTACTTCTTATTTTTAGGATAATTATTTATATTTTTCTATTAAAATATTACACTATATAAATATAATTTTTATTTATGAATTTATTTGACTAATTCTTATGTTTATTTATATTTTGATTTCCCATAAATCTTCTTTCACTTTAATAAAACTCAAAGAGGAAAATTCTATTTTTAAGCTAAATAAGAAAAAAGTTATATTTTTAAATACATATGGTACTTACCATGAGAATGCATAAACAAAAATATTTAAGCTAAATAAAATAAATGTTTTATTTTTAAAAATAAATAATTAAAGTTTGCAAAGAAAATATTAACTAAATAAAACGAAGGGTAATTTTGGTCACTTTATTGTTGTTTTCTTGAAGCATTTATGGAGTTTTGACCCAATAATTTTGGTTATTTTGATACAGTTTTTACTTCAAATTATGATTGATTTGTTTTTAATTAATATTTTACTTATGATAGTGAAGAGGAGAGGCTTCCCACGGACCTATTTCAATTCATATAAAATACAAATTTAAACATATTCACGTAATTTATTATTAAAAGTGAATAAATAAAGCTCCATAAAAAATACATATAAAAAGCCTAAATAAGATGAAGGGTATTTTTGTAAACAAACAACTTATTTTTAAAAAGTATGTCATGCATATTAGTTTTAATACAATAAACCAAACAGTCAATAAAAAACAATCTCAGCATAACTAATCCAACATAACTTATCCCAACATAACTAATCCCAGCATAACTAATCCCATCATAACTTGTATTCAAACCAAACGACCCCTTAAAGTTGTTAACATTATAAAAAGTTAATTAATTTAAGGTTTTTATTTCTAAGAAATAATATTTGCCTATCATTCACATATTTCTTTATCATCACAAATTATATCTAAAAGAAGAATATAAATTTATTATTTAAGTTAATTTTATATGCACAATTTATTTTAAATTTTAAAAATATATAATTTGAATAGATCACATAAAAGATTTAAGATTTCTTTTTAATTACATTTATAAGTAATAATATTTTTTATCATTCATATATTTCTTTATCATCACAAATTACATACATACATGCATACATACATACATACATACATGCATTCTGATTATTTTTATCTCATGGATTGCTACAATCATGAATATTGAATTCATGCTTACTGTCATGTAAGGTTTTTCTAAATCTTGTATAGATTTATCTAGATTGTATAGAGCTACTTATGTTTCCAAGTTCTTTTTCTTACTTGATGCAAGTGGTATTGTATATATTTCATTTGGGAAATTTATTTTAAATTTATTTTAATCATAATTATTTTATTTCCCTGTAGGTACTAAGTATTTCCTTTATAGTCTTATATATGATAAAACAAATATAATTTATGTTGAAAGATAAAGACTATGAAATATAGAGTTTTGATGTATATACTTTTCTCTCTTTTGTTTACTGAATTGTTTCTATCACCACCGCAACAATTCTCCTTTTCGGCTATGAACAGTTTTTCAGCTCCACAACCTCAGTCTAATCGGCTACTTTCCTATTGTTCCTCCATTAGGCAGAATATCGCAGCCTTCACTTAGAATGTATTCACGAAATATAGAGAAGAGAGGTATACAAATCAAACTTTTTATTTCATAATAATTATCTTAACAAACAAACCATACTTATTTTTACATAAATAAACTTAAAAGAAAAATACTTTTCCCTGGCGGGAGAAGTGTTTACTCACTTACAAAGGTACCTAACATTTTCTCTATTGGGACGTTATAGGAAAATATAGTCTGTCTCTTTAGTGTGTTTTTCCTCTCCTTTTATAGATATAAGGAGGGACTAATATTATAATTTTCTTTCTTGCAGGGTTGAGCCCAAAAACATTTTTATTTCTTCTTTAGTCCTTCAATCATCTTTGGTGTAGATGCAATGGCCGACAAAGTTGATATCTCTTTTTGACTAAAGAGATAGCCTTGGGAAGAGATAAGATAAGATTCCTTTTAGTCTCTTTCTTCATGACGTAAGCGCTTACGTCTTCTTCTTTATCATTTTCTGACTGTTACATCATTGCTTCTTTACAGCTGGTCTTTGAAACAACTTTTATTATTCGGATGATTCTCCGAGTGCCAAATCCTTATGTTCTAGAAACTTGCAAGCAATCTTCCAGGCTTCTTCAGTGACTTCAAGTCGATGAAGCTCAATATCCATAATCTTCTGTTTTAGTAATGAAGATTTAGTTTTTCCTTTAGTCATTAGGACCCAATCATGATCATGGTCTATGACTTTGTAATTTTCATTGTAGAATCGTTTAAGAATAAAATATATTGCTTTTATTCCTAACGCTCTCTTGGTTTGTATCCATTTTTTATTAAGATATGGGAGTTTTTTATCAACTCCGGTTGCCTGGATGTTAAAATCCTTTAATTTTTCCAACATGATATAATTAATGGTAGGAAAATATAATTGTAAGTCCTTGCTTTTCATGGCAATGCTGAAGAATCTACAATAGAATCCATTGCCTTGTGCATAGTCTTTAACTGAATTTTTCAGTTGTTCTGGTAGTTTAGATAATTCCTGGAGATCAGGTTTTGTATAAATCCTGTCAAGGTATTTGAATTCGGATAGTTGGGCTGTAAAA
This sequence comes from Solanum bulbocastanum, assembly GCA_037074985.1. NCBI lineage: Eukaryota > Viridiplantae > Streptophyta > Magnoliopsida > Solanales > Solanaceae > Solanum > Solanum bulbocastanum. Next base: position 15,829,763 of record CM073607.1, on the reverse strand, counting down.
CCTAGTGATCCATTAGGAAATATCGAAATTCTTGGAAATAAACTGCTTGTTCCCAGAACTCCGAATGTTTCTCCACTTTCTTCAGGGAGACCATAGATATATCTTGTGAAAGAAAGATATTCTTCTTCCTTGGGATTCTGCTTTCCGACCTGAAAAGAAGAAAAAACTGTGATTCCAGATGGAACTTTGTTAGAACTGCTTTCTGGTTTCCCAGAAATGATTTTTCAACTTTCATTGAAGGCGTGCCTTTTTATTTTTTCGAAGGATTGGCAACTTTTTTGATTGCTAGGGTTTTACCTTTGTCCTTAGACTCGGGTTTTGGCATATCCAAGCTTATTGATGAGATGTTTGTAGCACTAGGTGCTAGTGGGACATCTCCTTCCACTTTGTTGGGAGTAATATTCCCGACGGGTTTTGAATTCCCTTTTAGACATGTGTCCAAGTATTCACATAATAATATAAATTCATTCATATTTTCAGCTTGGTCTTCACTAAGCTGATTGATTTCATAGTGCATCTTTCTGGCTTGTTTAGACAAATTTGTTAATTCATCCCTGATGCTGAATAATTTGTCACTTTTGTCATCTATGGACTTTTCCACATTTAACACTTTTTCATGAATGTTAACAAGGATTTGGGTACGATTGTCCATATTGGACATTCCTGTGGAAAGAAAATCTGCAAAAGAATTGTCAACTCCTTTAATATGTTCTATTTTAAAAGAATAGAAAGATAATAAAACCTATCATCAATGTAATCTCCGGTATTGCGGTTCGGATGGAAGTTTGTTTGAAATTAGACCTGATACCCGTGTATTATCAGTTCTAATAATAAATTATTTAGGTAAAAGGAAAGCTGAAAATTTCCTAATTCCTCTAAAAATGGCTAATAATTCTTTTTCATTAGTAGAATCTCTTGTTTCTGCTTCATTGAACGTACCACTTGTGTACTTGTAGATTTCATTCAAATCGGTTTGTAATAATGCACCCCCAATGATAGTTAGATGCATCCGTTTGTAATACCAGATTATCACTTTCTTCTGGTAATCTTAGTTTGGGTAGTTTGGAACATTCTTCTTTTAATTGTTTTATGCACTGTGTGTGCTCTTCAGTCCATCCAAGTCTATTGGATTTCCTTATTAATTTTTGCAAAATATTCCTTTTCTTTGCTAGATCAGGAATAAATTCACCTACATATTTCAAACATCCAAGAAATCTTTGTATTTCTTATTTTGTTGTTAGTTTATCTGGGAATTCTACAATCTTTTTTGAAATATGAGATTGGAGTTCTATTCCATTTTTTGAAATAATCATTCCTAGGAATTCTATTTCATTTTGATTAATCTCTGCTTTTTCTGACTTAGAATGATTCCATTTTCCAAACATATGTTTGAAAATTCTTTTAGATGTTTTAGATGTTCTTGATATGTCTTAGAACATATTAGTATATCATCTATATATACGATTAAATATTTTTTTCGAAGAATATTTTATCCATTCTATATAGGACATTTCTTTTTAAAATTCCTATAGCATTTTTGTATTCAAAATATTGTTGTATTCTGATCAATTTTATCTCGTGGATTGCTACAATCATGTATATTGAATTCATGCTTACTGTCATGTAAGTTTTTTCTAAATCTTGTATAAATTTATCTAGATTGTATAGAGCTACTCTATGTTTCCAAGCTCTTTTTCTTACTTGATGCAAGTGATATATATGTGAGTTTTTTATCTCCCTTCTGTACAGATAAAACTTATAGTTACTATTTTAAAGATAGTTCCTCTCAATCGAGACGTATAAGAAGAAATTCTATGAAAAATTATAGATGGCATGCTTATAGATATCAAGAATATAAATTTATTATTTAAGTTAATTTTATATGCACAATTTATTTTAAATTTTAAAAATATATAATTTGAATAGATCACATAAAAGATTTAAGATTTCTTTTTAATTACATTTATAAGTAATAATATTTGTTTATCATTCACATATTTCTTTATCATCACAAATTACATACATACATATACATAAATGCATACATATACACATACATAAATGCATACATATACACATACATATATGCATATATATACACATACATATATGCATATATATATATATATATATTTCAAAAATAGATGGTTTGATTTAAATACAATATCAAAATGATAGAGAACACTTTACTAATATAAAAGTGGAAATACTCAAGTAATACAAACATCAAGCATTACCAATTTCATTAGGAATCATATCACAAAACCCTATCCAATAAGTATCACTTTGTTCTTTCATATCTTCTTCTATATTGTTAGCACTTGAACTTATGCCAAATTCGGAGTCAACCGATGGAATATATCTCATCCTCAGTCATTCGAAATGCATCATCCACATTGCATTTTTAAAAAAAATATAATTGTGAATGGACATAATAGAGAGTATGATGTCCCTTTGAGTGTCAATGTTATAGTAAGACATATCTCGTAAAATAGACCACCTTGTTTTCCAAAGAACAAATGTGCGCTCTACTATATTTCTACATGAAGAATGTATATAGTTAAATTTTTCAATGTGTCCTCTTGGCTCGCGCAATTGTCTTATTGCACCATGACGAAAGTCAGGAAGATGATATCTCACATTATCTCATTTGTGGAGCCATATATCCCTTCATATGTACATATACTGCATCAACTAAATTATATTCAATTCCTAAAGGATGTGGAAAGTTAAGTTCACTTCTATGAAGAGCCTCCCCAAATATACGACTATCATGAGTTGATCCTTCCTACCTATCCCATACAAATGTAAAACACATATAAAAATCTACAACAAAAAGAATATTGTAACACTCCAAAAATTTCTAAGTTAAGGTCTGAACCATTCTTTAATTGCATGTAAACTCATAGCTGGTGATTATTAAGTTGTTCATACATGTAAAGGTCAATTCTTTAGTGTTGATATGGATTTGGATATGAATTAAGGACGTAAGAATCCCCAACACAAAGTGGAACCGATAAAGTTTTGACATAAGATTCTACTTAGGTCAACTTCAAACGATCATATATCCCCATTATAATGAATTAGGTGGCCCGTGACCTACCAAATTGATGTCTTTGAGTCCTCTTCCCAACCCCACTAAATTTGCCTCATTTCGAGTTTGGAGTAAAAAGTTATGGTCGTTTTACCATAGACTGTCATATCATAAAAAGCTAATGACAACCTTAACGGGCCATCAACCTTGTGAGGGCCATCAACTTTGCAGAATTTTTGGTGTTTCAATCGTTTTTGATGATAGAAGGTTACAGATAGTTATCCTGGTAACGGACCATTAGGTACTCTGTCAGGCGCAACTGGGTTTTGTGTTTTTTTATTTATTTAGGGTATTTCGAACCATTTCCATCTCTTCTAAGCCTAAATCTTGACCTTTTTCACCTAATTAAGGGTCGAAACAGTTTTAAAACATTCATTTACATTTTTTAACACTTCAAAAACTTAGAGCAAGGATTCAAGAGGAGAAAAGCTAGGGTTTCGAGAATTCTTCAAGTTTCCATCATTTTTCACCAAGAACTTTTTTATTTCCATGTATGTAAGGCTATCATAGTGTTGAACTAGTTCATCCTCACACCTTACAAATGTCAACATTCAAACAATAAGTAATATAGGATTTTTTATTCTTAATTTCGAGTATTCTTGAGATGAGTAGTATTGTTGAATTCTAAATTCTATTCCTAATTGTTGAGTTGTTGTATACCATGTATTGAGATTCTTGAATTGATTGTTCATGTCTATTTTCCAACACGAACCTTACATTGAGCTAGTTATTTAGAATTTCTCTTAATCAATCATTGTCTTAAATTGATTTATTGAGAGAAGTAAAGAAGAGTTTTGAGTAGAGTCTTAAGAGATGTTTTGAGAAAGAGTATAAGGAACTAAGTATTTCCTAGATATATCATTTTTAAAGTGAGAAAAGAGAAACTTTGATTTCTAAATGAGTTTTTGAGTTCATAGATATTTAGTGTAGTTACCTCTTTTAAGAGGATAATTTGAGTAATTATCTCAAACAAGAGAAATAGTATGTTTTATACGTTTGAGTATGAGTATATATATTATTGGGAGTAGTATTGAGCATCGATATGGGGATGAGTTCAGACAACTCAAAATCCTCATAAACCATGTCTTGCCAATATAGGTAGGATCATACTTTTTAGATGAATCCTTATAGCTTAGTGGATCAACTTAGTTGAGAGTTTCAATACCTCGACACAATATTGAATAGTTATGGCATCTTGGGCAAGACGTTGTATCATCACGTAGCTCATAGTGATGGTTGCCGGTTAGAAAATCTCCCAATAGAGTTAAAGTGTATTTTAATATAACACTTATTATGTTGAGTTCTTAGACGAGTAAGTATTTTGTAGGGCTTTAAATGACTTAACTCCTTTATTTCTTTACATTTAGCTTGAGAGTATATTTATCTATTGCATCCCTTTCTTTCAGTTATTCAGTTCGGTTATATTACATACTTCTATATTCAATATATTGATGTCATTTGACCTACATCTTTCTATTATGTAGATACAAGTGTTTAAGATCATCAACAAATGTTTCATTAAGATCATTTTGCACTTCATATAACTTTAGTGAGCCTTCCTACATTCTAGAGGATTTCACATTTATATTCCAATTATGTTTGAGTTGTCGTGGGTCTTGTCCTGACATATATCCAAGTATTAGAGGCTTCATAGATAGTTAGAGTTGAGGAGTCTTTCAATATTTCCGTTTTCTTTTGAGATGTTTTGCAAACTATTATATTTATAATATTGAGTACTAACATTTGACTTGAGTCTATTTGAGATATATGATCTAAACTCTACACTTAAAGCTCATTATTTCCTGAGTTAAGTCTTACACTAAATAGTCAGTTAGGCCAAGGGTTCGCTTGGAGACAAAAATTGGTTTTCGAGTGTCGGCCACATCCAGAGTATAGTCTCAAGGCGTGATAAACTTGGTATTCGAGCATTGAGTTCAAGATTCCTAGGGTGTCTATGAAGTCATGTCAACTAGAGTCCTTTTTATCAATGTGAAGTGCATCATATCTATAATTAGGAGGCTACGACATTCTGGAACGCTTCACTTTCTTCTTACTTCTATTCGTGCGATAGAGTTCAACTCTATAAAAGTATCTTCTAACTCATACTTACACATGTATTTTTCAGATCATGTCTCCACGAAGAGTTGTTCGAGGACGTCCTGCTAAGAAAAATGCTAATCCTCAAGGTCAAGAAGACACCAATGCACCATAAGTGCAACCTCCTTAGGGAGATATCACCAATGTTGAGTTCAGGAATGCTTTTCAAATATTGACTTAAGTTGTGGCAAATCAAGCTGGTCAACAAGGAGTTGGATAGCAGGATGTGACTGATACATCTAAAATCCGTGAGTTTTTTTAGGATGAATCCTCAAAGTTCACAAGGTCAACGATCATGGAGGATCCAGAGAACTTTGTGGAAGAACTTCATAAAGTGTTTGAGGTCATGCGTGTTGCTGATACATAGCATGTGAAGTAAGCCTTGTAAACTCAAAGGTGTTGCTAGGATATGGTATGATCAGTGGAAAAAGAAAAGGGAAGTGGAGGCACCATTGTTAAGTTGGGTTGTGTTTAAGAATGTTTTCTTGGGGCGTTTCTTTCCTTGAGAGCTAAGGGAAGCTAAGGTGAGAGAGTTCCTAAATTTGAAACAAGAAGTTATGAGTGTGTAGGAGTACAACCTCAAGTTTACTCAGCTATCCTGCTATGGTCCGGAGATGGTGGTGGTTATAAGAAGCAGGATGTGTTTTTTTGTGTTCGGGCCACCCCGCTTATCGAGTAAGAAAGGTAAAACGGTTATGTTGATAAGGGACATTGACATATCCAGAGTCATGATTCATGTGCAGCAGGTTAAGGAAGATAATTTAAAGGATAGAGAAGATTTTTGCAACAATAGGGCCAAGATAACAAGTAATAAGACTGGCCAGCAAAAGACTGAAATGGGAATCGATTATCTTTTCAGTAGAGGTTATCTAGACCTACTCTATTTCAACTAGTGCACCTACGCCCCAAAACTGGAATGATCACCAAAGCCATAATTCTTAAGATTTTGGAAAGTGTGGCATAAAAGTTTCAAAACCCACCTTAAGCTAAATGTGGTAGGATACATCCAGGAGAGTGTCGTGATGGCTCTAATGGTTGCTTCAAGTGTGGTCAGATGGGTCACTTTATGAGAGAATGTCCTAAGAATAGGCAGGGTAATGAGGAAAATAGAGCCCAATCTTCTTCAACAGCACCAGCAGATAGGGCTGCTCATAGAGGAGTTATTTCAAGAATATGCGGAGCTATAAACCGTCTATATGATATAGCTAGTTGCCAGGATCAGGAGAACTTGCCAGATGTTGTCATTGGTATGCTTAAAGTCTTTTCCATTAATGTTTATGTCTTACTTGATCCAGGTGCGAGTCTGTCTTTTGTGACTCCTTATATTGTTATGAGGTTCGACATTTACCCCAACCAACTTCTCGAGCCCTTTAGTCTTACCACACCTATTAGTGAGTCTTTTCTAGCATAAAGAGTCTGTCATGATTATACCATCTCTTTATATCATTAAGCCACCATGGCTGACTTAGTTGATAGACATGATGGATTTTGATGTTATTCTATGTATGGACTAGTTTCATGCTTGTTATGCCGCAGTCGATTGAAGAACTCGAGTAGTCAAGTTTTAGTTTCCTAATGAGCTAGTTTTATAGTGGAGGAGTAGTTTAGCAATGCCTAGGTGTCATTTCATTTCATACCTTAAGGCCAGCAAGTTAGTTTCTAAGTGGTGCATCTATTACTTAGTCCGAGCTAATGACTCTAGTGTTGAGACACCACCTATTTAGTCAGTTTCAGTTGTAAGTGGGTTTCTAGAGGTCTTTTTAGAAGATCTTCCCGGAGTCCCTCCTAATAGAGAAATAGACTTCATAATAGATATCCTTCCTTATACCCAACCCATTTCTATTGTGCCATATAGAATGGCTCCAACTGAGTTAAAAGAGCAGTTGAGAGATCTTCTTAATAAGGGTGTCGTCTGACCAAATGTATCACCTTAGGGCACTTCGGTCTTATTCATGAGAAAGAAAGATGGATTCCTTAGGATGTGTATCGATTATCGTGGTTGAATAAGGCCACCATAAAGAATAAATATTCCCTTTCTAAAATTGATGAAATATTCGACCAACTTTAGGGTGCTGCTTGCTTCTCTAAGATAAACCTCATATCTGGCTATCATCAGTTGAATGTGAGAGAAAGTGGTATCCCGAAGATATATTTTAGGACCAATTATGGTCATTATGAGTTCATTGTTATGTCCTTTGGTTTGACTAACACCCCTGCAACATTCATGGATCTCATGAACATAGTATTTAAGAAGTATCTGGATATGTTAGTTATTGTATGTATCGATGACATCCTGACCTACTCAAGGAATGAGGAGGATCATGCTCATCATCTCGGAATAGTTCTCCAAACTCTCAAAGATAGAGAGTTATATTCCAAGTTTTCTAAGTGTGAGTTTTGGCTTGAATATGTGGCATTCTTAAAACACATTGTGTCTGGCGAAGGAATTTGAGTTGATACTCAAACGATTAAGGCAGTACACAATTAGCCTAGACCCATATCCCCTAATTGATATAAGGAGTTTCTTGGGTTTGGATGTGTGACACCTTAAAAACTAGGAGACTAAACTAGGGCTAAGTATGTGAGGGCTAAAGCCAAGGATGAGGGCAAGCGCCAAGAAGGGGGCTTGGGAAGCCTAGTTCTTCCCAAGCACTACCCACCTTACCACACCCCCAAGATAGTTCATGGTGAGGACCACGAGTCGTGGGAGACGTCGTGGTGGTGAGGCAGTAGACATGCCAACACTGCCCCAAAAGTTCACCCTCACCACGAGCTACTTAACGTCTTGTGAATGCCCGGGGTCGTGGTCTTTACCTGGCCATGTGGGGGCAATGTGTGGCAACCCTAGCCACTGGTGTATGGACCACGGAGGGCACCACAACCATGGGAAGGGTTGTGAAAATGCCTTAGCATCTAGGGAATTAAAGGAGGGGCTACCTAGCTACTTTCCCATGGTCCACGAAGGGGACCACGACTCGTGGTGAGGACCACAACTTGTGGAACCTCACGTGGTCCTTGGGAAATGCACTTGTTATGACCCAAAAGTACCCTCTAGATGTAACATGACGTACAAGACTTCAAAGAGCCTCATATAAGCCTCTTAGCATATCATAAAATAAGATAATAGAAAATAGTGCGAAAATTTAAAACTTTTCTTTACAATCGAAGTCTTTTATAAAACAAGTGGGATTCTATAACACTATGTCTCAAACCATCTATAACACTTGAATACATCTTAGGGGTGCAACCCTTACAAAAGCTCTAAACATAAAATGAAAGACTTAAAGGCATAATGGTCAGGCCCTCGAATGTTATGTGGGCTTACCACACTTCTTTTTCTTCATCTACTATGATCCTAGCCATGAGGATGAAAGTCAATATTGCCACACCCCACACTTTATGAAAAATGTAGAAGAAATATGGGTTAGCACGAAGATGTACTAAGTATGATAGGCATGTATAAAATCCTTTAAAACATGCAAAAAGGGACGTTTTAGTTGGAAAGCATACATTAACTAAGTTGAGAATCACTATGCACTTTTAATATAAAACACAAATCACAAGCATATTTGACATGTAAATCATAATAACATAATAGAACCATCTCTTAGGTAACCCTAAGTTATACTTCTGCAATGTGTTAATGACATCCTATAATACCACTCATACTAAGTATCCCTTTGAGGCCCCCATAGTCATGTTTACCATTCTTGGATCCCTTCTTTAACCTATTTCTTATAGACAAGGAAACATTCCCATTAAATAAGTCATGAAAAGGAAAGCAACTCATAGCAACAATCCAAGTTAATGTACAACATTACAAGTAACCTTTCAATCAAATGACACCATTTAGGCACAAGCACATTTATTACATGAGTCATCTTGACAAAGAGGAATCTACCATAACCACTCTCAAAGTCTACTTGTGCAATGCATGGATGAAGTCACATACCCCCACCCACACTAAGTAGTACCTCTTGAATAACCATAGGTCATCCTAGACTTGACCTTGTGGGAATTAACCTTAACCGACATAGACCATGTGAGCTTGCATGGAATTCGGTGTATGCTCCACACCGAAAAGGGGTGTCCTACTTGCCTAAGGTAGAACTAAAATGTATTAGCTCAGAAATGGATCCAATGGCTAAATAACCTACGGGGGCACATACTTTATGGATAAGGAGATTGCTTCTAGAAACCCAACCTTACTTAACAGGGGAGCTTCCATCTCATGAGATTAACTTTAGAAACCCGACCTTTTTCATTGATGGGAGTGCCTCTATATCATTTTCAATATCCACTCGCTGCTTAGCATAATTCCCAAGAAGTATTTATTGAATCCTAACTTGTTTCATTAGGATAGCTCATTAGATCATGCATGAGAATAAACTTTCACTGTCCATGTCTTTATATTAGATTCAATTAGGTGAGAACTAACTTTCAACCTAGAATCTTCAATATGTGAGGAAAACTTTCACATTATACTCATTATGTGTCTATGAGAATGAACTTTCAATCAACAAGATAATATCATCATAATCATGGAATAATCATGTATAAGTCCAAGAAGTATTTATTGAATCCTAACTTGTTTCATTAGGATAGCTCATTAGATCATGCATGAGAATAAACTTTCACTGTCCATGTCTTTATATTAGATTCAATTAGGTGAGAACTAACTTTCAACCTAGAATCTTCAATATGTGAGGAAAACTTTCACATTATACTCATTATGTGTCTATGAGAATGAACTTTCAATCAACAAGATAATATCATCATAATCATGGAATAATCATGTATAAGTATGTGTGAGTGAGAATAGACTTTCAACCACACCACAAGTACATCAAAGTCATGATCACTTTACTTTATCAAAAGATGGTCTTAAGTCATGAACACACTTCCACAAGCATGTATAATATCATATATTGCCCTTTAAGGACCAAAGACCATATTCAATCAACACATCTAGCATTCATCTTATTAGACATTGATATAATCATAGTTCATGTAATCAAGTCATAAAATGCATAATCTCAAACACTCATAATATAGGTCATGTTGGTGTAGTCTTTCCACAATAAAACCACATACAATTCAATACAAACAATAGCTTCCCTCTTAAGGCCTTAGTATCATTAGCTCATTTATACTAGCTATTACCATTCAAGCCCTAAAAGTCATTTTCATACTACAAGTACTCTCAAGTAATACCTCACATGATCATCATGTATACCTAATTCTCAAGATAATCCAACCACATGCTTCATTCTTAACCAATTATAGTCATATAACATCATACAAACTAAATCTCAATATCATTAAACCATGATCCATCATATAAGCTCTAATCTATCCAATTCATGTTTACAAGCTTTACTTTTAAGTAATTCATCTTTAGTTCCTCTAATCTCAAGTAGTTCATAAATTAGTTCATCAATCTTAGGAGGTCACATCTAAGCCTCAATTGCCTCTTCCATGGCATAAACCAAACTATATAAATTTCACCCTAACACCTTAGATTAATCAACAATACATGTATAATCATACTAAAATCATGTAATTACACCATAAGCAACCATTATCCATACAATTTTATCAACATATAATACTACTCACACTTAAGATTCACTTTAGGAAAATTAGGGAATTCATGGATCCTTGAAGAATTCATCTTAAAACAGTGGTAATTCATCAATTTGATCATAATATAAAACAATTAAATCATTGAAAATGTTTTTAGAAAGAATTCATGACTTGGAGTGAAAACCTAGGTTTTGGAGAATTGTCTACTTTGAAATTGAGAGTTTGAGGACTTCATGGATGAAAGCATTCCATGAATCGAAGACTACCATACCTTAGGTAAAGATTCCTCATGAATTTGGGTAGAAAAGATGAGTTCTTGAACCTTAAACTTTAACTTCTTCTTCTTCTCCAACGGAGGTTTTTGATAGAATATTTTTGGGGGTAAAGTTGGTTATGATTTGGGGTCTTGGGATTTATGAAGTAAATAGGTGAGTTAATGGTTTAAAAGTACTTATATACAACTTTACACTTAAATAAATTAATTAGGAATTACCTAGACTACCCCTCACCTTGGCCAAATTGGAAGTAGATTGCTGGCCCTATCTAAATTAGGGAGGTTCTCACTTAGGCACTCTAGCTCACAAGCACCCTTACCAACACCACTCAAGACCTCATATGAGCTTACCAAACCGGTACTAAACTTCTCAAACTCACTACACCTCTCAAGGTGATAATTTCAAGCCAAACCTAATCATGAACATCTAGAACACTCAACGACCTTGTTATCTAAGAACATTATCTCCCCCATGGGAGTAAGCCTATATGGACTCTTCTAAGCCTCATCTCTTTCATATAACCATAATTGGAATCACTACCAACCTTTTCTTCCTCGATTCTTGTAGCATGAGCCCTTCAAGTGGTCATATTCTAAAGATCATCGGATAAGGAATAGGAGAGAGACCTTATAGAGTTAAACTCTATGGAACTACCTAGAGAATGAAGAAGTGAGATTTCCTAAGTATCCAGTAGCCTCCTATTCATAAATGTGGCGTGTTTCAAACTATGAACAAGACTCTACTAGATGTGGTTTAAGACATCCTAGAACCATCCCAAAATCTTGTTCTATGATACCAAGTTACTTACGACCCAGGAGTACCCCCTAGACGTAACACGACGTATAAGACTCCGAAGAGCCTCATACAAGCCTCTTAGCATATCATAACATAAGATAGTAGAAAATAGTGCGGAAATTTAAAACTTTTCTTTACAATCGAAGTCTATTATAAAAACAAGTGGGAGTCTACAACACTATGTCTCAAACTATCTATAACACTTGAATACATCTTACAAAAGCTCTAAACATAAAATGAAATAGTTAAAAGACATAATGGTCAAGCCCTCAAATGCTATGAGAACTTACCACACTTCTTCTTCTCGATCTACTATGATCTTAGCCACGAGGATGAAAGTCGATATCGCCAAATCCTACACTTTGTGAAAAATGTAGAAGAAATATGGGTTAGCACGAAGATGTACTAAGTATGATAGTGTTGATGTGAGGCCAAAAATATATATTTTTAATCGTTATTTGCCTAACATTTATTATTTATATTTTTCCTTTTTGAGCATTAATTTTTATAAATTGTGCTAAATAATATATTTTATTTGTAGGATTAAGTTGGTGAAAAAATGAAGAAGTTTGGAGCTAAAACGAATTAAAGATGAAAGATTGAAGAAGAAAATTAAGTATCCAGCTTAATGGATTAAATTTATAAAATAATATATTTGTATATATGAGGAAAAAGGCTGCTAACAAATTGCAATTGCGCACTACTCTTGCCACGTGTCATCAGCTGGAGGGCTCATATTATTATGAAAGGCGGTGAGCAACGAAAAATTTCAGAAATCACGCGTACAGTGGAAAACCCAATTTAATTGGGTTTTGTTTTCCTAATATGTTTTGAATGTAATTATTTTATTTAGGATTTCTCAATCTATAAATAGGGGATGGAAAATTATTTTTGAAGGGGAGCCAAAAATCAAGAAACAAGACACAATTTAAATTTTCTTCTAGCTTAAGAACTTTGAAAGAGCTGTCGTAGAGGACAGAGAATTGTGGTGTATTCTTTCTTTTCCATTATTATTTATTTGTATTCGTGATTAATAAAAAATAGTTTAGCTATTGTTCTTAACTTTTTATGATTAACACAAGCATATTTATTTTAATAGATTTTGATTGTGTTTTTGAGATAATGAGTAGCTAAATTTCATAACTAGGGTTGTCGAAACCATAAGCGATTAACAAAATATGAATAATAACTAAGCAATTCTTGAATAGTGTTGTTACATGCATTATTGATAATTTTTTCTTTTAGAAGTCTTTTTAGCGATGGCCAATGTTAGAACTCGCCTTGTTGCTACTTGCCGGACCAAGGAGATAGTTAATAAGAAAAGAATTATCAACATAGATTTAGTGTGATACTATCTAATAGTCTAATGTCAATTGGTGCGAGGGTGAAAACTCAGTCATGCATTGATGTGATGTCTAATATGAGGTAAAGGTAAGGCTTAGTAAATTATACACACGTAGCTAGACCAAGGTGCGGGGTGAAATTCTCTAGATGCCAGACCAAGGATTTAGAGATACCTAATTACTTTGCATGTAATACATTACAAAAGAATTGCTATTACTAGGATTACCGCGTTATGAGCTTATGGGGAACACATTCCTAGTTATTTCTAATTATCTGAATATAAATAAATACTTAGTTCAAAACTATTTTTATTTTTTTAATTGTATTTCAATTTAAATCCCCCCCATTTTTATATAACGACTATCGAGTTAAATATTTGCTATTGACAATATTTTTCCTTATTCTCTGTGGGATTGACCCCGACTCATAGTTGGGTAAATATATTGCATATGATCGTTTATATTTCTTTTCAAGAAGTATATTTGAATGTTATCAAGAATGGCGCCACTGTCGGGGAATGTGACTTATAAATTGTCTTTAGTATTTATTTTGGCTTGTTGTCTTTTTTTTTTTTTTTATATTATTATTCTCATATTTCTTTTACTCTTCTTGAGATGTCATCTGAAAAAGTATGTAGTGATAAGTATTCTTGCAATTCTTGCCCTTCTGATTTTATGGGTTCTTATAGGTTAATTTTTTCTCAACAAGATAAGTTGTATGGGAACATGAAAGATTTGTTAATACTTTGCTATAAATCAATATGTAAGCGCAGTAGTGAATATGCCTTTGAATTGATCTTTATTATTTAGTTTGTGAGTTAAGTGCAAAGATTAAATCATATGACACCCAACAATTTAGTAAAAATATGTGTGAGGAAGAAAAAATACTTATAAGACAACTTGAAGAGCTAAAAGTTGAGGGCCAATTGCTTGATCATACTTTTATTGATGTTGTCATTGTTGAGAAGAGTACACTAGAGTTATGTAATGAAGTTGACAATATTATTTTTAAAAACTCTAGTATGTGTAAATATGATGGTGTAAATAATAATACAATTATAAGTTAGGCGCACTAGACCTCATTCCAATCATTTTTCCACATTATGTTTAGATACTAAAATAGTAATCGAGCCATCTTAGCCTATAGAAGAGTGTATGGGGGTGGAACAATGGGTCTACATTCTTGAATTTATTGTTTCTACATCGAAAAATTACATTCCTCACTTAGGATCCAAGAAGTGCATAATGCGATATCCATTGCTTGGGACCTTTATTTTTATACCACCACCCCTTGAGCGTAATAGAAAAATTGATGTGAAATTAGGGGTGCAATTCATATCTTCAAAGTGGAAGGAAAAATAGTAAAATTGATGGTTTCGTGCCGCAACGTTAAATTAAGCGCTTAGTTTGGGAGGCAACCCAATTTGTAGTGTAACTTCTTATTTTATTTTATTTTTATTTTATTAGTATCACTTTTTTTTGTTTTCTTGTTTTTGCAGATTAGGGGAAGTCTGAGTACCAAAAAAAAAATTGAAGGAAAGGAGCATGTTCGAGCTTAAGTGTGGGGTGACGATCCTTGATGCAAGGAGAAAAAAAGACATGTTGTTAGCTAGGCCATAGAGGGCCCGAGGGAGTATTTCTCACCCTTCCCTTTGAACCGAGTGTTTTTTATTTATTTATTTTTTTAGGAATAATTTTATTTTTATTTTATTTTTTATTTTTTTGAAGAGAAAAGAAAAGACCTTTTTGAGTTATGTGATACTTACTATTTGGGTCTAATTTTTGAGTAGTACTTTCTTGTGAATGCTTGATTAAAAAAAATACAGTCTCTTTGACATCTAAGCTCATGATTATAACTTGTATATAACGTATTTTATTTTGTAGTTTGTTATGATCTTGTCTCTCTTAGAAGTGGAATTGATCCATCTTGATTAATACTTGTGCCATGTGTGGTGAGATTTTGTTTATTCCATGTTTTGCATCTTAGTATAAAACTTGCCCTACATGTTATTAAAGCGAGATAAAAAGTGTTGCTTTGTTTAGGAGATGATAATTGTCTTTCTTTGATTTGTCTGGTAAATTTTATCACTTTCAGATATTTTATCACTAGTTAGCCTTTTTGAGCCCGTAGCCTTTTTTTGGTAGCCATATTTTTCCCTAAGCTATTTTGTTGAATCCCTAATTTTTGTACCTTGCTTCCTTGAGCATTATAACATATCTTATTCTAATTATCAATTATGAGAAAAAGGAATGGTTGAGTAAAAAGGTAATTAATGATAGCTACAAAGTGCTTAAAAGCCCTCTTTGAAAGAATGTGCTATGAAAAAAAAAAAAAAAACAAAAGAATGTGACATGAGAAAAAAAGAAAAAAGAAAAAAAGAAGTTACTTTGATGATGACCCTGGTCCTTCCAAGGACATTGTGCACCTTAACGCATGTAAAATATGTAAGTTAAGGGTGGCTATTATAAATAAATAAATAAATAAAATAATGATTGAAACATTCTCGAGATGATGATAATTACTTGTGAAATAATTGTTGAAGAGAAGGCTAGAAATAAAGAGAAGAAAATAATAGGTGATGAAGTCTAAAAATTGCAAAGTGCTTAAGGAAGTGTAAGTCACTATTATATTGTTTTTCTACCCGTTCCAAGTCTACATTACAACCCTTTAAAGTCCCATTTGATTCTATTCAAGCATGCTTAATTAGTGGAGATGTACATAATGGGCAAGCCTATGATTCTTTGTGCATACATGAGAATTTTATTTGTGAGTGTGAGAGTTGTTCTTGATATGAAGTCCTTAATTTAGATTCAATCTTTTGAATTGAGTGTGTGGACTATTTCTTTTTGTGAGGGCACTTGTTTCATGATAGATAGATGAGGTTAACTTTCTTTGATGAGAGTAGAGGATCAAGCTTAAATTTGATGAGTTCAAAGTCCTTTCTTGAGGCTAGGAGGTTAGAAATTTGTTGTTTATTTGGATGTCTTGCATAATGATTGAGAAGTGTACTTGATATTTTGAAATATATGGCCTAATTGTTTGTATTAACTAAAGTAATGACATTGCTAGTATGATTATTTTGGGATTAACTTTAATGTTTGCTTGAGGACGAACAAAAGTTTTAAGTGTGGGGTGTTGACGTGAGGCCAAAATTATATATTTTTAATTATTATTTGCCTCACATTTATTATTTATATTTGTTCTTTTTGAGCATGAGTTTTATAAATTGTGCTAAATAATATATTTTATTTGTAGAATTAAATTGGTGGAAAAATAAAAAAATTTGGAGCTAAAGCGAATTAAAGATGGAAGGTTGAAAAAGAAAATCAAACAGACAACTTAATAAAAAAAATTTAATAAAATAATATATTTGTATATATGACGAAAAAGGCTGCGAACAAATTGCAATTGCGTACTACTGCTGCCACGTGTCAGCAGCTCGAGGGCTCATATTATTATGAAAGGCGATGAGCAACGTGAAATTCCAGAAATCACGCGTACAGTGGAAAACAAAACCCAATTAAATTGAGTTTTGTTTTCCTAACGCAATTATTTTATTTAGTATTTCTCTATCTATAAATAGGGGATGAAAAATTATTCTTGAAGGGGAGCCAAGAACTAAGAAACAAGACATTATTTAAATTTTCTTCCAGCTTAGGAACTTTGGAAAAGCCGACGTGAAGGCCGGAGAATTGTGGTTTATTCTTTCTTCTCCTTTATTATTTATTTGTATTCGTAATTAATAAAATACAATTTAGCTATTTGTTCTTATCTTTTTATGATTAACACAAACATATTTATTTTAATAGATTTTGATTGTGTTTTTGAGATAATGAGTAGCTAAATTTCATAACTAGGGTTGTGGAAACCATAAGCGGCTAACAAAGTATGAATAGTAACTAAGCAATTCATGAATAGTGTTGTTGCATGCATTGATAATTCTTTCGTTTAGAAGTCTTTTTAACGGTGGCCAACGTTAGAACTCGTCTTGTTGCTACTTGCCAGACCAGGGAGATAGTTAATAAGAAAAGAATTATCAACATAGATTTAGTGTGATACTATCTAATAGTCTAATGTCAATTGGTGTGAGGGTGAAAACTAAGCCATACATTGATGTGATGTCTAATATTAGGTAAAGGTAAGGGTGCGGGGTGAAATTCTCTAGATGCCGGACCAAGGATTTATAGATACCTAACTTATCACTTTGCATGTAATACACTTGGAAAGAATTGCTATTACTAGGATTACCGCGTTATGAGCTTATGGGGAACACATTCCTAGTTGTTTCTAATAATCTGACTATAAATAAATACTTAGTTCAAAGCTATTTTTATTTTTTTCAATTTTATTTCAATTTAAATCTCCCCATTTTTATATAACGACCATCGAGTTAAATATTTGCTATTGACAATATTCTTCCATATTTTTTGTGGGATCGACCCTGACTCATAGTTGGATAAATATATTGCATACGGTCGTTTATATTTCTTTTCAAGAAGTATATTTGAACGTTATCATAGCCATGCATAAAATCTTTTAAAACATTCAAAAAGGGACATTTTAGTTGGAAAGCATGCACTTACTAAGTTGAGAATCATTATGCACTTTTAATGTAAAACACAAGTCACCAACATATTTGACATGTAAATCATAATAACATAATAGAACCATCTCTTAGGTAACCCTAAGTTATACTTGTGCAATGTATTAATGGCATCCCATAATACCACTCATACTAAGTATTCCTTTGAGGCCCCCATAGTTATATTTACCATTCTTGGATCCCATCTTTAGCCTATTTCTTATAGACAAGGAAACATGCCCATTAAATAAGTCATGACAAGGAAAGAAACTCATAGCAACAATCCGAGTTAACATACAACATTACAAGTAACCTTTACATCAAATGAAATTACCATTTAGGCACAAGCACATTCATTACATGAGTCATCTTGACAAAAAGGAATTTACCATAACCACTCTCAAAGCCTACTTGTGTAATGCATGAATGAAGTCCCATACCCCCACCCACACTAAGTAGTACTTCTTTATTAGCCATAGTTCATCCTAGACTTGACCTTATGGGAATTAACCTTAACTGACATAGACCATGTGAGATTGCATGGAATCCGGTGTGTGCCCCACATTGAAAAGGGGTGTCCTACTTGCCTAAGGTAGAACTAAAATGTATTAGCTTGAAAATGGATCAAATGGCTAAATAACCTATGGAGGAACGTAGTTTATGGAATAAGGAGATTGCTTCTAGAAACCCAGCCTTACTTAACAGGGAAGCTTCCATCTCATGAGATTAACTTTAGAAACCCAGCCTTTTTCATTGATGGGAGAGCCTCTATCTCATTTTCAATATCCACTCATTGCTAAGCATAATTCCCATGAAGTATTTATCGAATCCTAACTTGTTTCATTAGGATAGCTCATTAGATCATGCATGAGAATAAACTTTCACTGTCCATGTCTTTATATTAGATTCAATTAGGTGAGAACTAACTTTCAACCTAGAATCTTCAATATGTGAGGAAAACTTTCACATTATACTCATTATGTGTTTATGAGAATGAACTTTCAATCAACAAGATAATATCATCATAATCATGGAATAATCATGTATAAATGTGTGTGAGTGAGAAAAGACTTTCAACCACACCACAAGTACATCAAAGTCATGATCACTTTATTTTCTCAAAAGATGTTCTTAAATCATGGCACTTTCACAGGCATGTATAATATCATATATTGCCCCTTTAAGGACCATAGACCATATTCAATCAACACATCTAACATTCATCTTATTAGACATGGATATAATCATAGTCCATGTAATCAAGTCATAAAATGCATAATCTCAAACACTCATAATATAGGTCATGTTGGTGGAGTCTTTCCACAATAAAACCACATACAATTCAATACAAACAATAGCTTCCCTCTTAAAGCCTTAACATTATTAGCTCATCTATACTAGCTTTTACCATTAAAGCCCTAGAAGTCATCTTGATACTACAAGTCTTACTCTCAAACAATTCCTCACATGATCATCATGTATACCTAATTCTCAAGATAATCCAACCACATGCTTCATTCTTAACCAATTATAGTCATATAACATCATACAAACTAAATCTCAATATCATTAAACCATGATCCATCATATAAGCTCTAATCTATCCAATTCATGTTTACAAGCTCTACTTTTAAGTAATTCATCTTTAGTTCCTCTAATCTCAAGTAATTCATAAAGTATTTCATAAATATTAGAAAGCCTAAGCCCCCAATTGCCCCTTCCATGGCATAAACCAAACTATATCAATTTCACTCTAACACATTAGATTAATCAACAATACATGTATAATCATATTAAAACCGCGTAATTACACCATAAATAACCATTATCAATTCAATTGTATCAACATATAATAGTACTCACACTTTAAGATTCACTTTAGGAAAATTAGGGAATTCAGGGATCCTTGAAGAATTCATCTTTAATATGGGGGGTAGGTGCGAAATTTGGGCTATGTTTTGTTTTATCATAGTCTTTTCTAAGTAAATGCTTTTTTTATAGTATTCATCGGCTTTTTCTTTTTTACTTATAAGTATTTGGGTTCCTTCTATTAATAGATGTAAGTATTGTATCTCTTGGGTTCTTAAATATACTTCTAGATATGTTTTTATAATTTGTTCCCATGAATCTATTTCTGTTGTAACTTCTTTTCAAAGTTGGAAATATTCTTCATTTATCATGATAATTTAATCACTGTTATAATCCGAAGAGTATATCAGGTCTAAATAATCTGTATTATCGTATAATTCGTGTATTATTTGTCTTATATCATTAATCCATTCCTATTTTATTAATTTATTTATTCTTCTTCTTCGTGTTTTATTAATTTTTTCCATATTAGTTTTCTTAGGTTAGGTTCGGTTATTTTTTCTAATATCTTAAAAATAAGTATCTTATGGTTATCTTCAAAATAACTATTATCAATTACTATGGTTGGTGGGTTTGTTATATTCATTTTTATCAAATTATTCCCATCTTCCATGTTTACTATATAGTAATCTTATGATAGCTTATTATGATTTAGAGTATTCGTATTTTATCATCTGGTCACTACTAGCATGATACCTTTTTCGGATATTATCTTCCTAAACAGCGCCTCAACACTTAGGTACTCCCCTAACACGACTTTCTTGCCTTCTTTGGTTTCCCAATTTTGGATGGCATAGCTCTAGAAGTTTTCTCCTACTTTTCTCTATGCTAGCAAACTAGATAATAAATTATTGAATAATTCTAATTCATAATAACAATCATAAGTATATCACATAATAATATGGTTGACAGGAATTAATAATTTAGCTGAACATAATTATAAATGGGTATACCTGTTGTAGAGTTGCAGTATTTGCTAAGTTTTTCTCCATAATTTGGGGATTAAAGGTAATTTTTATTGGATATTTATTTTTACAAAAGCTGAATTTAAAAGTATTAGTGAGGTGTGTGTTCTTGCTTGCCTCTTCTCTTCTAAACTACTAACCTATATATACAAACGTCTTAAGGACTAAAGTTGCAAAATAAGAAAGATATTTACATAGTAAGTCCCTAATTATTTACATAGTAGTCCCCGACATGATTAAATTATTTCCTCCTTATGTCGTTTTCTTATCACATGTTTTTGTCAGAAAGTTGATTCTTTTAGAAAAGTTGGAAAAGTTGATTCCTTCTTTATGTCTTTATCCAATAATTGTTTCTTCTTTAATTCTTGTCCGTCCACCTGTGTGTCCTTTCTCAATCTATGTTGACATCTGGTATGTAGTTGTTTATTCCGCTACATTTGCTGCATATGTGTTCTGTAAACTTTTTTCCAATAAGTTTGCAGTATTGTTCTAGACTGTCTTCTGAGATAAATCCTTTTCTGATTGCTTTTGTTGTTGGATCTTGTTCCGGTTTAAGTAATGATAGTGCCCAATTTTTTACTTCTTCCTTGTCCATGGGCCTTAGTTCCTTTGCTGTTGAATAGATTAATAAGTGATTTTTGGAACAATATTTCCATATGTAATTCGTTTCATCATATACATTGGCTAATTCTGCTAATATCGTACTGATTCCAATAATTCTTTTGTTGGCATAAAATTCCGGTAGCTCTGTTTTCGGTATAATTGGTTGTTTAATAATTTCCTCCGAAATAATATAGTCCTTTGTCATTCCTATTTTTATAATTGTGATAACCAGCTTAATTTCATCAAATAATACTTCTGCTGGCGCTGAGTAAAATCTAACATAAAATAATTGTCCTTTAGTAATTCTCTTATAGTTCATAAATGCTTGATGTAACTCCGGTATTTGACTAAGTTCATCTCCTGTAACTGTATATGCTATTGAAATAAGTCCATAGGCATAGCAAGTTGCTACTAAATTTGGTTTAGTACCTGGCAAAGCTATCAGTTTATTATAATTTTGTAGTTTGTTTGTAATATATCCTTGGTGGATTTTTAGTTTTTCTGGGTTCTCAATAGGTTGGGTATTTAATAAATTCTGGATTTTTTCAATATTTTCAAGGTATGTTCGGGTTATATGGTTATAGGTTTTCTTTGTTTGGTTGAGTGAGGTTGCATATGTATGTATTTGTGGTGGTATAAATAGTTCATTTTTTTTGTTATATGAGGTGGGGCATAAGGTTTTTCAAATACCTTATTCAAATTGTAATTTTTTCTTTATGTAACTGGTATAAAAGATTCCTTTGTAATTTCTGTTCCTGCAACAATATTTAAATTGTTAGTAACTTGGGATTTTAGGTATTTCCCAACGTCACTTTCTAGATCTAGTTGTTTAGAGTGCTCCGACTGCACTTTAGTTTTGGTTTTTTACCGTGGTCTGTCTCCACATATCTTGTTTCTATAAGTGATACTCTTTTGTTGAGCATCTTGATTTGTTCCAAGAGTTCACTCATAAGTATTGTATTTGTAATTTCTTCTTCAAAATCCGTTTGTACGGCTTTGTCTTGATAAGTAGTCTGCAATTACATTCTTGTCAGTTCTAATTACTTCAATAGTAAAAGAGAAATTTAATATATTTAATACTAGTCTTCTGATTTCTTTTGTAATAATTGAATCTTGTACCTTCCGTGTTATCCACCATTTAACTTGTGTATTATCTGTTCTGACAATAAACTTATTATATACAACATATGGTTCGAATGATAATAAACATTTATATAATGCAAATAATTCTTTTATATTAATTTCCCATTTTCTTTCTGTTTCCGAAAACGTACCTGAGTGATATCTAAAGTGATGTTCTATTTTTTCATTTTCATATTTATATTTCAATACTCCACCATAATTATTTTCACTTGCATCTGATTCTACTATATAATTGAATTTTTTATTTTCATCTGGAAAATATAACTTTGGTAATTGTTTACATTGCTCTTTTATCTTTTTAATTTGTTTTATATCTACTTCATTAAAATTATATTCAATATCTTTTTTCAATTTTCTTTGTAATGGTTTTAAATATTCTGCTAATTTAGGTATGTATTCTCTTACTTGGTTTACTAGTCCTAAAAAGGATTGTAATTTCTTTTTTGTATCTAGTATTTCTTCTGAATTTATAATTTTTTGCACTATGTGTTGCTGCATTTTTATTAAATTTTTTATCTATTTGTATTCCTATGAATTCTATTTGATTTTTCATAATTTTGGCTTTAGTTTTACTTAAGCTTATTCCTGATTCTTCTACTATGTTTATAAATTGTATCAATAATTCTTTATGTTCATTATATGTTTTTGAGTATAATTGTATATCATCTATGTATACTATGCAGTGATATAGTTTTGTGAAATATGTATCCATAAAATGTTGGAATCTTCCTGGTGCATTTTTATATCCAAATGGTAATACATTCCATTCATAAAATTCTTGTGGTACCATAAATGCTGTCAATTTTTTAGATTCTTCGTCTAATTTTAGGTGATAAAATCCTGATTTATAGTCAAATTTGCTAAAATAACTGTATCCTTGTATCTGTCTAATTTTTAATATCTTATTTGGGATTGGATAATTGTAAGTTTTTGTTTTTGCATTTAAATTTCTATAATCTATAACCATCCTACTTTTTCCTCTTTTTTGTTCACTATGTTTATTAACTATAAATGCTGGACTAGTATGATTACTATTGCTTTCTTGTATATATGCTTTTTCTAATAATTCTGTTATATGCATGGTAAATTCTTTTAAATCATCAAAATTATATTTCAGCGGTTTTTGAGTTATTATACTGTTTTGGTCTATTAATTCTATTTTTACTATTGTTTTATGCTTATTCCATCCTTTTAATGGATCTTCACTATATAATTGTTCTAATTTATTTTTTATTGGACTTAATTTATCTATTGTGAATACTATATATTCTATATCGTTAGTATTAATTGGCATATTTTCTAATTTCTGTGTAATCTTTTCACTTCCTTTTATCCATTCTGTGGCTTGTCTAATCTTATTTCCTACTCTTTTTGCTCCTACTTTATGGTTACATGGTGTTGTTAACCACCAGTGAGTTTTAGTTATTATATGTGGGTAATATTTATCTAAAAACGGTATTCCTAAGATTATATCTTTTATAGGTAAATCGTAGTTATATATTTCATCTATCTTAAGTATCTTATCCCAGATTTGTATTTTTACGTCTTTTGCTTTATAGTGTATCAAACTTCCTTCATTATTATATCATTTTACTACTATAGATGTTTTTAATTTTATCCACTTGTCTTTTGGTAAACAGTTATATTTGCATATGTTAACTTCTGCTCCAGTATCTATCACTGGCGTATAGTATCTATTATAGTATCCTTCTATTATTATTTTCATGAGTACATGTATTTTCATAATATTATTGTTCTTACTATTATTGTCTTATTATTATAGGTAATAGTTAGGTAAGTAGATTCTATTTTATAAGGTTTTACTTCTTCTAACCATTTTAATCCAAGTATTATATCTGCTTGTTGTTTTTCTTTAATTTCTAATTTTATTTTCATAGGTATATCTGCTATTATTATATCTTTTTCTATTTCTAATTGAGCAATTATTAATGCTGGTAAATCTGAGCATTTTTGTTTTGTTACCTTGTTTATTTCCATTTCTTCTTTATTTACTAACTTATCTGTTATGTAATTATCTTCTTGTTTAGTATTTATTAATATTAGGTGTTCTTTTCCTTCTATCATTCCTACTATGTAGTATTTACTGGGAACTATATCATATGCTAACTTTTTTGTATATTCTTTTTGCAAGTTATTTTTAATTTTTCTGGCTCTTCCTATTCTTTCTTCTATAATATCTAAATTTTCAACAGTATCTATTTCTTTATATGAGTAATTATTATGATCTATTATTTTAACAAATTGTTCAAATGGGGTTTCTATCTCTATTCCTTTTATTTTACTTTTTGCACTTATTTTGTGTTTAGTAGTTAGTACATATAGATTTTTACATCTAGCTGTACATATTTTACTTCCTGGGGCTAAAGTTATTCCATTAAATTTCCAATATAGGACTAATGCTTTATCTATATTTTGGTCTGTTAATGCAACTGAATAATTTGTATTAACTGTAAATTTAATTTTTTGATAAATTAAGTTTCTTCTTACTGCTATTATTACGCTTTTTTCTATAGGTTCTATTATTCTATCATCTGCTAAATATATTTCTATTGGGGTATCTATTCCTTCCTTAAAATAGGCTTTTATAAGTATTTGTATTCCTCCTAAATGTACATATTTAATTTGGTCATTACTTTTTATTTTTTGTACCTCCTTGTTTAATTCTCTTTTATTTATAATTGGTACTTCAGCTTTCCCTTGGGCATATTTACAATCTATTATATATCTTTTTGACTAATTATATAAATTTTTTCTTTGTTTCTTTTAAAAGGGTTTTTTATTAATGGCATATTAAATATTTTTTCTACACTTAAGTCAATTTCTTTTCCTTTTACTTTTTCAAAAATATTGTTATCAAAAACTATTTTTTGTTCAAAATAATCATCTGTTGTATATTCTTCTTGTATTATTTTTATACTTTCTTCTGTCATTTGTTTGTTCTATTTCATTATCTGTTTGGTATTCTTCTTCATTATCAGATATTTCATAAATACTATCATCGCTTTCTAATTCATAATCTATGTATTCCAATTGTAAGTAGACTTCTTCTTCTATAGTTATTTCTGATATTTGTTTCTTATTAGGAGTTTTTGGTATTTTACAATCTTTTGCTAAGTGTCCTAATTTTCCACAATTGTAGCATTTACATTCGCTTATGCTTTTCTTTTTTCTATATGGTCGTGTAGATTTTGCAAAATATCGTTTTCTTGGATTCTTATATTTATGTTTTTGCTTTTTGTAATTTTTAAATCTTTTCTTGTTATATTTTTTATAATATTTATCATTACAACCAAATTGTGGTGCTATTTTGTCTTCACAACATGCTAAGTTTTTTATTATTGTTTTTTCCATTTTTATTTCTTCTCTATATTTTTCACACATATTTGCATACCATTGTTTTACAAATTTTATTCTAGCTCCTAGTGTATCATGTAATTCTGCTTCTTCCCATGCTTTTATTATTTTCGAACTAAATGGTTCTGGTAGTTTTGTAAAATATAAGTGTCTTAGTCCTGGACTTTCTTGTATATTATAAACTCCTTTATAATAATATTCTTTGTATGCACAAGTATATTCATCTAAATAACACATATTACATATTCCTAATTTATTCATTAAATTTCTGTTTATAGTTTTATCTTTTTGACGTTCTTCTTCCTTTGTTGTCATACTGCTAAATTCATTTCTTATAGCTGTTTCATATTTATAGAGTATATCTATTACCGATGTTGTTTCTTTAGCTTGTATATCTTTATTTGATCTTAATGTCTTTTTACTTTCTTCTTCTAGATTCAAGAACCATAATTTTACTTCTCCTATGAATGTTCTTTCTATTTATCCTGGTAATTTTGTTATATTAATTTTATTGTCTATTATTTGTTTTGCTATATAACTTATCCATAATTGTATAGTTTGATTTATATCTACTACACAGCCTAAGTCTAAATATTCAGGCTGTCTATCTGTTTGTTTAGGATTCCATTTTTTTTTATATTTAATCTTTTATTCCATAAGGCTTCATATCTATCTGATCCTGTATAATCTCGTGTATATGTTTGTGGTTTTTTCTGTTTAGGATATATTCTTGGAGTGCTAGTACTATGTTCTGTTTCTTTCATTTTTTCATCATAATTTATTTCTACTTCCGTATTTTCTACTTTGAAATTGAGAGTTTGAGGACTTCATGAATGAAAGCATTCCATGAATCAAAGACTACCATCCCTTAGGTGAAGATTCCTCACGAATTTGGGTAGAAAAGATGAGTTCTTGAACCTTTGACTTCTACTACTTCTTCTTCTCCAATGGAGATTTTTGAGAGAATATTTTTGGGGGTAAAGTTGGTTATGATGTGGGGTCTTGGTATTTATGAAGTAAATAGGTGAGTTAATAGTTTAAAAGTAGTTATATAAGTGTATTAAAATAAATTAAAACGACTTTACACTTAACTAAATTAATTAGGAATCACCTAGACTACCCATCACCTTTGCCGAATTGGAGCCCCATCCACGACCACCACCCACGGGGCGTGGATAGACCCATGGACTGTACTAGTCCTTCGTGGGTTGGGATATGCAACCTTTTGAATTGATCTTGGATCCACGAACCCATCCCATGGAGCGTGGACCACCCTACGGGGCGTAGGTCCCCTCCGTGGTTCATCATTTTGGGCAGCTTTAGGGAAGTTTGGGGTTAGGCTTTGGGGTCCTCCTCAAGGACCCCTTGGTTGGTCCTTGGGGAGTCCTAACTTGAAGTTTAACCCCTAAACACCTTACCCTGAGTTCGGAAAACCATTTTACAACATTAACTCTCACATCAAACTCTAAAACTCTCATGTAAGGCTCTAGTTTCACCTACTAGTTTTAGGGGGCGTAACAACACTGTAAGTGATGGTTAATTTGGGTAATACCAATTTTAACTAAAATAAATCAAAGTCATTTTGCCTAAGACTAGGATCCCTATATAAGTGATTTTAACACGAAAACTAACCCATTCAATTCATTATTCGCAAAACCGAAAATAAATCCTCAAAAGCTCTCCTCTCAAATATTTCTCTCTAGTTCAAGCTAGGATCAAGGTCAAGGCTAAATTCCCCCATTGAAGCTTAGCATTGGGATTTGTTGTTAAGGTATGGTATCATTCATGGATACCTTTCATCCATGGAGTTACTTCACAATCTCCAATTTCAAAAGGTAGAAATCCCCAATTGTTAGGGTTTGATTCAAAAGTCATGGGTTCCTTTCAAACTTGATTCTAATGGTTGAATTATGTTATACTAAGCATGAATTGGTGATTTCTTATGGTTTTTATGAATTTTCCCCAAGAACCCGTGTAATTCCCATATTTCTCAATTGTGATCTTAAGATGCAGTTCTTTGTTGATGAAAGAGGAATTTTATGAATTAATGCATGAGGTGATAGATTCACATGAAATTATGATGAAATCCCTATCTAATGTTTGAATTCTAGATGTGGTGATTGAAATTAGGCTTTGAACCTTGAAAGAGCAAAGCATGAGATTATGCATGTTTTCATGAAATTTAAGTAAATGCTTTAAGGATACTTTGAGAGTAAAGTGTTAATGATTATGATATTATTGTTGTGTTGATTGAAAGAACATTCTCATGAATACCTATGAACATTGATGTGAAAGGTTTTCTCACATAGTAAGGATTTTATGGTTGAAAGGCTTTTCTCACATAATTAAATCTAAGAGCAAAAGTGATCATGGACGGTGAAAGGTGTTCTCACGCATTGTCTGAGAGCTATCTGAATGAACTAACTTAGATTAGTTGTGAAGGACATCCTTCCATGAGACATGATTTAAGTCAAGACTTAATAAGTATTCCATGGGATTTATATTTAGCACCGTGTGGATAATGAATATTAGATGGAGGGTCACACGTAGTTGAGTCCGAGCTTTCTAGATGGGAACTCTTACGTAGTAGAG
Organism: Solanum bulbocastanum; assembly: GCA_037074985.1. Lineage (NCBI taxonomy): Eukaryota > Viridiplantae > Streptophyta > Magnoliopsida > Solanales > Solanaceae > Solanum > Solanum bulbocastanum. Next base: position 15,801,443 of record CM073607.1, on the reverse strand, counting down.
TCCAGGTTTCCCAAAGTATGTCTCATGAGATGGAAACCTTCACGTAGTGTAGTTCAGGTTTCTAGTAGCAATCTCTGTATCCCATAAACTATGTGCCCCCATAGGATATTTAGCTAGTAGATCCACTTCAGCTAAGAGTTACCAATTCTACCTTATGCAAGTAGACCAACCCTTTTTGGTGTGGTAGACACTTGGTGATCATGTAATAACTCACTTGGTCTCAATGTCGGTTAAGGCTTATTCCCACAACAAGACTAATAATGAACTAAGACACGCTTAAAGAAGCATCTCGTAGTGTTCAAGGAAAACAAGATGAATAATGAACTAAGACATGCTTAAAAAAGTATCTCGTAGTGTTAAAAGGTTTTAAATATGATTATAGTTTGTATTGAAGATGATGTTATGACTTATGTTTTCCAACTATTTCTATGATGACGTTTAAACTTGGTAAATTGCATGCTTTGAAATGAAATGTCTCTTTTAGCATGTTTTAAATGTTTTCATGCATAGTTATCATACTTGGTGAATTTTTGTACTAACACATACTCTTGCCTACATTTTTCCCAAATATAAGGTCCACAAGTCAGGTCAGTTTCATGGCTAAGTGTTGATCTTGAGATTCTGACCTTTAGTGAGTCCTCATGCTTTGAGGACGGACTTTTATTATTTATTTCCTTTTTCATTGTATTTCCCTTGTTGAATATGATGTATGGGCTAGGCTCAATTTCATTCGATATTGTAATAGATGGACATGATGAGATAAAGTGTCTAGACTTCTGCTTTCTTTTATGAAAAACTTTTTAGACTTGAAATATTGTATTACTATAAATTGTTCTATTTCTTATGTTATGAGGACTAAGTGGATTGTATGGAGTCCTTTGGGGTTTTATATGCTTTATTACATCTAGGGAGTTTCCTTGGGTTGTGACAAACTTGGTAATTAGAGAACCATGTTTAGAATGATCCTAGGATAATGTCTCATAAGCCACGTCTAGTAGAGTCTTGTTTATGAGTGTAAAGCGCGCCACATTTATGAACGAGAGGCTATAAGATGTTTAAGAAACTTCACTTCTTCATTACTCTAAGTCATGCCGTAGATTTTAACTCTATAAGATCTTTCTCCTAATCCTTGCCATATGTTCTTCAGGATATGACTACTAGAAGGGCTGCTAAAAGGATCAAGGGTGACAATGTGGAACAAGGAGCTTCTCTTGAAGCTCCGATAGATCCTTTGGATGAGTATGTAACAAATGTGGAGTTTAGGTCGGCTTTTCAAATATTGGCCCAAGCTATGATGGCACAAGCCACTAGAGAGGTGGTAGCCCTCGTGAACCCTATTGTGGTTACGACGACTTCAAGAGTGAGGGACTCTATGAGGATGAACCCTCCGAAATTTATGGCTCCAAATTTGGGGAGGACCCTTAAGAGTTTGTCGATAAGGTCTATAAGGTACTTTCTATTATGGGGGTGACTCCGGTGGAGAAGGCAGAATTGACCACTTATTAATTGAAAGGTGTTTCTCAAGTGTGGTATGACCAATGGAAAGAGGCAAGGCAGGTAGGAGCGGGTCCCGTAGAGTGGGAAGTGCTTAAATATGCTTTTCTTGATAGTTTCTTTCCTCTTGAGATGAGGGAAGCAAAGGTGAAAGAGTTCATTAACCTTCGTCAAGGAAGTATGAGTGAGAAGGAGTATGCTCTAAAGTTCACTCAATTGTCTAAGTATTCCGTACCACCATGCTCATTGGTGACATGGACATCTCTCGTCTTATGGTCCATGAACAACAAATTGAGAAGAAGAAACTCAAGGAAAAGTCTAGGGAGATAAAAAGGGCTAGGACAGGAGATAGAAATTTCTCTATTGCTAGATTTGATGGACATGATCGTCCTAAGTTTCGACAAGGGTTTCTGGGTAAAGGTTCTTCTAATACTCCTCCTAAGTTTAACAAGTATAGGGTGTCCAACCCTAAACCTAAAGGAGGGAATGGAGGTGGTTTTTCTTTGGCTAGGTCAGATTTCTCTAAATGTGGAAAGAAACATGATTGTAAGTGCCTAGTCGGTACATATGGTTGCTATGGTTGTGGCAAGAGCGGTCACAAGATGAGAGTTTGCCCGATGCTTAAGGCAAAAGGGACAGAAGGCAAGAAAGATCTACCTAGTGGTTCAGGTTCCAATTCTCCTAAATAAAACCGCTTTTATGCACTCTAGTCTAGAGGTGACCAAAAGAGTTGTCTAGATATAGTTACCACTATGATAAAAGTTTTTCAACTTGATGTTTATGCTTTATTAGATCCCAGTGCTACTTTATCCTTTGTGACGCCATATGTGGCTATGAGGTTTGATATTCCTCCAGATGTGTTGTTAGAACCTTTTTTTGTCTCTACTCTGTTGGTGGTTCTGTGATGGCAAAAAAGGTCTACAGAAAGTGTCATGTTTCCTTGTCCCATAGAGTTACTCTCGTTGATTTGGTATAGCTTGACATGTTAGATTTTGATGTGATTCTGGGTATGGATTGGCTGCATGCATCTTCTGCTTCTATAGATTGTAGAACTCGTGTAGTCAAATTCCAATTCCCGAATGAGTCTATCCTAGAGTGGAAAAGGGGAAATTCTATTCCTAGAGGTCAATTTGTGTCTTATGTTAAAGCTAGAAAGATGATTTCAAAAGGTTTCTTTTACCATCTTGTTAGGGTGAGGGATGTAGATTGCGAAACCTCCCCTCTTGAGTCTGTCCCCATTTTTAATGAGTTTCCAGAAGTGTTCCCCAATGATTTACCTGGTATTCCTCCCAAATGGAAAATAAACTTCGGTATTGACGTTCTCCCGAATACGCAACCTATCTCTATTTCTACTAAAAAAATGGCCCCGTATGAGTTTAAGGTTTAGATAAGGGTTTCATCCGACCAAGTAGTATTGTTTGTTAGAAAGAAAGATGGGTCTGTTCGAATGTGCATTGATTATCATCAATTGAATAAATTGACCATTAAGAATAAGTATCCTCTCCCAAGGATAGATGACTTGTTTGACCAACTTCAAGGGCCTAGTTATTTCTCTAAGATTTATCTTTGTTCAGGTTATCACCATTTGAGGGTGAGAGGGGATGATATTCCAAAGATGGCTTTTAGAACCCGGTATGGTCACTATGAGTTCTTGGTAGTGTCGTTTAGGTTGACTAATGCTCCTGCGACATTTATGGATTTGATGAATAGGGTGTTTAGACAATACCTTTATATGTTCGTAATTGTGTTTATTGATGACATTTTGATCTACTCAAGAAGTGAGAATGAGCATATTGACCATTTGAGGTGCAAATTATTAAAGACCAACAACTTTTTGCAAAGTTTAGCAAGTTTGAATTTTGGTTAAGGTCTATAGCTTTCCTTGGTCATATTGTGTCAAGCAAGGGAATTTAGGTAGATTCTAAGAAGATGGATGTGGTCAAGAGTTGTCCTAGACCTCTAACTCCTTAGGATATTAGAAGCTTTTTGGGTTTGGACGATTACAATAGAAGGTTTATTGAGGGGTTTTCTTCCATTACTTCTCTTTTGACGGCTTTGACTCAAAAGAAGGCTAGATTTGTGTGGTTGGAATCTTGTGAGAAAAGTTTCCAAGATTTGAAAGATAGACTTACTTCCGCTCCAGTGTTGACCTTAACGGAAGGTACAAATGGTTTTATGGTGTATTATGATGCCTCTAGAGTTGGGTTGGGATGTGTGCTTATGAAAAATGGTAAAGTGATTGCCTATGCTTCAAGGTAACTTAAGATCCATGAGAAGAATTATCCTACCCATGACCTTGAGTTAGCGACGGTTGTTTTTGCCTTAAAGATTTGGAGGAATTATTTGTATGGGGTTCATGTTGATGTTTTCACCTATCATAAGAGTTTACAATATGTGTTTAGTCAAAAGGACTTGAGTCTTTGGCAAAGAAGGTGGCTAGAACTATTGAAGGACTATGACATGAGTGTTCTCTATCACCCCGGTAAAGCAAATATGGTAGCGGATGCTCTTAGAAGATTGTCGGTGGGTAGTGTTGCTCATGTAGAGGATGAAAAGAAAGAGTTGGTTCGGGATGTTCATAGGTTGGCCTGATTAGGTGTTCAATTAGTAGACTCCACCAAGGGTGGTGTCATGATCCATAATGGATTCGAGTCGTCCTTTGTAATGGATGTGAAGGCCAAGAAAGGTCTTGATCCAATTTTGGTTGAGTTGAAAAAGGCGGTGCTTAAGAAATCTGTGGAGGCTTTCTCCCAAGGGGGAGATGGTGTGCTTAGATATCAAGGTCGTGTATGTATTTCGAATGTTGATAGCTTGAGGGAACAAATATTGTCGGAAGCCCAAAGTTCTCGGTATTCTATTTATCGGGAGCCACCAAGATGTACCGTGATTTATGGGAGGTCTATTGGTGGAATGGAATGAAGAAGGATATTGTGAAATTTGTAGCTAAGTGTCCAAATTGCCAATAAGTTAAGGTTGAACATCAAAGACTAGGAGGTTTGTCCAAATACATTGCTATTCCTACTTGGAAGTGGGAAGACTTAAATATGGACATTTGGTTTGCCTCGCACTCGGTGACAACATGATTAGATTTGGGTGATAGTAGATCGGATGAAAAAATCGATTCATTTCCTTCCCGTTAAGGTCTCTTATTTGGCGGAAGAATATGCCAAGATGTATTTGAGAGAGATGGTAAAATTGCATGTGTGCCTTTTTCTATCATTTCTGATCATAGTACCCAATTCATTTCTCAATTTTGAAACTCATTCCAAAAGGGTCTTGGTACCAAGGTTAAGCTTAGCACAGATTTTCATGCCTAAACCGATGGGAAAGCGGAGCGTACTATCCAAATGTTGGAAGACATATTGAGGGCTTATGTGATTGATTTTATGGTTAATTGGAATGACCATTTGCCATTGATTGAATTTACTTATAATAATAGCTATCACTCGAGTATTGGTATGACTCCATTTGAGGCTCTCTATGGTAGGAGGTGTAGATCTCCTATAGGTTGGTTTGAGGTGGGTGAAGTCATTTTGATAGGCCCCGAGTTAGTTCATGTGGCTATTGAAAAAGTTCAACTCATTAAAGAAAGGTTGAAAATGGCTCAAAGTCGATAAAAGTTGTATGCTGATGTTAGAAGAAGGGATCTTGAGATTTATGTTCATGATTGGGTTTACCTGAAAATCTCACCTATGAAGGGTGTGATGAGGTTTGGTAAGAAAGGAAGCTTAGTCCCCGTTTTGTAGGCCCATATGAGATTTTGAGATATGTTGGTAAGGTTGCTTATGAGTTAGATATGCCAAGTGAGTTGGCATCAGTGCATCAAGTTTTCCATGTCTCTATGCTTAAGAAGTATGTTGGGGATCCGACATCTGTAGTTTCCCTAGAAGGGTTGGGAATTGATGAAATTCTTTCTTATGAGGAAGTTCGAGTTGAGATTTTAGACCGGCAAGTTAAGAAGTTGAGAAACAAGGAAGTTGTTTTCGGAGTAGTGTTGTAGAGAAATCATTTAGTTGAGGGTGCTACTTGGGAGACCGACGCCGATATGATGTCCCGATATCCTCATCTCTTTCCTTCTACTCCTACTCTAGCTTGAGGTAATGAGTTCCTGTTGGTTTGTTCTATGTTTTGGAGTCATGTGTGTTTTATGTGTTCCATGATCTCTTTAAGTTGTGCAAGTTCGTGAAAGCTTATGTTTTGAAAGAAAATGAGTTATATGATTGATTTTCCTCATGTTTTTGTGCATTAAATATGAGTTGCTTCTATGCTTCATGAGATGAATTGTTGAACATGCTTTCATTATGCTTTTTTAGAGTAAATTGCATATTGGCTCCATGAGATTGTGTTGAGCATGCTCTTGAGGTTGGAGAAGGTAGTTCCTCCTAAAAGATGAGAAAATTTGAAATTTCATGCATATTGGTTTGTTAGGAATAGTTCCTAATTTCCTTGAGGTGCATTGAGTTTGTTTATTTTGGAGTCAATGTTTTCTCCTTTGTTTTGTGCATTGTTATGATGTTGAATGCATGTTGGGCTGCTAATCTTGAGTCTTTACATCCGTAAGATGTCTAGAACTTCATTCGAGGACGAATGTTCCCAAGGGGAAGATAATGTGACACCCCGAAAACTAGGAGACTAAACTAGGGCTAAGTATGTGAGGGCTAGAGCCAAGGATGAGGGCAAGAGCCAAGAAGGGGGTTTGGGCAGCCTAATTCTTCCCAAGCACTGCCCCCTTACCATGACCCATATGACGGTTCATGGTAAGGACCAAGAATTGTGGAAGGTGTCATGGTGGTGAGGCAGTAGCCATGCAAACACAACCCCAAAAGTTCACCCTCCCCATGATCCACTTGACGGCTCGTGATGGCCACTATGGCCGTGCGAGGGGTTGTGGTCTTTAATTGGCCATGTGGGGGCAAGGTGTGGCAAACCTAGACACTGGTCCATGGACTACGGAGGCACCACGACTGGTGGTAGGGACGACAGTTGTGGGAAGGGTCGTGAAGATGCCTTAGCATCTAGGGCGTTAAGGGAGGGGCTGCCTAGCTACTGCCCTATGGTCCACGAAGGGGATCATGGATCATGGTGAGGACCACGGCTTGTGGGACCTCACGTGGTACTTGGGCAATGCACTGTAAGTGAGGGTTAATTTAGGTAATTCTGATTTTAACTAAACAAAAGTGTAGTCATTTTCCCTAAGCCTAGGACCCCTAGAAAAGTGATTTTAACTTTAAAACTATCCCATTCAAGTCATTATTCCCAAAACCCAAACTAAATCCTTGAAAGCTCTCCTCTCAAATGTTTCTCTCTCTAGAAACTGGAAGAAGAAGAAAAAGAAGGAAGTTCAAGCTAGGATCAAGGTCAAGGCTCATTTATTCATGGATACCTTTCGTCCATAGAGCTCATTCAAAATCTCCAATTTCAAAAGATAGAAATCCCCAATTGTTAGGGTTTGATTCAAAATCATGGGTTCCTTTCAAACTTGATTCTAATGGTAGAATTATGTTATAGTAAGCATGAATTGATGATTTCTTATGTTTTTTGTGATGTTTCCCCAAGAATCCATGTAATTCCCACATTTATCAATTGCGATCTTAAGATGTGGGTCTTTGTTGATGAAAGAGGAATTTTATGAATTAATGCATAAGGTGATAAATTGACATGAAATCATGATGAAATACCTTTATAATGTTTGAATTCTAGATGTGGTAATTGAAAGTAGGTTTTGAACCTTGAAAGATGAAAGTATGAGATTATGCATGTTTTCATGAAATTTAAGTAAATGCTTTAAGGACACTTTGAGAGTAAAGTGTCAATGATTATGATATTGTTGTTGTGTTAATTGATAGGACATTCTCTTGAACACATATGAACATTAATGTGAAAGGTTTTCTCACATAGTAAGGAATTTAAGATTGAAAGGATTTTCTCACCTAATTGAATCTAAGAGTAAAAGTGATCATGGATGGTGAAAGGTCTTCTTACGCATGGCCTAAGACCTATCCTAATGAACTAACTTGGATTGGTTGTCAAGGACATCCTTCCATGAGACATGAGTTAAGTCAAGACTTAATCAGTATTGTGTGGGATTTATGCTTCACATCGAGTAGATATTGAATATGAGATGGAGGCTCACACGTAGTTGAGTCCGGGCTTCCAAGATAGGAACTCTCACGTAGTAGAAAGTATATCTCATGAGATGGAAACCTTCACATAGTGGAGTCCGGGTTTCTATTAGCAATCTCTGTATCCCATAAACTGCGTGCCCCGTAAGATATTTAGCTAGTGGATCCACTTAAGCTAAGAGTTACCAATTCTACCTTAGGCAAGGAGACCAACTCTTTTCGGTGTGGGAGACATCAGGTGATCATGTAATAGCTCACATGGTCTCAATGTAGGTTAAGGCTTATTTCCACAACAAGACTAATAATGAACTAAGATATGCTTAAAGAAACATCTCGTAGTGTTCAAGGACAACAAGATGAATAATGAACTAAGACATGCTTAAAGAAGTATCTCGTAGTGTTCAAAGGTTTTAAAGATGATGCTTGCTTGGATTGAAGATGATGTTATGACTTATGTTTTCCAACTATTTCTATGATGATTTTTAAACTTGGTAAATTGCATACTTTGAAATGAAATGTCCCTTTTAGCATGTATTAAATGTTTTCATTCATAGTTATCATACTTAGTGCATTTTTGTACTAACACATACTCTTGCCTACATTTTCCCAAATGTATGATCCGGCAGTTAGGTTAGTTTTGTGGCTAAATGTTGATCTTGAGATTCCGAGCTTTGGTGAGTCCTCATGCTTTGAGGATGGATTTTATTGTTTATTTCCTTTTTCATTTTATTTCCCTTTTTGAACATGATGTATAGGCTAGGCCAAATTTCTTTCGATATTGTAATAGATGGCTATAATGAGACAATGTGTCTAGACTTCCGCTTTATTTTAGGAAAATTTTTTAGACTTTAAATATTGTTTTACTCCAAATTGTTCTATTTCTTAAGTTATGAGGACTAAGTGGCTTGTATGGAGTCCTTCGGGGTTCTATACGTCCTGTTACATCTAGGGGGTACCCCTGGATCATAACAGGATGGATACTATAGAAGATTTATTGAGGGATTTTCATCTATTTTGTCCTCGTTTACTAAGTTGACTCTGAAGACAACTAAGTTTCAATGGTCTAAAGCTCGTGAGAAAAAGTTTCAAGAATTGAAAACTCGGTTAACTACTTCTCTGCTGTTGACCCTACCAGAGGGTACTAAGGGTTTTGTTGTATATTGTGATGCGTTTAGAGTTGGGTTTAGTTGTGTACTGATGCATAATGGTAAGTTTATAGCCTATGCCTTGAGACAAGTTAAGATTCACGAGAGGAACTACCCAATCCATGATCTCAAGTTGGCGATAGTAGTCTTTGCTCTAAAAATATGGCGTTACTATCTTTATGACGTCCATGTAGATGTATCACAGACCACAAAAGCATTCAGTATCTTTTCACTCAGAAAGAGCTAAATCTTCGACAAAGGAGATAGTTAGAGCTGCTCAAGGATTATGATATAAGTATCCTCTACCGTCTAGGTAAAGCTAATATTGTTGTTGATGCCTTGAGCAGGTTGTCCATGGGGAGTACTGTTCATGTTGAGGAAGGAAAGAAGAGTTAGCTAAGGAAGTGCATTGACTTGCATGTTTGGGTGTCCATTTATTAGATTCTAGTGAAGGTGGAGTTATTGTGATGAATGGGGCTGAATCACCATTAGTGATAGACGTGAAGGAGAAGCAAGACAAAGACCCCATCTTATTTGAACTAAAGGAAAATGTTCATAAGCAGAAGGTAATGACTTTTGAACAAGTGGGAGATGGTGTGTTGAGATATCAAGGTAGATCATGTGTTCCAAAGGTGGATGAGCTCCAAGAGAGGATCATGGCAGAAGCTAATAGTTCAAGATATTCGATCCATTCAGGTTCCACAAAGATGTACCATGACTTGAGAGAAGTCTATTGGTGAAATAGTATGAAGAGGTGTATTGCATATTTTGTTTCTAAGTGCCCAAATTGCCAAAAAGTTAAGGTTGAACATCAAAGATCACATGGTATGGATCAGAACATAGCCATTCTAGTATGGAAGTGGGAGATGATTAATATGGACTACATTACTGGCTTCCACGATCTCACAGGCAACATGATTCAATTTGGGTGATTCTAGATCGGATGACTAAATCAGCCCTATTTCTTGCCCTAAAGACTACCAATTTAGTAGAGGAGTATGATGGTTTGTACATTCGTGAGATATTTCGACTTCATGGAGTTTCCTCGTCCATCATCTCAGATAGAAGTGCTCATTTTATCATGCAGTTTTGGAAGTCATTTAAGAAAGGTGTTGGTTCAAAGGTAAACCTTAGTACTGCTTTTAATCCTCAAACAGATAGTCAAGCAGAACGCATTATTCAGATCTTAGAGGATATATTGAGAGCATATGTGTTGGATTTTAAAGGGAATTGGGATGACTACCCTCTTATTGAGTTTGTATATAATAATAACTATCATTTCAGTATTCAGATGGTTCCTTATGAGGCTCTTTATTGGTGAAGGTGTAGATATCCTATTGGCTGGTTTGAGGTTGGTGAAGCTTAGTCGATAGGACCAAACTTAGATTATTAATCCATGGAGAAGGTGAAAATAATCCAAGAGAGATTTAAAACAACACAGAGCCGTCAGAAATCCTATACATATGTTAGAAGAAGAGATTTGGAGTTTGAGGTTGATGATTGGGTATATCTAAAGGTTTCACCTATGAAGGGTGTTATGAGATTTGATAACAAAGAAAAGATCAATCCCCGATACATTGGTCCTTACAGGATATCCAAGAGAGTTGGAAATGTAGCTTATGAGTTGTTGTTACCGTTAGAATTAACAACAGTCCATCCAGTATTTCACATTTCTATGCTAATGAGGTGTTTGATTGATCCTTCACTTATTTTTCCTACCAAGAATATTGGTATCAAGACAACCTATTTTATGAGGAGGTTCTCGTTCAGATTCTTGATCGTCAGGTTTGCAAGTTGAGAACCAAAGAGGTTTCATCAGTTAAGGTCTTATGGAGAAATCAGTTAGTTGAGTAGGCTACATGGGAGGCAGAGGAAGATATGAAGAAGAGATACCCTCATCTCTTTTCCTTCGAGTTAGTTCCAGTCCAAGGTATTAACTCTTTCGAAAGTACTTATTCAGTTCAATCTCTCATTCAATGTTATGAGTTTATGTGAGTATTTTGCAGTAAATTGGGCTGTTAAACATTCCCCTACCCTTTTCATGCTCTGTTCAGCCATTATTCGAGGATGAAATTTTAGCACCCCAAAAATTTCTAAGCGAAGACTTGAACCATTCTATAATTGCATATAAACTCGTAGCAGGTGATTCTTAAATTGCTCATATGTGTAAAAGTCACTTCTTTAGTGTTTGTATGGATTTGGATATGAACTAAGGTTGGAAGAACCCCTAACACAAAGTTGTGTTGAAAGCTTCCTTACTGATTAAGTTTTGACATAAGATTCTACTTGGTCAACTTCAAATGATCATATCTCCCAAATTAGAATGAATTAGGTGGTCCATGACCAACAAATTTATGGTCTTTGAATCCTTTAGCCACTCCACCAAATTTGCCTCATTTAAAGTTTTAGAATAAAAAGTTATGGCCATTTTACTAGAGACTGTCATATCAGAAAAAACTGACGGCAGTCACGGCGGGACGTCAACGCTATGAGGGGCCATCAATTGGGCCACCAACTTTGTAGAAATTTTAGTGTTTCGGTCATTTTTGACGATGGTAGGTGACGGGCAGTCATCCTGATGATCGGCCATCAGGTCTTTTGGTATGACTGTGGTTTTGCATTTTCTGATTTATTTAGGGTATTTTGTACCTTTCCCATCCATTCTAAGCATAAATCCTGGCTTTTTTTTTCACCTAATTAAGGGTCTAAACCGTGTTAAAACATTATTTTACATTCTTTAACAATTCAAAGACTTGCAAGGACTCAAGAGGAGAAAAGCTAGGGCATGAAGTGTTCTTTAAATTTCAATCATTTTTACCAAAAACTATATTCTCATAGGTATGTAAGGCTATCATAGTGTTTGACTAGTTCATCCTCACACCCTACATTTGTAAAAATTCAGACATGGAGTAATCTAGGGTTTTTATTCTTGCTTTTGAGTATTCTTGAGATGAGTAGTATCGTTGAATTCCAAATTTCAATTCCTATTGTTGAGTTGTTGTATATCATGTATTGAGATTCTTGAATTAATTGTTCATGTGTATTTTCTAGCATGAACCTCATTTTTGAGAAATCCTTCTAACCAATCATTATCTTAAATTGATTTCTGATAAAAGTAAAAAAAGAGGTTTGAGTAGAGTCTGTAAAGATGTTTTGACAAATAGTATAAGGAAACTAAGTATTTCCTAGAGATAGCATTTTTAAAGTGAGAAAAAAGAAACTTTGATTTCTAAATGAGTTTAGGAGTTCAGAGATATTTCAGAGCAGTTGCCTTTTTTAAGAGGATAATTTGAGCAATTATATCAAACCAGAGAAGGATTATGTTTTATACACTACTAAAAAACAGCAAAAAAACGACAAAAGAAAAAGCGACGGACGGCGTCGCTCCAAAAAGCGATGGACTCAGCGATGCCGTCTGTCGCTTTTTAAATTAAAATTAATTTTTTTTTAATTTTTGTTTAAAAGCGACGGACGGCATCGCTGAGTCTGTCGCTTTATAAATTTTAAATTTTTAATTTTTTAATTTTTAATTTTTAATTTTTTAATTTTAATTTTTTTTAAAAGCGACGGACGGCATCGCAGAGTCCATCGCTTCTAAATGTTTTTATTTTTAATTTTTATTATTTTTTAAAAGCAAAGGACTGCATCGCCAAGTCCGTTGCTTTTTAATTTTAATTTATATTTTTAAATTTTTTAAAAAGCGACGGACTACATCGCCGAGTCCGTCTATTTTTACGGCGCTGCATCGCTGAGTCCGTCGCTTTTCTTCGCAGAATTTACAACATTATTTATTATATATCGATAGAGATGCAGTCCGTCGCTTTTTATTAATTTTAATTGTTTAACTATTTTTTAAATTATCGATGGATAGCATCTTTATGTATGTTGCTTCTTGGTCGAAATATGTGGTAAAATATTTTAAAAAAGCGACGGACAATGTCTCTTTGTCCGTCGCTTTTTGGTGAAAAGGTCATCAAACTTTTTCAAAAAAAGCGATGGACATAGAAACTCTGAGGTTCGACCTCATGAGATCGGTATATTTTATTAAATCTAATTACTTTTAATAAAAGTGACATTCGGAGGTCGATTTGTTTAAAATATTCCTATAAATCATAATTTTTCTATTGTGCATAATACTAAAATTTCATTTACACCTATAATTAATTGTTCAAAAAGTGTAACATTTTTGTATACTTAATTTATAAAAAAAAGTTAGAATTCGTGGAATAAATAAAAAAATATCTATAATCCATATTTAGAATATGAAACTATGTTGATATGAATTAGGAGAAAATTAACTTGATGGATAAATTAATTAAATTTATTAGATTAAAATTTTGTTGATGTGTAGTTAAATTTTATATATATATATATATATATATATATATATATATATAAAATTTTAATTAATAAAACTAATTTCTCTCACTTCTCTCTCACTCTCTCTCTTTCGCACTCACTCTCGCGATTCCGACGGACGGCAGGCAGCAACTCCGACCGGCGCCACCGCAGCAACCCCGACCGGTGCCACGCCACAAGCCCAGCAGCAAAAGTTTGCGGGCACGCAATAGATTGATCAGCCGCAGCAGCGCAGCTTGCACCAGCAGCAGGTTGACCACGCCGACGCCGCGTCGATCCTGACCGGTGCCGCCTCCATCCCGACCGGCGCGCCTCCATCCCGACCCATTGTCCTTCTCCTTTAATTCAAGGTTAGGGTTTCATAATATTATTTTTAATTTCTTTCGATTTGAGTATTTAATTTGTTAATTAGTTTATTGAATTAGTTTTTAATTGATTGATTGTTAGTTAGTAAGGGAATGATTTAGGGTTTTTGATTGTTAGTTTGAATTAGGGATTATTTGATTGTTAGTTTGTGTTTGTTGATGGTGAATTGAAATTTTAATGTTAGGGTTAGTTTAAATTAGGGTATCTTAGAATTTGTTTGAAATTTGGTATTTCTTGAGTTAATTAGTTTGATTTTGGAATTGCATGTAAGATTAGATTGAATTAGGGTATTTAAGGACTTGTTTGAATTTGGGTATTATTTGAGTTAGTTTGAATTATTATTGAGATTTTAAGACTAATAGTTTGAATTTGGGATTAGGAATAGCTAGCTAGTTGAATTTAGGATTTTAGCACTAGTTAGATTTTGGGATTTTAGGACTAGTTTGAATTTGTGATTTTAAGACTAGTTTGAAATTTGAATTTATGACTAGTTTGAATTTATTATTGAGATTTTAGGACTACTAATAGTTTGAATTTGGGATTTTAGCACTATAGTTTGAATTTGAAATTTTAGAGATTTGAATTACAACTTAATTAAAACTTATAATTAATTAGAACTTGAATTTACTTTAAATTGAACTTAATTAGGAATATGAACTTGAAATTAGATTGGGGTAGTTGGAACTAATTAGCTTGAATATATAACTAATTAAGTTTAATTAGAAATTAGATATGAACTTGAATTGAAACTTCAACTTATTAAAACTTAAATATATATATATATATATATATATATATATATATATATATATATATATATATATATATATATATATATATATATATATTCTTGGATTTGAAGTTTATATTTAACTAATTTAAGGATTTTTTTGTGCTAGGCAACTGAGGAAGCTCAACATCAAAAAAAGTTGATACAAGACTATATTGCTTCTTTCACAAAGTGGAGATAAGGTTAGTGCTTCTAAGTTTCTTAAGTTCAAGTACAATTGCATGTTTTCAATAATGTGTTTGTGTCCTTCTAGTATTAATACTTAGCTTTATTTTTGTGATAATGTGTTTGTTAAGCATAAGTACCAACACTAGTTGATCCTATTGATGACAAAATTGATTTTCTTGCAAGATTGATTTGTGTCCATCTAGTGTTGACACTTAGCTTTAATTTTGTGATAATATGTTTGTTAAGCATAAGTACCAACACTAGTTGATCCTATTGATGACAAAATTGATTTTCTTGCAAGATCGATTTGTGTCCATCTAGTGTTGACACTTAGCTTTAATTTTGTGATAATGTGTTTGTTAAGCATAAGTACCAACACTAGTTGATCCTATTGATGACAAAATTGATTTTCTTGGAAGATCGATTTGTGTCCATCTAGTGCTGACACTTAGCTTTAATTTTGTGATAATGTGTTTGTTAAGCATAAGTACCAACACTAGTTGATCCTATTGATGACAAAATTGATTTTCTTACAAAATCGATTTGTGTTCATCTAGTGTTGACACTTAACTTTAATTTTGTGATAATGTGTTTGTTAAGTTGTGTGAATATGTTAAGATAAATAATGTGGTTTATTTGGTGGATTGGTTGTTGTTTTAAGTTTAAACTAAACTAGTTTAGGTTGTTAAGTTGTGTGAATATGTTAAGATAAATAATGTGGTTTAGTTGGTGGATTGGTTGTTGTTTTAAGTCTAAACTAAACTAGTTTAGGTTGTTAAGTTGTGTGAATATGCAAAGATAAATAATGTGGTTTAGTTGGTGGATTGGTTGTTAGTTTAAGTCTAAACTAATCTAGTTTAGGTTGTTAAGTTATGTGAATATGCTAAGATAAATAATGTGGTTTAGTATGTGGATTGGTTGTTGTTTTAAGTCTAAACTAAACTAGTTTAGGTTGTTAAGTTGTGTGAATATGCTAAGATAAATAATGTGGTTTAATTGGTGGATTGGTTGTTGTTTTAAGTCTAAACTAAACTAGTTTAGGTTGTTAAGTTGTGTGAATATGCTAAGATAAATAATGTGGTTTAGTTGGTGGATTGGTTGTTGGTGTAAGTTTAAACTAAACTAGTTTAGGTTGTTAAGTTGTGTGAATATGCTAAGATAAATAATGTGGTTTAGTTGGTGGATTGGTTGTTGTTTTAAGTCTAAAGTTAAGTTGTGTGAATATGCTAAGATAAATAATGTGGTTTAGTTGGTGGATTGGTTGTTGGTTTAAGTTTAAGCTAAACTAGTTTAGGTTGTTAAGTTGTGTGAATATGCTAAGATAAATAATGTGGGTTAGTTGGTGGATTGGTTGTTGGTTTAAGTCTAAACTAAGATAGTAAATTGTTATATTGTTTAAACAAGTTAAACTAAATAATTATTTATAATATAATTAAATATCTATATTTTTGTAGATGGATCATCGTTTGTGGATGTATAATATGCATTATGAAAATGGTGCTGGATTAAAACCTGAGTTTATTGACGGTGTTAGAAATTTTATTGAACATACAATGACACTTGATATTTTCAAGAATAATGGATTGGTTAGGTGTCCTTGTAGGCATGTAAGTGCTTAAATTTTTTTTAAACCAGATACAGTTATGGTTCATCTGTACCGTAATGGATTTAAGCCTAGATATTTTGTATGGATTGATCATGGAGAAAGTGATGGATTGGATGGTATGTTTTATAATTCGATGCCTGTGGATGTATATAATATGGTTGCACCAGATGGCCAAATTAGGGTTGAACAGGTTAGGGTTGAACACGATAGGGTTGAACGTGATAGGGTTCATGAAAGGATCAATGATGCTTTTGGAGTTCAAGGTGGGATGGAACCGAAACAATATTTTGATGAAGCTCCTAATAAAGAAGCAAGACGCTTTTATGATTAATTAGAAGAGTCTAGTTGTCCACTATGCGAAGGGAGTCCGCATTCTGCTTTGTCAGTTGCAGTTAGATTAATGAACATTAAATCAGATTGGAATGTGCCTAATGCTGCTATGGACTCAATGGTTGATCTTTTGGGTGGACTAGTTAATCCGGAGTTTAACATACCAAAGAACTTCTATCAGGCAAAGCGTTTGGTATCCAAGTTAGGATTGACGTATGATAGAATTCATTGTTGTGTTAATGGCTGCATGTTGTTTTACAAGACTGATAATGAATTAGAAAATTGTAAGTTTTGTGGATATGCTCGTTATAAGAGGACTCCGACTGGAAAGATGGTCCCAGTTCAAGCGATGCATTATCTACCTCTCATTCCTAGGTTAAAGAGGTTGTATGCATCGATGAGGTCTGCCCCATATATGAGATGGCATCATGAATATAGAAGGCCGCCGGGTGTCTTGTCTTATCCATCTGATGGTGAAGCATGGAAGTATATTGATAATATATATCCTGATTTTGCTAGTGAACCAAGAAATGTTAGATTGGGGTTATGTTCAGATGACTTCACACCATTCTCTAATAATGCTTCGCCTTATTCATGCTGGCCGGTATTTCTTACTCTGTATAATCTTCCTCCTGAAATGTGCATGACTAGTCCCTACATCTTTCTAAGTTGTGTTATTCCAGGTCCCCGTAATCCAAAAAGTTTGATTGATGTCTATCTACAACCATTGATAGATGAGCTCAAACAATTGTGGTTTGAAGGCATTTTGACTTATGATATATTAACTAAGCGGAATTTCGTTATGCGTGCTTCTTTAATGTGGACTATTAATGATTTTCCTGCATACGGGATGTTGTCTGGTTGGATGATAGCTGGAAAGCTAACATGTTCGTATTGCATGGAAAATAGCAAGACATTCACTTTAAAGCATGACAGAAAAAATACATGGTTTGATTATCATCGCCAGTTCTTGCCAATGGACCATAACTTTAGAAAGATGAAAAATGCATTTAGAAAAAATAAGGTTGAAAGTGACCCCCCACCTCCAGTACTCACAGGGCATCAAATTTGGGAGAGAATTTCTCAATTACCTAAAATTACAGAAGCTCCACTTTCTAGACTTCTTGGATATGGTGTTGAACATAATTGGACCAAACAAAGCATATTTTGGGAGTTGCCGTATTGGAAGGACAATTTGCTACGACATAATCTGGATGTGATGCACATTGAAAAAAATTACTTTGACAATTTGTTTAACACGGTGATGGATGTTAAGGGTAAGACAAAAGACAATCCAAAAGCTAGAATGGACATAAAGGAATATTGTCGAAGAAAAGAGTTATGGCTGCAAGAATTATAGAATGGTAAAATAGTTAAGCCCAAAGCTAGCTTTTCATTCACATTGGATGAGAAACGTGAAATTATTCAGTGGGTTAAAAATTTGAGGATGCCCGAGGGCTAGCTTCAAATTTAGGAAAGCGGGCAGATATGAATGAAGGAAAATTGATAGGTATGAAAAGTCATGATTGTCATGTGTTCATGCAAACTTTAATTCCTATCGCTTTTAGCCATCTACCCGAAAGGATATGGAAACCAATCACAGAAATAAGTCTTTTTTTTAAAGATTTATGTTCTGGAAAGTTGTTGGAGAGTAGTTTAGACAGGATGGAGGAAAATATTCTTGTTACTACTACTAAATTGGAGAAGATATTTCCATGTGGTTTCTTTGATGTGATGGAGCATCTTCCAATTCACCTTGTACAAGAGGCTCGCCGCGGAGGTCTAGTTCAAACAAGATGGATGTATCCATTTGAGAGGTATCCATTTGAAATATTCACTAAGTTATATATATTCGCCAAGTCTTTTATATATTTACATATATATACATATATATATGCAGAGAAATTGGTAGTTCGAAGCAAACGATTAAACAAAACGGAAGGATCGAAGGATCATTTGTTCAAGGTCATATTGGGAGAGAAACTGCTGATTTTTATTCTTATTACTTTGGTCATAATGTGTTATGTAGGAGAAACAGGCCCAATCGCAATGATGAAGGTGATAGTGATCCTTTATTTCCACCGATATCAATTTTTAATCAAAATGGTAGAGGATCTAAAAAGTGTGGAAAGCGAGGCTTCACTGATATGGAAATGCAATCAGCTGTGACACATGTTTTGCTTAATTTTCCAGAGATTCAATCATATGTCAAGTAAGTGTTAAAAATATGTTATTAAATTACATACTAGTAAGTGAGCATTAATTAACGAAACACTTAAATGTAAAATGATCAGCTTGTTCGTAAACACATGGGGTAATGAAGCCATCTATACAGAATTTTCCAAATGGCTGAGGAACTATGTAAGTGTTCAATCACTAAGTATTTAATAATATATTCATGTTATACTAATTTATATTACTTGAAATAACAATCACGTAGGTTTATGATGAATACTCAAGTGTCTAACATTTGCAATTAGTGAAAGAAGTAGCACTTGGACCTGAATCTCAAGTACTAACAATGAATAAGTATTGTGTCAATGGTTTTAAGTTTCAAACTGAAGAAGTTTCTAGGAACAAGAAAACAAATAATAGCGGTGTCTACATATAAGGTGATGCTGATGGTACTGGTCAAACTATTGAATATTATGGTGTCATTCAAGAGATTATTGAACTGAGGTATTCAAGTTGGCCTAACAAGAAGATTGTATTGTTTCGGTGTGAGTGGTTTGACCTATCACATAGAGGCACAAAGATGGACTATCAACATAATATAATTGAAGTAAAGCACACTAGGAAATACAGAAGTTATGATCCTTTTATTATTGCACAAAATGCTAAACAAGTGTATTACGCTTCATATCCATTACGTAGAGACAAAGCTGATTGGTGGGGTTGGAAGAATTGAAACTGACAATGTCTTAGATGTGGCATATCAAAATGATGTTGCAATTGTTCAACAAGAAGTTGATGTTGAATTGGAAACCACACTACAACATCCTCAACACATATTAGAAGAAGTATCTGATGATGACATACTGAATGTTGGGGAAGAAATATTCGAGAATGAGGAAAATGAATCATTTGATGACGAAGAATGGGACAATAATGAAAATGAAACAACTGAGGAGGAAGAATGGGAAAATGATGGAATTAAAACAAGCGAGGAGGAATAATGTAGAATGAAAGCTAGCTAGTATATATGTAAGTGTATTTTGCTAATTTTATTTAATTTATAATTTTTATATATAATATACTTGTAAATTTGCATACAAATGTCATCAAGCGGTGACAATGATAGACATCAGAAGAATCTTCGAGTTAGCCAGACTAAACAGGCTAAGAAGAAGAAGTCTAGGAGGCCGATGGATCCCGAGGATATTGCAGGATCTATTTTTTCTGCGCCAGAGCGCATCAGCCATGATACTCATTTATTTGCGATTCTGTTTGGTACGACTGATCCTCGGTAATATTATCCTCATTACCGTCGACCACTCGGTAGTTCATCTACTTCACAGCCATTGCCTGCACGACGCTATGAGGACCTACCTTTACAGGCTATTCATCGAGCACGACCCTTATCGGCCGGTACTCCATCTCCTACGGGTACATCTTCTCAGTTATCTACCATGAGGCTTGGAGATTCTAGTAGCGAGCAGTCAGATGCTATGGTCGATACCCCTCCATTGACTCAACGTTTTGTGCATCCTGACGTACGACCCTCGTCTACAGCTACACCTAGTGCTACACCACATGATACGATGTCTTCTCTAGCTCCTGGCCAAAAGGACAGACTTGGTAGAGTCATGATTGAGCTCGATGGATCATCGTAAGTTTGTTTTGTTATCTATTTGTTAGTTTATTTTATTTATTTCTTATACTTTAATTTATTATTCATGAACTAACATGTTTATTATGTGTTTTGCAGGTGGTATCCTGCAAAGGATGCTACCCGGGCTTTAAAAGAATGTGTTAAAAGACTCTATACACAGGCTTATCACACTTGGACCGAGATTCCAAATAGTATACGCCAGACGATGTTTAATAACTTTAAGGTATATATTTTTTAGTTAAGTTTAGTATACTTTACTTTTTTTTACTATCGATATAATTAACGTTATTCAATTTTTTTTAGACTATGTGTACTTGGGAGTCGAGGTGCAATTTGGTCATTGAGACCACATTTGAGAGGAAGGTATCCACCAGACTGTCTGCCTGGCTAAAGAGTGTTTGGGATAGTGCTATACGTCCCGGTTGGATATTGCCTAGTGTTTTTGATGAATTGAGTGTGTATTGGAAAACATATGAGTTTAAGGCAATATCAGATCAAGCCACAAAGGCTAGAGGTAGTCTTAAAGGTGGCTCGTTGCACACCGGAGGTGCAAAGACGGTTGGAACAATTGCATGAGAGATGGTAAGTTCTTATTTAAACTTTTAAATAAATAATTAGTTGATTCATATATATCGTTATAAATTTCAGTTTTTTTTATAGGAAAAAGAATTGGGATGCCCTCCCATTGAACTAGAGGATTTCAAAAAGACTCATGTAAGGAAGAAAGAAAATGAGTCGGATCTGGATGTGTAGGTGGAGGAAAGGGCCGAACGAACTTTTTTAAGTTACTTAATATGAATAATATATATATTAATAGTGAATATATAATATGTATATATATTAATGTCAATTTTTATATTTAATATGCAGAATGACTTTCAGCACTACGTCACTGAGAATCTAGATAGTTCGGTCCAATTGGCCCCTGAACTGTCCACCCAGATTTGGAAAGAAAAAGTGGTAGAGGGGACACACAAGGGTAGATGCTATGGTCTAGGCTCTCAAAATGATGTTAGACGACTCCTGCCAAGCTTAGAAGGTATTGGATGGTCACGTCAAGCCGAGGCACTTGACACTGTTCAAATTGCTGCTATGTCGGATCAAATAGCTCAACTTACAGCAGCACTAGCAGAGTCAGAGCAAAGAAGAGTAGTTGAACCAAAAAGCATGAATGAGACAATTCAGCAAATCAAAGAACAAGTGATGAACCTCGCTTGTTGACCTAATACTTCGGCTCCTGATGACACCGATGACGAGAGTGATGAGGATGATTATGTAGATCTCACTCCCTAGTTTATATCTTTGGACATTTATAAACTTTTTTAAACAAATATTGAAAGATTTTATAATTTTATAATTTATGATTTATGTACTTTTGAATGTTATTTTATATTTTGTTTAGATTGTTATAATTGTGTGTTTGATTAGGCTGAATACTGTAGTATTGAATTGAATTGAATTTTATTTGCAGATGGGCAGCAGAAACTGAAAATTTTCTGCTGTAAAAAATAAAGCAGGAAAAGCGACGGACTGCGTGGTTTTGTCCGTCGCTTTTTTGGGTTTTATTTTTTAAAAATTCTAGAAAAGCGATGGACAGCGTGGTTTTGTCAGTCGCATTTCTGGATTTTATTTTTTAAAAGTTCCAGAAAAGCGACGGACAGCGTCTAAATTTAGAAATAAAAAAAAATTAAAACAAAAGAGATGGAGTCTGTCGCTATTTTGAAAAAATTAAAAAAAATCAAATTTCCAAAAATAGACGTTGTCCGTCGCTTTTTGCTACGTTGTCCGTCTCATTTTTGCGACGCTGTCCATCGCTTTTAAAAGCGACGGAATCCATCGCTTTTTAGCGACGCAGTCTGTCACTTTCTGAAAAGCGTCGAGCTAAAAAGCGACGAAACTGATTGCGTCGCTTTTCCATCGATTTTGACGCGAAAAGCAACGCAGTCCGTCGCTTTTTGGCGTCTTTTTTTTAAATCTTTTTAGTAGTGATACATTGTTGCATAATTATATATATTATTGGCAGAGTAGTATTGAGCATTGATATAGGAATGAGTTCAGATAACTAAAATCCACATAAACCATGTCTTGCCAACATGGTACAAAATCCTACTTTTTAGATGAATCATGAGAGTCGGTTTGGGTGGTGTATTGATTCAGAAAGGGATGGTGATTGCTGATGCTTCTAGGAAGCCCATGAAAAGAACTACCTTACTCTGATTTGGAATTGGTAGTCTTCAGTACATTTTCAGTTAGAGGGATATGAACTTGAGGCAGCGTAGATGGCTTGAGTTTTCGAAGAACCACGGTGGGACCATTCTATATCATCCAAGAAAGACCTCTATGGTGACTGATACATTGAGTAGGAAGACTCCTAGCATGAGTAGTTTTGCTGTGCTCAGTACTGAGGAAACACCGTTGTCTAGATATTTTCAAGGATTAGCTAACAGTCTTATTCGATTGCAAATATCATAGGAGAGTGGTGGAATGATTTCTTTTATTGAGTCTAGATGTTCTTTGGTGGGTAGATTGATGAGCGACAATTTGATGATGAGAAGTTATGTCTTACTCGAGACAAGGTATCGAGAGATGAATCCAAGGAGGTTGCGCTTGATTCTGATGGGTTATTGAGGATTAGAGGTAGGATTTGTGTGCCTAAGGTGATTCCTTCTCGTGCCCGGATAAAGAATGGGCATGACTCCTCCTCTCCCCGTTCTACCGTCTAAACAGGCCGGCCGTTCTAAGTTTTGGGGTTGGGTCGGATAGGACCAGATCCAATCGGATCTGATCGTAGCTTCGAGTTCAGGTGCCGTACTGCGGTCGGACCGATTTGGTTAGATTTATTTTGGAGGAGGCTCACTGTTCTCGATATTTTATCTATCTGAGAGTTGCTAAGATATATCACAATCTGAGTCAGCATTACTAGTGATATGGTATTAAGAATGATATTTCTGAGTTTATGTCTAGGTGTTTGACTTGCCAACATGTTCAGTGTGAGAATCAGTGACCTGGAGGTGTGTCTCATAGGATACCCATTCCTAGTTGGAAGTGGGAACGTATTACCATGGACTTCATTGTGGGATTTCCTACCACCGTGGGTGTTTATGATTATATTTGGGTCGTTGTTGATAGGTTCATTAAATCTGCCCATTTCATCCAGTTCGGACAAAGTATATGGCAGAGAAGTTAGCCCAATATAATATCAGTCATAATGTGTGACTACATAGAGTCGTTGTTTCTATTGTCTCTAATAGGGGTTCATTGTTCACTTCCCATTTCTGGAAGGAACTGCATCATGGTTGGGGTACTCGGTTAGATATGATTACAACCTTCCACCCTCAGATAGATGGTCAGTGCGAGCATACAATTCAGGTATTGGAGGACATGCTCCGATCTTGTGTGACTGACTTTGGTTCTAGATGGGATCAACATTTGCTCTTAGCAGAATTTTCTTACAATAACAATTACACTCTAGTATTTAGATAGCCCCATTGAGGCATTTTATGGAAGATTGTTTAGATCTCCGATTGGTTGGTTTGATTCGGCTGAGATGGAACCTTTAGATATAGACTTACTTAGAGATGCTATGGAGCAGGTCTTGATGATTCAAGTTAGACTATTGACAAACTAGATTCGACAAAAGAGATATGTAAATCCAAGAGTTTGATCCTTAGAGTTTATGAAGAGAGATCATATTTGGTTCAGAGTGTCACCTATGAAGGGTGTGATGCATTTTAGAAAGAAGGGAAAGGCTATCCCTCAAATTATTGGCTCGTTTGAGATTTTTAGACGAGTTGGAGAGGTGTCCTATAAGTTGGGCTTGCCAACTAGTTTGTCAGTTGTACATCTTGTTTTCCATGTCTTCACGCTTTAGAAGTATATCTTGGATGAATCTTATGTGCTTTCACTCAATTAAGTGGAGCTAGAGAAAAACTTGACATTTGAGAAGGATATTATAGGTATTTTGGATAGCTAAGTTCGGAAGTTTAGAACCAAAGATATTGCTTCACTGAAGGTGCAATGGAAGCACCATTGTAAGACGTTGAATTTGAAAAGAAGGAACAAAAAATTTCACTTTCTTAGCTAGTTTCTGAACAGACAAAGGCCACCTACTAATCGTAGGTACCTTTATAGGCCTTAGAGGGAAGTCGTAAGTGGAGGGGTGATTGTTTTTCCAGAGTCAAGTTCTAGTACCCTTTTTATAATTCACTAGGACAATCCGTTGTTCAATGTATTTGTCGTAGGTAGGTCTCGTAAGTGAGTCCCATACTTGGTTAATATTTTAGAGTCAAAGTTGGACACACGGTGGCCATGTACGCACTGTAGGTAGACCAATGAACTGTACTTGGGTACCATCGCTGAGGGCCCAAATCTAGTCCCTCAAACCCCACATACGGTTGACCAGGACGGTCTGTAGTTTGACCTAAGGACCATAGGTCCATCCATTGGTGGAAGCCTGACAGTTTTATTTTAAGGGTTTTTGATTATATTAACACAATAATATGATGTTTTACCCTCTACCCTAGGTCCTATATAAACATTTTTACCCCAAATTACCCAATTAAAAACTCACTCTCCTAAATTCCTAAAAGTTGACCAAGTTCTTCCTCCCAAATTCTCTCAAGTCTATGAAAGAAGAAGGAGCGCTAGAGTTCCAATCACGTCTCAAAATTCTCCATTTTTCTTGGGCTTTGGTATTAAGGTATGTGTTCCTTCACCCATGAAGTCCTTTCCTCCATGGGGTTCCCAAAGATTTCATGTCTTTACTTAAATTCTCCAATTGTCAAAATTAGGGTTTAATTCAAGGAATGTGGGTTTGTTCCAATTATGATTTATTTTGATCAATCAAGTCTTATAATGCATTATTTGATGCTAATCTATGATATATAGTTGAAATTGCACTCGCCCATGCATTAATTATGCATTTTCAACCATGATCTTACGATGAACTCATGAACTATGAAATTGTGGAGATGTCAATGCTTTTATGAAATTGTTTTAGATGAGTTAAGATTGCTTTGAGAGTAAAGCATCAATGTTGTTATTGTGAAAGGTTATTTATACATAAAGGGTTCATAGGGTTGAAAGTTTTTCTCAACTAAACTTTGAATCAAGATTTATGTGCTATTTTAATGAACTTTAGCTTTGATTGGCTACTTGATTTTTCCTTTCCATGGATAATAAGATGAAATGATTAATGACTATTTCATGGGATTTATGCTTAGCACCAAGTGGACAAGTGACGATTACCCATGTCCCATAACTACATGCCACCATAGGTTTTTTTTAGATACACATTAGCTAGTAGATCCATTTAAGTTAGAATTTTATGGTTCTTGCCTTTGAAAGTAAGGACATCTCTTTTCTTTGTGGGATAGATACTAAATTCAATGTTATAACTCACACGGTCCATGTAAGTTAATGGAAAGTTTCCACAATAATGAATTAAGGTCACTTCTAGAAGTATCTCAAATATGTTTGAAAGATGTTTAACTTGCATTGACAATGATTTCGACTTATGTCTTCTAACTTGTTATTTTAAGAATTAGCTTCATCATTGCATGTCATATAATGTCCTTTTAGCATGATTTCATAATGATTATACATTGCTGTCATACTTAGTACATTGCATGTACTAACACATACTCTTGCCTATATTGTTTCACTAATGTAGGGTCAGATGCTTCCATTCCACACACTCGTGGCTAGTTGATACCTTGTAGCTTTTGGCGATTGGTGAGTTCTCATGTTTTGAGGGCTGAGACTCTTTATTGCTTTATGTATTTTCATTTCAGATGTTGTATGTGATCTATGAGTTATGTCTCAATCACTCTTTCGATGTAATGGATGGCTTGAGAATTATCTTAGACTTCTAGTACTTTTACCAAACTCTTTATAATTCAAAAATGTCTTTTCAAATCTTTAAATTCTATTATCTTGTATGATGTATGCTAAGTGGCTTGTGTAAGGGCTTTTGGGGTCTTATATTCCATGTCACGTTTAGGGTATACTTTGGGTCGAGGCAAACTTGGTATTCAGAGCACACGTTTAGAAAGGTCCTAGGAAGTCTCTAAGCCATGTCGAGTGGAGTCTTGTTCATGAGTTTGAAAGGTGCCACATCTATGAATAAGAAGCTTTAAGATAATTGGAAAACTCTTTTTAATTACTCTAAAGTCGTGTGATAGAGCGCAACTCTATATGTCTTTCTCCTAATTCGAAGAACATACGTTAAGAGAAATATGACTAAGAATGTGGAACGAGAAACTCCTCAAGCTCCTCAAGTTCTGGTTGACCCTTTGGCCGATCAAGTGACTAATGCGGTGTGTAGGGCTGCTTTTCAAGTGTTGGCCCAAGCCATGGCAGCTCAAGTCAATAGGGAGGTTGTGGTCCCCATGAACCCAAATGTGGGTACGACAACAACTAGAGTGAGAGATTTCACTATAATTAATCCTCTAGAGTTTCATGGTTCCAAGATTGAGGAGGATCCTCAATAGTTCATTGATGAAGTGTATAAGGTGTTGATAATCATGGGAGTGACGCTGGTGGAAAAGGTGGAATCGGTCTCTTTTCAATTTAAGAGTGTTGCTCAAGTTTGGTTTAACCAATGGAAAGGAGATATGGTGGTTGGTGTAGGTATTCTTGATTGGGAAAGCTTTGAGGTCACTTTTCTTGATAGGTTCTTTTCACTTGAGATGAGAGACACAAAGTTACTTGAATTCATAAACCTTCGTCAAGGAAACAAGAGTGTGAAGGAGTACACTTTGAAGTTCACATTGTCTAGATATGCTCTTACTATGATTGTCGATCCTAGGGAAAGGATGAGTAAGTTTGTTTTAGGACTATATCAGATAGTAGTCAAATAATGTTGTACCACCATGCTTATCAATGATATTGACATTTCTCTATTAATGGTGCATGCTCAAAAAATAGAATAAGAGAAACTTAAGGAGAAATATAGGGAGGTAAAGAAGGCAAGGACCGGTGATGGTGGCTTTTTGCATTCAAGGTTTGATAGACATAGTCGTTCTAAGTTCCAGCAAATGTTTTCCGTTCAAGGTTCCTCCAATGATCCTCCTAAATTCAATAAAGATAGGGTGTCCAACCCTAAGCCTCAAGAAGGAAATGGTAGTGGATCTTCATTGTCTACTTGTGCTAGATGTGGAAGAAAGCATGAGGGTAGATATCTAGCAGGCTCTAATGCATATTTTGGTTGTGGTAAGACATATCATACAATAAGGGGTTATTTTTCATTTGCTAAGAATGAAGGAGATAATCGTCTATGGGCTCAACCTAACCCTTTGTTAGGTTCTGGTGGGAGTCAGAAGCAAAACAGATTATATGCACTCCAAACGCATCATGAGCAAGAGGTTTCTCCTGATGTGGTTACCGGTATGTTGAAAGTTTTTCATCTTGATGTTTATGATTTTCTTGATCCCGATGATACCTTGTCTTTAGTGTCACCATATGTGGCAAGGAGGTTTTATAGTCTTCCGAATATGTTGTTTGA
Source organism: Solanum bulbocastanum (assembly GCA_037074985.1). Classification (NCBI taxonomy): domain Eukaryota; kingdom Viridiplantae; phylum Streptophyta; class Magnoliopsida; order Solanales; family Solanaceae; genus Solanum; species Solanum bulbocastanum. The sequence continues at coordinate 15,773,727 of CM073607.1, read as the reverse complement.
TCATTTTTTTGTCTCTATTCCTATTGGTGAATCTATTGTGGCTAGAAGAGTCTACATAAATTGTCCCGTCTCTTTATCCCTTAGAGTCACTCATGTTGATCTTATTGAACTTGATATGTTAGATTTTGATTTTATCCTTGGTATGGATTAGTTGCATTCTTGTTATGCTTCTATTGATTGTAGAACTCAAGTGGTCAAGTTGCAATTGTCCAATGATCCCATCCTAGAGTGGAAAGGGGGAAATTTTATGCCGAAAGGTCAATTTGTTTCTTGTCTTAAAGCTAGAAAGATGATTTTTAAGGGTTGAATATACCATCTAGTTAGCGTGAGGGATATGGATTCTGAAACCCCTTATCTTGAGTCGGTCCCTATTTTTAATGAGTTTTTAGAAGTGTTTCCTAATGATTTACCCGGTGTTCTTCCCGAAAGGGAAATAGACTTTGATATTGACCTTCTTCCAGATAATATATCTATTCCTCCTTACCGAATGGCTCCGACAGAACTTAAGGAATTAAAGGAGCAATTTAAAGATTTGTTGGATAAGGATTTCATCTGATCGAGTATCTCTCCATGGGGTGCTCCAGTCTTGTTTGTTTAAAAGAAAGATGGTCACTTCTTGTATGCATCAACTACTGTCAGTTGAGTAAGGTTACCATTGACAATAAGTATCCTCTTCTAAGGATAGATGATTTTTTTTATCAACTTCAAGGAGCAAGCTACTTCTCTAAGATTGAACTCCATTCGGGTTATCACCAATTGACGGTGAAAGAGGATAACATTCCGAAAATGGCTTTTTGAACTCAAAATGGTCATTCTGAGTTTTTGGTGATGTCATTTGGCTTGAGTAATGCTCCAGAAGCATTTATGGATTTGATTAATAGGGTGTTTAGACAATACCTTGATATGTTATTAATTGTACTTATTGATTATATCTTAATTTACTTAAGGAGTGAAGAAGAGCATGTAGATCATTTGAGGATTGTGTTGCAAGTCCTTAAGGGCCAACAACTCTTTGCAAAGTTTAGTAAGTGTGAGTTTTGGTTAATATTTGTGGCTTTTGTTGGTCACATTATTTTTGGAAAGGGTATTGAGATAGATCCTAAGAAGATGGATGCGATTGAAAGTTGACCTAGACATCTATCCCCTTCGAATATTAGAAGTTTCTTTGGTTTAGCCGGTTATTATTAAAGTTTTATGGAAGGGTTTTCATCGATTGCCTCTCCATTGACGACATTAACCCAAAAAAATGTCAAATTCTTATGGTCGGAAGCTTATGAAAAGAGTTTTCACGAATTGAAAGATAGACTTACTTTCGCTCCGGTGTTGACTTTACCTAAAGGAACCGATGAGTTTGTTGTTTATTGTGATGCTTCAAGAATTGGGTTAGGAGGTGTCCTTATGCAAAATGGTAAAGTAATTACCTACGCTTCAAGGCAACTTAAGATTCACGAAGAGAACTATCCTACCCATGACTTAGAACTAGCGGCAGTTGTGTTTGCCTTAAAGATTTAGAGGCATTGCTTATATTGTGTTCATGTTGATGTATTTACCGACCACAAAAGTTTGCAATATGTTTTTAAACAAAAATTTCTAAAGCTTCGCCAAAAAAGATGGCTTGAGTTACTAAAGGATTATGACATGAGTGTTATTTATCACTCCGACAAAGCAAATGTTGTGGTGGATGCTCTTAGTCGGTTATCAATGGGTAGTGTTTCTCATATTAATGATAGTAAGAAGGAGTTGGTTCAAGATGTTCAATTACTTGATTCCACCAAAGGTGGTGTTATGGTTCACAATGGTTCTGAATCGTCTTTTGTGTCAGAAGTGAAAGCAAAGCAAGGCCTTGACCCAATCTTGATTGAGTTAAGGAAAGAAATGCTTAAGAAATACATTGAAGCTTCTCCCAAGGGGGAGATGGAGGGCTTCAATATCAAGGTCGTTTGTGTGTTTCCAAGGTAGATGACTTAAGAGAGCAAATCTTATCAGAAGCCTATAGTTCTCGATATTCCATTCACAGGAGCCACCAAGATGTACCGTGACTTGCAGGAGGCCTGTTGGTGGAATGGGATGAAGAAGGATATTGCAGAATTTGTGGCTAAGTGTCCTAATTATGAACAAGTGAAAGTTGAGCATCAAAAGTTAGGATGTTTGTCCCAAGATATTAGTATCCCTACTTGGAAATGAGAAAATGTAAATATAGACTTCACGGTGGGTTTGCCCCGTACCTAGCGACAACATGAATCGATTTGGGTTATTGTGGATTGAATGATGAAATCAGCTTATTTCATCATCGTCAAGGTGTCTTATTCGGCAGAGGACTACAATAAGTTGTATCTAAGGGAATAGTTAGGTTGCATGAAGTGCCTCTATCCATTATCTCCGATATTGGTACTTGATTCACTTCTTAATTTTGGAAATCTTGCCAAAAAGGGGTTTGATACTTGTGTTAATCTTAGTACGACCTTTCATTCACAAACCGATGGGCAAGCAGCGCTAAGTATCCAAACTTTGGAAGATATGTTTAGAGCTAGTGTAATTGACTTCAAAGGTAACATGAATGATTATTTTACTTTGATTGAATTTGCGTATAACAATAGCTATCACTCAAGAATTGATATTCTTCCATTTAAGGCTCTATATGGTAGGAGGTGTAGGTCTCCTATAGGTTGGTTTGAAGTGGGTGAAGTTGCTTTGATTGGTCTCGAGTTGGTACATGAGGCTATGAAGAAAGTTTGGCATATTAGAGAAAGGTTGAAAATGACTCAAAGTCGACAAAAGTCATATGTCAATACTAGAAGAAGAGATCTTGAGTTCAAAGTGAATCATTAGGTTTATTTGAAAATTTCACCCATGAAGGGTGTGATAAGATTTCGAAAGAAAGGAAAACTTAGTCCTAGTTATGTGGGCCCATACCAGATTGTGAGGTGTATTGGTAAAATTGCTTATGAACTTGACTTACTTAATGACTTAGCATCGGTACATCCAGTTTTACATGTCTCCTTGTTGAAGAAATGTGTTGGTGATCCGACCTCGATAGTACCATAGGAGATTCTTGGTATAAGGGATAGTCTTTCTTATGAACAAGTTCCGGTTGAGATTTTTGACCGCTAAGTTCGAAAGTTGAGAAACAAAGAAGTTGTTTTCGTAAAGGTTCTTTGGAGGAATCAGTTAGTTGAGGGTGCTACTTGCGAGTCTCAGGTCGATATGATATCTCGTTATCCTCATCTTTTTCCCTCCATTCCTACTTTAGCTTGAGGTATTTAGTTCCTCATGGTTTACTCTTTTGGGTTCATGTGTCTTAGTTATTCCCATGTTTCCTCATTTATGCATGTTTATGAAAAGCTTAAATTTTGAATAAAATGAGTTAACTTGATTTATTTCTCCATTTTTATGTGCATTTGAGTATGACTTGCATATAGACCTTATTAGGTGATATTTTGGATACATTAACTTGGAGTTGATTTTACTTCTCAGATATGTGCATTTATGTTATTGCATTCATGTTGCGCTGTTAGATCTTGTTCCTACCTTTCTTATGATGTATTGAGTTCCATTTGACCAAAAATGTTCCTAGGGGGAGATATTATAACACCTCGAATTTGAAAAGAAGGAAAAAACATTCAGAATTTCTTAGTTGGTGTCTATACCGATGGACCCCACCAATATACTGTAGGTCCTCTTACATGCCGTAGGTAGGAGCCATAAGTGGAGGGGTAATTGTTTTTCCAGAGTCAAGTTCCAGTACCATTTATATGGTTCACCAGGATAGTCCATCGCTGAGTGTACGAGTCGTAGGTAGGTCTCGTAAGTGAGTCCCAGACTTGGTGAATTTTTTAGAGTCAAAGTTGGACCTACGGTGGTCATGTACGGACTATAGGTAGGCCAATGGACCATACATCGATCTTGTCATTGAGTGTCAAAATCTATGTACCTGAACTCCCACCTACGGTTGACCAAGACGGTCCATAGTTGGACCTGCGGACCATAGGTGCAACCATCGGAGGAGGTCCGATAGTTTTATTTTAAGGGCTTCTGGGTCATTTTATAATTATTCAAACTCAATACTATGTCGTTTAACCCTTTACCCTAGGCCCTATATAATCATTTTTACCCCAAAATTACCCAATTAAAAACTCATTCTCCTAACTTCCTAAAAGTTGGCTAACTTCTTCCTCCCAAATTCTCTCAAGTCTTAGGAACAAGAAAAAGAGTTAAAGTTCCAATCAAGTCTCCAAATTCTCCATTTTTGTTGGGATTTGGTAATATGGTATGTGTGCATTCACCCATGGAGCCCTTTTCTCCTTGATGTACCCCAAGATTTCAAGTCTTTACTTCAATTCTCCAATTGTCAAAATTAGGGTTCCATTCAAGGAATGTGAGTTTCTTCCAAGTATAATTTATTTAGATCAATTATATCTTCTAATGTATTATTTGATGCTAATCTATGATGTTTAGTTGAAATTGTGCTTTTCCATACTTTAATTATGCCTTTTCAACCATGATCTTATGATGAACTCATGAATTATGAAATTTTGGAGATATGCATGCTTTTATGAAATTGTTTTAAATGAGTTAAGGTTGCTTTGAGAGTAAAGCATCGATGTTGTTATTGTGAAAGGTTATTCTTGCATAAAAGTTTCGTAGGGCTAAAAGGTTTTCTCAACTAAACTTTGAATCAAGATTTAGGATCTATTGTAATGAACTCTAGCTTGGATTGGCTACTTGATTTTTCCTTTGCATGTATATAGTAAGATGAACATGATTAATGACTATTCCGTGGGATTTATACTTAGCACCGAGTGGACAAGTGGTGATTACCCATGTCCCATAACTATGTTCCACCATAGGTTTATCTTAGATAGATATTAGCTAGTGGATGTACTTAAGCTAGAAGTTTATGGTTCTTACCTTGGAAAGTAAGGATATCTCTTTTCCCTATGGGATAGACACCAGATTCCATGTTGTAGCTCACATGATCTATGCCAGTTAATGGCAACTTCCCACAATAATGAACTAAGGTTACTTTTATAAATATCTCAAATATGTTTTAAAGATGTTTAGCTTGAATTGATCATGATTTCGACTTATGTCTTCTTTATTTTAAGATTTAGCTTGGTTATTGAATGTCAAATAAAGTCATTTTAGCATGATTTTGAAACTCTTATGCATTGCTATCATACTTAGTTTATTTCATGTACTAACATATACTCTTGCCTACATTGTTTCACTAATTAGGCTCTGGTTCCATTCCGCACACCCGTGGCAAGTTGATACTTTGTAGCTTTTGACAATTGGTGAGTCTTCATGTTTCGAGGACCGAGACTCCTTATTTATTTATTTCTTTTCATTTTAGATGTTGTATGTGATGTATAGGTTACGTCCCAATCACTCTTTTGATGTAATAATTGGCCTGAGAATTATGTTAGACTTCCGCTACTTTTACCAAACTCTTTATAATTCAAATCTTTTGAACACTTTAAATTCTATTATCTTGTATGATGTATGCTAAGTGACTTGTATAGGGCCTCTTGGGTCTTATACGTCATGTCACATATATGGTGTAATTTGAGTCATGACAACCATTTAGTTGGAGAGACGACTGGGGAGATAGATTCTGACATGCGTGTCTAATATCCTCAACTTTTTTAAGCTTATGGTACTTTCTTGTACCTTATGTTCGAGGAGGAACATGGTTTTTATTGGTGGATAATGTAATGACCCGAAAGGTCATTTTTAGAAATTTTCATAATACTTATTGTTTTACCCCTTCCAATAGTTGTCTCGAGACATTCATATTCATTCGGTTAAGTTGGTTTAAGAATTTTGAACTATTTGTTTAGCTATAGTAAATTAATTTGTGGGTAAATATTAGATAATCAATTTTAATAGATGATTAATGGGCCAAGTCCATAATTTATTTAACACCCAATACTAGTTGACCCATATATTGAGATGAGTTAAAGGAATTTAGCATTTCTTAGACTACAATTGAGGAGAAATAAGAAGAAACTTTACACTGCTCAACAAAAGTGGACGATTGAGAACCGATAACCAAAGTCATCACAATAATCAAGCTCTCAGGTAATTGTTTAACTTTGATGTTGCCTGTTTTTTTTTTAATTATTTTTTTTTTTTTTAGTAAAATTAGGAATGATGGTAGTTTGTCTTATTAGAGGCAATCATAGTGGTGTTTCTACAAATTGGTAATGTCGAGCGAAGGAACTGATGATTTTGCAAATAATCTTCTGTGATATTTAATTCTTTTTTGGATCCTTGTTATAATTATCACACTATAATTCAAGTTTTGCAATATTAAAATAGGTAATTAAATATCAGGTGTATTGTATTATATGAATATTAATAAAGTTAGGTTATTGGGAGGAATTAAGCCTTAATACTTGGCTTGAGATGTAGGAAAATGATTATGGATTTGGGCGAGATTTTGGGTCTAGGATAGACATATAGTAATATAGGTGTTGTTAGTTTCAAAATCATATTGTGGTTATTTATTTGAAGATTGCATTGAATTGGGAGCCCAACGAAAGAGGAAGGCTCAAGTCTCAAAGTGAATTCTTGATTAATTGAGGCAAGTGGATTTCTCGACACCCTTGTTAACTATATAGAATTGTGTATATGCTTGTGGTATGTGTTGGGGGAGTAATGGAACTTGGAGATGATTTGAGTTGCTCATATTGAATGATTCTAATGTGGAAAAAGAGGCAACAAAAGGCAACTATATTATATACTGAAGTGTGATATATTGAGAATGATCGGAAAGATTTATTGATTGATAATTGATGTTGTATCAGGATTGTGTTATTGTGAATGGTGATTGATATGTAAATGGTCATATTTTCATTAATTGTGTGAACATGCCATTTGTAATAATTTTGAGCCATGATTGTTATGAGTGTTATGTGAATTGAGGAAGAATAAGGAATTAAAAAGGATGTACCATTTTGAGGGATGTGTCGCACGACGCGATGAATATTATAATTTGATGGATGACATATTATTTTATCAAGGGTCATGTTGCACATCATGAAGGATGCATGGACTGATAAGTCCCCCATTGGTCCCAGACTGAGTGACAATGATTGCATGTCGTTAGGTCAGGCATGCATCATCATACTTGACATTGCATTTCATTGTATTGCATATCTTGATCATGATGAACTTGTGAGTACTTATCTGTGGAACTTGTAATTGTCAAACTTGATTTTGTGTATTGTTGATCAGTTATCATTGGAGTGTTGTTATTGATTTATGTATATTTTAAATCGTGAACTATTAGGTTGGGCTAATTTTAAGTAGGTTGTAGTTGTGACAGTTTTGTTTGAGCGGTAGGAGTACCCGTATTCTATATACCTAGCGTTGTGTTTAGGAATTTTCTTGTTGAGTACTGTGTGGTTTAGTACTCACCCCCTGCTTATAAAATTGTGTAGGTTACCAGCCCAGATTTTCATGATACTCCATCTTCTTGTCTTAGGCTTCCTATGGAGAGTTATGAGGTAGTTGTTTGTTATCTCAGCAACCTTCTTACTCCTATTTATAATTTTGTTCTACTTCTGAGACAATATCATTTGAGACTTGTGTTTTTCTTTCAAATCTACTATAAAACATTAGAGGCTTGTGCACGTGACAACTGGATTTTAGAATTTAGTTAAATTGATTTGTTGTTCCTATTATTATTTATTATTTAACTTTAAATTATAGCTTATTTCCATAGTTTATCATATTGGTTGGGTTTTAGACTAACTTGTCTTGGTGGATAAGATGAGTGTCATCACATCCATTTTTGGGTCATGACATCACCACACAATGCACATGAAATAATAAGGTCGAATTTGTTTTAGCCTATCATTAAGCAAGATAATTTCTCAAGTATTACATAAATATATCAAGAGTCAATAAAAGAAATATGTGGGTCACAACAAAGTTGGTTCCCTCTAACATGACAAATAATTTAATATTTTGTATGTACACTTCTAATTATGTTGGTACCAAATTAAAAAAAAACTTGTTGTTGATAGTAGATAATAATTTTCCTTTTTAAGGAATATCGGACCTATAAAAGGTTGCCTACGTATTTCATCGAATAAATGAGATACTGTGTGATAACTCACAAAGTGTGAAATATAAATTAGTTTTTTTTTTTAAAGAATATAAATTGTAGAAGGATAAAAATCTTCTTATTTGGTTTTGAATTGGGATAAAAAAAAAATCTTTTAATATTTTGAATAAGGATTAAGAACCATTTTCTGAGTTTTAAAATAACGATTACGGGACCGATGAGGGCTACTTACATATCTCATTGAGGTGAGAATCAGGTGTATAGTTCATGAATAAATGGAATAAAGTAAACAATTTTTTTTTTTAATTTTGAAATAAGGAAGAAAAATATTTTCATTTGAACTTTGAATAAATATAATTTTTTTTAATTTTTGCCCTAGCTTTATGATGAGGACTTTCTAGATTTGTTTGTTGGTATGACTCAATAAGGCCTATGTATCTTGTCAAAGCAAGAATCAAGTTAAACGTCTTTCAGGATGATCATAAACATTTTTTTATTATAGGAAATAAACACTTTTTTGGTTATTCTAAACAATCAATAAAACCTTTTTTCTGACATTTTTAATAGGGAATAATTTATCATTATTATTTTAGATTTTTTTAAGGGAAAAAGGACAAATATACCCCCGAATTATCATAAATGGTGCGTCTATACCCTTCTTTATACTTTCGGGTTGTGTACCTTCAATATTTTGGAACGTATATACCCTTAAAAATAAATGGAGGGACACGTGTCAAATTCTTAATGGTCTATTCATTAAGATCATGACACGTGTCCCTCTGTTTATTTTAAGGGTATATACGTTCTAAAATATTGACGGTAAGGGCATACACAACCCGAAAGAATAACGAAGGGTATAGACGCACCATTTATGATAATTCGAGGGTATATTTGTCCTTTTTCCCTTTTTTAAAAATAAAGATTCCCAACCCGAGGAGAGTTGCCTATGTATCTCATTGAGGTGAGAATCAGGTGTTCGTAGTTCGTCCAATTTGGACAGTTAAAAAAACTTTGAGATATTGAAACTTGACTTGACAAATATTTTTCAAAACATTATGAAAGCAAAATATTTTGGATTCTTATTAAGAAGTGAATTTTTTTTTAAAATTTCCATTTTTAAAAAAATGCATGATCTTCGAAAATAAGATTTTTTTTTTTTTTTTTTTGTGTTTTCTCCCTATTTTTTCTTCTTCTTCCATTTCATCTAAAATTGAAGGTTAACTTTTCCTTCATTTGATTGATCACCCTAAAATTGGTCAATATGCAAAGACCTTACAAATAATATTTACAAATAGTGTATAGAATGAACATGTTGGTAAAAAAGAGGGACTCGTGTCCTAAACTAATTCGACCCTTGTGTCGATCCCCACTAAGTGAAATGCAAATGATGAAAATAAGTAGAGTCTACTATGATAAACTATATGTATTTCAGTTTTACTACGTTTGAACCTGAATGAATTAGGTGTCTAGACTGGCTTACCCGAGTGGACAACTTGAGCAATGGAGGGGAAACTCATCGGTAGCAGCGCAGTTTTGATTTCATTGTTGGTCCAACCCCACTTAACATGCGTGACTAAAAATTCTTTCACTAAGTGTCAAAATACTCCAGTTTTATCTCAACTAAAGGTGTGATGCATAACTGCATTCCCTGCTACCCTATTTTTTTGAGACTTAGATAGAATGTGCGAGAGAAGACAATTATATACAATTCAATAACATCAAAGTGATAAATGAGCAACAAGTAGCACATTAGGCCATCATATACACTGTCACGACCCAAGGATACCCCCTAGACGTAACACGACACATAATACCCCTAAAAGCACTATGTAAGCCACTTAGCATATCATAACTAAAGCATTAGAACAATAAGAGTAAAAACACATTTTTCAAGTCTTAAGAAGTTTTCATAAAAGCAAAGCGGAAGTATAGACATTGTGTCTCATTTAACCATCTATTACAATCGAAGTCTCAAATAGGGTCACAACCCTTACAATAGAAATTCAAAAGTCTAATACAATGAAAGAAAAAGAACAACAAGATATCACTCGTCCACGGATCCACGAGGACTCACCACAAGCTAGGAGAATAGTCGATTCAAGCTTGTATCAAAGGAAGAACACCTCAAACACCGAAACCTACACTTTGTGAAAAAATGTAGAAGAAATATTGGTTTAGTATAAAAATGCACTAAGTATGATAGTCATGCATAAAATCCTTGAAATCATGCTAAAAAGGACATTTTAGCTAGAATGTATGCACTTTAACATGTTTATAGTTCATCATGAAAATTATTATAAAAACATAAGGCATAAGCATATTCAACATATAGGTCATCATATCATATTGGAAACATACCATAAATACTCTCAAAGCATCCTTGTGCAATGGATAAATAAGATCCCATAATCCTAACACACTAAGGAAAACTCATTGAGTAACTATAGTCATAACTCATACTCTAGTTCATATTATCATAGTGGGATTAGCTTTAACTGACACAAACCATGAGAACTTAACCATGAAATTCGGTGTCTACCCCACACCAAAAAGGGGTTGTCCTACTTACCTACGGTAGAACCAAACTCTTAGCTTAAGTGGATCCACTAGCTAAAGACCTATGTGAGCACATAGCTTATGGGATAAGGATATTGCTTCTAGAAACCCGCACTCAACTAAGGTAGAAGGTTTCCATCTCATGAGATACCTACTTTGGGAACCCAGACTCAACTAGTATAAAAGGAAACCATTGGGAAAGCCGGACTTAACTAGTTTATAAGCTTTCATCTCATATTCATATCCACTCGGTACTAAGCATAAATTCCCATAAGTTCATGTTAAGTCTTGACTTAATTTCATAATTACGGAAGAATGTCTTGACACTCAATCCATATAACTTCTACTAAAGCTCATAGATTCATTAGGTGAGACTAGTCTTCCAACCTTAGAATCACTACATGTGACCAACCTTTCACATCATATGATAGGCATATATAAGTGTGTACATGAGGATAATCATCCAATCAACACAACAATTAGATCATAATCATATCACTCTACCCTCAAAGTGAACTAAATGCATATACATAAGCCTCATAAGCATACTTCATTCTCATGCTTTTCCCTACAAGGGCCATTGATCACATTCAATCAACACATCTAGGATTAGACATGGATGGTAACATGATTCAAACAACTAAACTACTACAAGTATAATTTCATAGTATTCATCTTACTACAATTCACCCACATCACAAGTCATAAATTAGGGACATGGGGGTTTCATGGATTCATAGGAGATTTTCTCATAAAAACTATAATAATCAACAATTCAATCATAATATATGATAATTAAATCAATGAAAATGTTTTTAGAAAGAATCCCTGACTTGGAGTGAAAACCCTAGCTTTTAGGGAATTTCCTACTTTGAATTTGAGAATTTGAGGGCTTCATAGGTGAAGAACTCCAACAAATTAGTGTGAAAAAGCCTTCTTCTTCCATCCCTAACTTGATCATCTTCTTCTTCTTCTTTGGAGTTCTTCAGAGATGATTTCGGAGAGGGTTTGGTTTTTGATTTGGGGAATTTTGAATTATGACTTTAGATGGGTTAGTTTAGGTGGGAAAAGTACTTATATAATTTTTTAAAATAGATACCCCATAACCATTAAATAAAAAGGAAATCCCCAAAAGACCCCTAGCCTTAACTGCCAAATGGTAGTTTCAGGGATGCCCTATGACTGGGGACCCACGAACCGTGGGTAGGACCATGGCCAGTGTTGGTCAACCATGGTCTGGTGGTCTGCAACCTGTTTTTGCGGGGCTTGACTGTTTCTTCCAATTGCACACAGAAGTGTACGCAGTTGCACAAGCAATATAGTGGCTCGTAAAAAAATCAGATGATCGAACCCAAATAACTTGTAAATTAATTATTCTTACTAAATTATATTAATCTAATTATTTATTTAAGGAGAGGATTTCAAAAGATGAATATATTAACTAAACTAAAAATAAAGATAAAATAACTAAAAAGCAATTAACTAAGAAAAGATAGATGTTTACACAATCAATGAATGAATCGATCTAAGAGTATAATTGAACTAACAATCATGTTTAGCATCAATTTCATCAACTTATTTGATTATCCAGTCATTGATTCACAAGGTTAAATGTATGATCATGGTCTCCCGACCTCTAATTGCCTATGATAAATAGCACCCTAATTACATCATTGAGCGGGGATAGGATGGATTAAGTACCGAGCATTAAGATTTCTTCTTGTATAGTGACCAAGCATGGTTTCTAGGTATATCCCTATCCTAGATACAAATTAACCCTAATTATTAAGAGAAAATCATGCTCCTTATATTCCACATTCTATCCTCTTATTCTTCTCACGACTTCAATTCAGACAATATGTTTATTTCAATGTTGATCAAGCATCAAAATAGTAATCGCAAGAATATAAGAACAACTAATATGATAAACAAATTATGCCAAATCAAAATCACTAAACAATCATATTGTAAGTAAATATAATTCAAGAACGAGAAGTTTAACTACACATAGACATAGAGCAATTACAACCCATAATTCAAAGAAAAGACGTAAAACAAAATAAAAGAGAAAAAAAAAATCCTAAATCAAAAGTTAATTTCTACATTCATCCTCCTCCCCTAATAAATATTCTTATGAACTATTTATAGATGTAGAAATACCTGAATAAAATAATTGAGTCCAAAACAAATTAGCAATCCAAATCCAAATGGAATTTGATTCCCAGTTGTACGCGTGAAACTGTCCAACCGCCTCAACTTTGCACCTTTAATCAATTGGTTACTTCCTTAACACATTGACACGTTGAATTTTCCAATTCCAATTCCAATTCTACTTCAACCAGCATATATATTATTTTAGAAAGTTTAATCCATTAAGTTTCCTTCTTGATTTCCTTCTTCAATCTTCCATCTTTAATTCGTTTTAGCTCCAAACTTTTTCATCTTTCCACCAATTCAATCCTACAAATAAAATTTACTATTTAGCACAATTCATAAAATCCATGCTCAAAAAGAACAAATATAAATAATAAATGTGAGGTAAATAATGATTAAAAATATGTATTTTGGCCTCACATCAAAACCCCACACTTAAAATTTTGGTCGTCCTCAAGCAAACATTAGAACTCATCTAAAAATTCACTACTACAAACACTTAGGCCATATACCAATTTCAAAACATCAAGTACACTTCTCAATCATTATGCAAGATATACAAATAAACAACAAACCTCAAGCCTCCTAAACTCATCAAATTTTAAGCTTGCTCACCTAGTCTAATCAAAGAAAGCTAATTAAAATCACCTATCTATCATGAAATAAGTTCCCTCACAAGAAGAAATAGTCCACACACTCAAATCAAAAGATTGAATATAAATTAAGAACTTAGCATCAAAGAACAACTCACACTCAGAAATAAAATTACATGTATGCACAAAGAACCATAGGCTTGCCCATTATGTAGATCTCCACTAATTAAGCATGCTTGAATAGAATCGAATAGGGCTTTAACAGGTTGTAACGTAGGCTAGGGGACAAGTAGGAAGACTATATAATAGTGTCTTACACTTCACTAAGAACTTTGCAATTTTATACTTCATCACCCATTATTTTCTTCTCTTTATTTTTCAGCACTCTCTTCAACAATTATTTCACAAGTAATTCTCATCATCTCAAGAATGTTTCATTCATATGTTTATTTTTATTTTAAAGTTTTCCTTCATAATAGTCACCCTCAACTTACGTATTTTACATGCGTTAAGGTGCACAATGTCCTTGGAAAGACCAGGGGCATCATCAAGGTAACTTCTCTTGTTCATCTTTTTTTTTTTTTTTTTATTATTCTTTTTATTTTTCACATGACATTCTTTCAAAGAGGGCTTTTTAAGCACTTTGTAGCGATCATTGATCACCTTTTACACTCAACCATTCCTTTTCTTTAGATTTAACAATTATAATAAGTCTATGCTACAGTGCTCAAGGAAGCAGGGTGCAAAAAACTAGGTATTTAACAAAAAAGTCAAGGCAAAAATATGGCTACCAATAAAAAGCTATAGGCTCAAAAAGGGCTAACTAGTGATATAATATCTGAAAAGGCTAAAGTTTATCAGACAAATCAAAGAAAGCCTATTATCATCTCCTAAACAAAGCAACACTTATTATTTCGCTTCAATAACATGTAGGGCAAGTTCTGGACTAAGATGCAAAACATGGAATAAACAAAATCTCACCACACATGACACAAATATCAATTAAGATGGATCAATTCCACTTCTAATAGAGACAGGATCATAACAAACTACAAAATAAAATAAGCTTTATACAAAGTCAAAACCATGAGCCTAGATGTCAAAAAGTTTGCAATTTCACTAGCAATCAAGCATTCACAAGAAAGTACTACTCCAAAATAGGCCCAAATAGTAAGTATCACACAACTCAAAAGGGTCTTTTCTTTTCTCTCCAAAAAATTAAAAAATAAAAATAAAATTTATTCCTAAAAAAATAAAAATAAAAGACACTCGGTTCAAAGGGACTATCCTCAGGAAAAAAACTCGAAAACAAAAGCCAAGGAACCCATCCTAAAAAAACAAAAGACTCAATAAAACGGTAAAAACTAGGAATCATTCCCCCACCCCACTTTAGAACATGACAATGTCCACAGTGCAACAACATAGGCTAATGAGTGAGAGAAAAAATTTATTTTTGGGCTGGGCTAAGTGTGCTCCTACTAATGAAAAAAAAGCCTTTTTTTTTAATTATCTTTGGATTTTTTTGGTATCAGGTTTTGTGACGCGGACTGGATACGGACATCATTGTTTGGAATTTTTTTTCGTTTTTTTTTAAAAAAACTATATTAAACAAATCTAAAGCACATTTCACCCTAATCAAAATATGCGGAAAAAATTTACACTCCACACTTGAAAAGATGCTATGTCCCCAAAACATCAATTAAAATTTTAAAACAAGGGTTACAAAAAATTCTTGGGGCCTCTAGGCCTAGATAGTAGCATGTTCTCTTAATTTTCATCCAAGATTGTCAGCCCACACTTAAGCTCAAACGTGCTCCTTAGCTCCAAATTTGGGATACTCAGACTTCTCCAAAACCTGTAAAAACTTCACAAAAAAAATTGACACTAAAATAAACTTTAAAAAATAAGAAGTTACACTATAAATTTGCTTGCCTCCCAATAAGCGCCTAATTTAACGTCGCAGCACGACACAAGTAAGTTCACCACTTTTCTTTCCACTTTGAACTTATTAATTGTACCTCTAACTTTACAACTATTTTTCTGCTCCTCTCAAGGGGTGGTGGTATAAAGATAAAAGAACCAAATATTATATGTCACATCTTGCACTTTTTGGCCCTTAGGTGAGGAATGTCGTTTTGTCTACGTGGACTAAAACATTTTAGAATGTAGGGGCCTTGTTCCTCATTAATACACTCATCCATTAGTTCATATTTTATAGAAAAGTGTTTTGAATGAGGTTCATGTTGCCTCAACTATAAAGCAACATTTTTTACACATTCTCACTTTTGTACTCTTTCTCAATATTAATATTAAGGAATAATGTGTAGTTGAATGGTTGGAATTTCTCTTTTTGCTCCACTAGTTGGTCATTATCCAAGACAATTGGTAATTGGACATCAGACCTCTCAATCTTTTTGTTCAAGTGATTCTCCAAGTCATGAATATTTGAACCAAATTGATCTATTTCTTGTGTGAGATCAACTCTTCCTTCAATAAGTTGGGTTGTCATGTATGTCAGACCATCACAGATAGACTCTTCAAGCTTTAGAAGTTGAGTTTGTCATTGTATCCAATATTGACTTACTATTTTCGTTTCTCCATAATTTTCTCTTTGTTTGGCTGCAATCTCTTCTAATTTAGCTAGGACATTAATTTCTGATTGAATAGCGTCAAGCTCATCTAGCAGTTTCATGATTTTTTTGTGCTCTTCTCCGCATTCAAATATTTGTTCAGTGATTGTTGAATTAACTTTGTCCAGCATGTCCGTACATTCCAAAAGTGAATTCACATTGCGCACGTCTTGTTTTGCATTCTCCACTTAGTCGCCCCTACCAACATCACAAATAACAGAAGAATCATAATAGGGGTTCGGGGGAAAGGAATAAGATTTCGGACAAATACTCCAATGAATATATTGATGGCCACATTTATGACATAAAGGGCATTCATCACCCAACCACGAGTTATCCCAATCATCCATATCAATAAGAGTACCAAATTATTCAAAAATAATAATAATAATTAATTGCTTAGGAAAAAAATACGAACTAAAAATAAAAATAAAAATAAAATTTAAATAAATAAAAAGAAAAAGTATAACCTAGAAGAATAGTTAATTTCTAAGTCCCTGGTAGCGGCGTCAAAAACTTGATGCTTCCAATTGCACACGCAAGTGTACGCGGTCGCACAAGTAATATAGCGACTCTTAAAAGAACTAAATGATAGAACACAAAGGACTTATCAATTAATTATTCTTACTAAATTATATTAATTCTAATTATTTATTTAAGGAGAGGATTTCAAAAGATGAATATATTAACTAAACTAAAAATAAAGATAAAATAACTAAAAAGCAATTAACTAAGAAAAGATAGATATTTACACAATCAATGAATGAATCGATCTAAGAGTATAATTGAACTAACAATCATGTTTAGCATCAATTTCATCAACTTATTTGATTATCCAGTCATTGATTCACAAGGTTAAATGTATGATCATGGTCTCCCGACCTCTAATTGCCTATGATAAATAGCACCCTAATTACATCGTTGAGCGGGGATAGGATGGATTAAGTACCGAGCATTAAGATTTCTTCTTGTATAGTGACCAAGCATGGTTTCTAGGTATATCCCTATCCTAGATACAAATTAACCTTAATTTTTAAGAGAAAATCATTCTCCTTATATTCAACGTTCTATCCTCTTATTCTTCTCACGACTTCAATTCGGACAATATGTTTATTTCAATGGCGATCAAGCATCAAAATAGTAATCACATGAATATAAGAACAAGTAATATGATAAACAAATTATGCTGAATCAAAATCACTAAACAATCATATTGTAAGTAAATATAATCCAAGAACGAGAAGTTTAACTACACATAGACATAGAGCAATTACAACCCATCATTCAAAGAAAAGATGTAAAATAAAATAAAAGAGAAAGAAAAAAAAATCCTAAATCAAAAGTTAATTTCTACATTCATCCTCCTCCCCTAATAATTATTCTAATGGACTATTTATAGATGTAGGAAACTCTGAATAAAATAATTAAATCCAAAATAAATTAGAAATCCAAAACCAAACGGAATTGGATTCCCAGTTGTACGCGTGAAACTATTCGACCACCTCGACTTTGGGCCTTTAATCAATTGGCTACTGCCTTCACACATTGCCACGTGGAATTTTCCAATTCCAATTCCAATTCTACTTCAAACAACATATATATTATTTTATAAAGTTTAATCTATTAAGCTGCCTGCTTGATTTCTTTCTTCAACCTTCTATCTTTAATTCGTTTTAGCTCCAAACTTCTTCATCTTTCCACCAATTTAATTCTACAAATAAAATATACTATTCAGCACAATTCATGAAATCCATGCTCAAAAAGAACAAATATAAATAATAAATGTGAGGCAAATAATGATTAAAAATATATATATTGGCCTCATATCACTGACCAATGGCCATGACCCACAGGGCGTGGGTCCACCTACTGGCCGTGGTTCCCCCTCGTGAGTGGACTACCCAGGTCCTATTTTTTTTCACTCTCTGAAGGGTGCTCTTCAAGGACCCATGGTTGATCCATGGGGAGTCGTACCTTGACGTATTTGCCCAAAAACACTCATTTTATACACCGGGAGTTATTTACGACTCTAACCCTTACATTAGGCTCTAGTTTAGGCTACTAGTTTATGGAATGTTACATTATCTCTCCCTTGGGAACATTCGTCCTCGAATGATGATCTAGACACGACTCAAGACTAGCAGCCCATCATGCATGAAAACATCAAAGTAATGCAAAATTCAAGGAGGAAACATCAACTCCATCTCAAAACATAATCAATGCAATACAAGGGAGTAGAAACTACTTCTAACAATCCATTATGCATGAAACTCAATATTTCACATATTCATAGCAGAAAGTACTTTCTCCAACTAAAATCATGTTCAACACAACATTATGGAGCCAATATGCCAATACTCTCAAAAGCATACTAGAACATGTTCATCAACACATCTCATGAAGTCAAATAGGAAACTCATACTAAATGCACAACAACATGAGGAACATAAATCATGAAAACTCATTTTCTTGTTAAACATGAATTTCATCTAGAATATGCATAACATAAGGAAATCATGAAAAAGCTCATATAACACATATGGCTCCCAAAGCACTAAAACTCAAGAGGAACTACTTACCTCAAGCTTGATTAGGAGTAGAAGGAAAGAGATGAGGATATCAGGACTTCATATCGGCCTCGGCCTCCCAAGTATCACCCTCAACTAAATGATTTCTCCATAAAACCTTGACGGAAGCTACTTCCTTGTTTCTCAATCTCTTGACTTGCCGGTCAAGGATTTCTACCGAAATCTCTTCATAGGAAAGGCTTTCATCAACATCTAACCCTTCTAAAGGAATAATGGACACCGGATCCCCAATACACTTTTTAAGCATAGAAACATGAAATACTGGATGAACCGGGCCTAACTCATTTGACAACTCTAACTCATAGGCAACTTTCCTAATACGCTTCAAAACTTGATATGGGCCTACATATCGGGGACTAAGTTTTTCCTTTTTTCCAAACCTCATCACACCATTCATAGGGGAGATTTTTAAATAGACCAAATCACCAACTTTAAATTCTAGGTCCCTTCTCCTCACATTGGCATAAGACTTTTTCCTACTTTGAGTCGTTCTCAACCTCTCTCTAATGAGCCGAACCTTCTCAATAGCCTCATAAACCATTTCCGGACCAATAAGAGCAATCTCACCTACTTCAAACCAACCAACCGAAGACCTACATCTCCTATCATCCAAGGCTTCAAAAGGAGTCATACCGATACATGATTGGAGACTATTATTTTAGGCAAACTCTATCAATGGCAAGTGATCATCCCAATTACCTTTGAAATCTATAACACACGCCCTCAACATGTCTTCTAAAGTTTGAATGGTGCGTTTTTCTTGACCATCCATTTGAGGGTGGAAAGCGGTGCTAAGGTTCACCTTTGTACCAAGACCTTTTTGGAATGACTTCTGAAAGTGTGAAGTAAATTGAGTACCCCGATCCGAAATGATAGAGGAACTCCATACAACTTCACTATCTCCCATATATATAACTTGGCATAGTCTTCTGCCGAGTAAGATACCTTAACAGGAATAAAGTGGGTTGATTTTGTCATTCTATCAACAATGACTGAAATAGAATCATGTTGCCTTCGAGTACGAGGCAAACCCACAATAAAATCCATATTCACCTCTTCCCACTTCCAAGTGGAAATTGGTATATCTTGCAAAATCCTTCTGGCCTTTGGTGCTTAACCTTAACTTGTTGACAATTAGTACATTTGGCTACGATCCGCAATATCCCTTTTCATACCATTCCACCAATATACTTCCCATAGATCATGGTACATCTTGGTGGCTCCCGAATGAATAGAATATCTAGAACCATAAGCCTCTTCTAAAATTTGCTCTCTTAAGCCTTCAACATCCGAAACACATAATCGACCTTGGTACCTAAGTACGCCATCTCCCCTTTAGGAGAAAGCCTCTACGGACTTCTTGAGTACTGATTCTTTCAAATCAACTAATATAGGATCAAAGTTTTGTTTATACTTCACATCTACAACAAAGAACGATTAGGAGCCATTATGAACCGTGACACCACCTTTAGGGGAATCTACTAGTTGGACACCAAACCAGGTCAATCTATGTACTTCATGAACTAATTCCTTCTTTTCATCCTTTACATGAGCCACACTTCCCATGGATAATCTACTAAGTTCATCCACTACTACATTGGCCTTACTGGGGTGGTAAAGGACACTCATGTCATAATCCTTCAAAAGTTCTTACCACCTTCTTTGTTAGAGATTCAAATCCTTTTGACTAAACACATATTGAAGACTCTTGTGATCGGTGAAAACATTAACATGGACCCTATATAAGTAATGCCTCCACATTTTTAAAGCAAACACAGCCTCCGCTAATTCAAGATCATGGGTCAGATAATTATTCTCATGGAACTTAAGTTGCCTTAAAACATAGGCAATCACCTTACCATGTTGCATGAGCACACACCCCAACCCAACTCTAGAGGCATCACAATAAACGACAAAACCATCTGTACCCTCTGGTAAGGTCAACACCAGAGTGGAAGTAAGTCTATTTTTCAATTCTTAGAAGCTTTTCTCACAAGCCTCCGACCACTCAAACTTAGCTTTGTTTTGATTCAAAGTCATCAATAGAGAAACAATAGAGGAAAAACCCTCAACAAACCTCATATAGTAACCGTCCAAAATTAGAAAGCTTTTAATGTCGGAAGGAGTTAGAGGTCTAGGCCAACTTTTGACCACATCCATCTTATTAGGATCTACCTTAATAACCTTGCTCAACACTATATGACCAATGAAGGCTACTGACCTTAACCAAAACTTACACTTACTGAACTTCAGAAATAGTTGGTGGTCTTTAAGGACTTGCAATACAATCCTCAAATGGTCTATCTGATCATTTTCAGTCCTTGAGTAGATCAAAATGTCATCAATAAACACGATCACAAACATGTCTAGGTATTGCATGAACTCCCTATTCATCAGGTCCATAAATGCCGCCGGGGCATTAGTTGGGCCAAATGACAACACAAGGAATTCATAATGCCCATACCTAGTTCAGAAAGTTGTCTTGGGTATATCATCCCCTTTCACCCTTAGTTAGTGATAACCCGAACGAAGGTCAATTTTGGAGAAATAGCTAGCCCCTTAGAGTTGATCAAACAAGTCATCTATTCTCGAAAACCTTGTTTAATTGGCGATAGTCAATGCACATTCTTAGAGACCCAACTTTTTTGCTCACAAACAACACCGGAGCTTCCCATGGAGAGATACTTGGTCTAATAAAACCCTGATCTAGTAAATCCTTCAATTGCTCCTTCAACTCTTTCAACTCGGCCGGAGCCATTCTATAAAGAGGAATGGAGATAGGTTGTGTATCCAGTAAAAGATCAATACAAAAATCTATTTCCCGTTAGGGAGGAATACCGAGCAAATCATCGAGAAAAACTTCCAGAAACTCATTCACTACCGAAACCAACTCTAGAGAAGGGGTTTCATACTCAACATCCACAGCCCTAACAAGATGGTAAATACACCCTTTGGAGATCATTTTCCAAGATTTGAGGCAAGAAAAAAATTGGCCTCTAGGGATATAATTTCCCCCTTTCTACTCTAAAATGGGCTCATTTGGAATTGGAATTTGACCACCCTGGTCATACAATCTATTGAGGCATAACATATATGCAACAAATCCATACCCAAAATTACATCAAAATCTAACATGTCTAACTATACCAAATCCACCAAGGTAACTTTATGAGACAAGGAAATAGGAAAACTCCTAAAGACACTTTTTGCTACTACCGAGTCACCAACAGGGGTAGAAACCAAAAAAGGCTCTATTAACATTTCGGGCAGTATTTCAAACTTCATGTCCACAAAAGGTGTCACAAAGGACAAATTGGCACCGAGATCTAACAAAGCATATACATTAATATGAAAGACTTGCAACATACCGGTCACCACATCCGGGGAGCTCTCTTGGTCACCTCGAGATTGAAGAGCATAAAAGTGGTTTTGCTTTTGAGCATTGGAGTTTGAAAAGCTTGGAGGAGCTTGCTTATCTTCTCTCCCCTTGACCTTGAGCATAGGACAATATCTCATCTTGTGGCCACTCTTTTCACACCCATAGCACCCATCTGAGCCAATTTAGCATTTGCCTTTATGTTTTCTACCACATTTTGCACAATTAGGCCTAGCCATATAGGAACTACCACTATTGCCTCTTTGAGGTTTAAGGTTAGGCACCCTATCATTGTTGACCCTTTGGGGAGAATTAGAGGAGCCTTGGTTGGAGAACCTTTGCTTGAACCTTTGCCGACCTTGCCCATCGGATTAGCATCAGAGAAATTCCCTTCACCGGTTCTAGGTCTCTTCACCTCCCTATTCTTTTCTTGGAGTTTCTGATCCTCCTTTTGTTAAGCATACACCATGAGATGGGATATATCCATGTTATCATAAAACATCACCGAACGTCATTCTTTTCTTACGAACCTAAACACACCCGTCAAGTACCTACTCATCTCATCCCTCAAATCGCCACTAAAGCCGGATCATACTTGGACAATTCGCTAAACTTTAGAGAATATTCTTGAACACTCATACCTCCTTGATGAAGGTTGATAAATTCTTCCACCTTAGCTTCCCTCATCTCTCGGGGAAAGAACCTATCAAGGAAAGCCTTCTTAAACACCTCCCAATCTATGGAACCTGCTCCTACCGGCCTATTCCTCTTTCATTGAGTATACCATACTTGGGCCACAGTCTTCAATTGGTAAGCAGCTAGCTCCACTTTTTCTACCGAAGTCACCCCCATGGCATCAATTATCTTGTAAACCTCTTCCACAAATTCTTGAGGATCTTCTCCCACTTTGGAACCAACGAACACGGACGGGTTCATCCTTGTAAAATCCCTTAATCTAGAAGTCATGGAATTCACATTTGTATTCATAGGAGCAATCACCTCTCCATTGGCTTGAGTTGTCAAAACTTGGGTCAACAATTGGATAGTAGACTGAAATTCCGCATGGGTCACATTTTCAACCACGGGATCAACCGGAGCCTGATTAACTTGAGGAGCTTGATTACCTTGAGGAACTCCTTGATTCACATTCTCCTCTTCCACCCTTCTAGCATTTGCCCTTCATGTATTCATTTCCTGAAGACACAAGAGAAGGGTTAGGAAAGGGACTTTTATAGAGTTAAAATCTATGGCATGACTCCAGAGTAATAAAAGAAATGTAGTTTCCTAAAAAACTTATAGCCTCTCACTCATAAATGTGGCACGCTTCACACTCATAAATGTGGTGTGCTTCACACTCATAAACAAGACTCTACTAGATGTGGCTTATGAGACACTCATCCTAGAATCATTCTAAACCTTGTGTTCTGATTTCCAAGTTTGTCACGACCCAAGGGTATCCCTTAGACGTAACATGGCACATAATACCCCTGAAGGCACTATGTAAGCCAATTAGCATATCATAACATAAAGCATTAGAACAATAAGAGTAAAAAGACATTTTTTTCAAGTCTTAAGAAGTTTTCATAAAGGCAAAGCGGAAGTCTAGACATTGTCTCATTTAGCCATCTATTACAATCTAAGTCTCAAATAGGGTTACAACCCTTACAATAGAAATTCGAAAGTCTAATACAATGAAAGCAAAAGAACAACAAGATATCACTCGTCCTTGGATCCATGAGGATCCACCATAAACTAGGAGAATAGTCTATCCAAGCTTGTATCAAAGGAAGAACACCTCAAACAGAGGAACCTACACTTTATGGAAAAAGGTAGAAGAAATATGGGTTAGTACAAAAATGCACTAAGTATGATAGTCATGCATAAAATCCTTGAAATCATGCTAAAAAGGACATTTTAGTTGAAATGTATGCACTTTACCAAGTTTAGAGTTCATCATGAAAATTAGTATAAAAGCATAAGGCATAAGCATATTCAACATATAGGTCATCATATCATATTGGAAACATACCATAAGTACTCTCAAAGCATCCTTGTGCAATGTACGAATAAGATCCCATAATCCTACCCACACTAAGGAAAACTCATTGAGTAACTATAGTTCATAACTCATACTCTAGTTCATATTATCATAGTGAGATTAACTTTAGTTGACATAGACCATGAGAGCTTAACCATGGAATCCGGTGTCTACCCCACACCGAAAAGGGATTGTCCTACTTGCCAACGGTAGAACCAAACTCTTAGCTTAAGTGGATCCACTAGCTAAAGACCTATGTGGACACATAGTTTATGGGATAAGGATATTGCTTCTAGAAACCCACACTCAACTAAGGTAGAAGGTTTCCATCTAATGAGATACCTACTTTGGGAACCCGGACTCAACTAGATTAAGAGGAATCCATTGGGAAAGCCGGACTCAACTAGTCTATAAGCTTTCATCTCATATTCATACCCACTCGGTGCTAAGCATAAACTCCCATAAGTTCATGTTAAGTCTTGACTAAATCTCATAATTATGGAAGAATGTCTTGACACTCAATCCATATAAATCCTACTAAAGCTCAGAGATTTATTAGGTGAGATTAGTCTTCCAACCTTAGAATCACTACATGTGACCAACCTTTTATATCATATCATATGCATATATAAGTGTGTACATGAGGATAATCATCCAATCAACACAAGAATTAGATCATAATCATATTCACTCTACCCTTAAAGTGAACTAAATGCATATACATAAGACTCATAAGCATACTTAATTCTCATGCTTTTCACTACAAGGGCCATAGATCACATTCAATCAACATATCTAGGATTACTACATTAGACATGGATGATAACATGATTCAAATAACTAAACTACTAAAGTATAATTTCATAGTTTTCATCTTACTACAATTCGCCCACATCACAAGTCATAAATCAGGGATATGGGGGTTTCATGGATTCATAGGATATTTTCTCATAAAAACTATAATAATCAACAATTCAATAATAATATATGATAATTAAATCAATGAAAACGTTTTTAGAAAGAATCCATGACTTGGAGTGAAAACCCTAGCTTTTAGGGAATTTCCTACTTTGAAATTGAGAGTTTGAGGGCTTTATGGATGAAATATAGCCATGAATCAAAGACTACCATACCTTAGGTGAAGAAATTCAACAAATTCGTGTGAAATATCCTTTTTCTTCCAACTCTAACTTGATCTTCTTCTTCTTCTTCTTTGGAGTTCTAAAGAGATGATTTTGGAGAGGGTTTGGTTTTTGATTTGGGCTTTTTGGAATTATGAATTTAGATGGATTAGTTTATGTGAGAAAAATACTTATATAGTTGTTTAAAATAGGCTTAAAATGACACCAGATAACCATTAAATAAAAAGGAAATCCCCAAAAGACCCCTAGCCTTAATTGCTAAATGGCATGACCTACGACTGGGGACCCACGGACCGTGGGTGGGATCAAGACCCATGCTGGTCAACCGTGGTCTGGTGGTCTACAACTTGTTTTTGGGGGGCTTGACCAACGGCCATGACCCACGAGGCGTAGGTCCACCTACTGGCCGTGGTTCCTCCTCGTAAGTGGACTGCCCAGGTCCTATTTTTTCACTCTTTGAAGGGTCTTCCTCAAGGAACCATGGTTGGTCCTTGGGGAGTCATACCTTGACGTATTAGCCCAAAAACACTCATTTTAGAATCCGGGGTTTATTTATGACTCTAACCCTTACGTTAGGCTCTAGTTCAGGCTATTAGTTTACAGAATGTAACTTACACAGCATATCCAAGAACTAATAAACTCAAGTAAAAATCAATATAACAAAGCTTGAATTCTAATTAGTTCCCCAATAGAGTCGTCAAAGACGTCACAACCCTTTTTTTGACAACATAGAGGGTTTTTCCAATTTAAGTGACAATACTGAATAAAGATTTTTTTTCCAGAGTCACCACTTGGAATTGAGTTATAGTGTTTCAAGTCACATTTTTTTGAATATTTGATTCAAAAGAAAATGACGCTTTAATTTTGGTCAGCAAATTAGAAATTCGGGTAAGGAATTCTGTTGACCGAGGGGAAGGCATTAGGCACCCTTGAGTCCCGTATTTCTAGCACAATTATTTTTATCAACCTATACTTATTTTTAAACTATTTTTGGATAGAATGTGTCTACAGGTCATAGACCGCTCACATATTTGAATCGTTGAATTTTATTAATCTCAACCTAGATGTATCACCGCATTCTTGATCTAATATTTGCCCATCACCCAAATAACAACTTATTTAAAAGACCGATTAAATAAGCTAGAATTAATAATTTAAACAAAATTCTAATTTCTTAAGATGTGAACCACATTCTTTATTGAAATTCATTTTTATTATACTTTTATTAGTACTCAATAGAGAGGATTAATAAATAAGTGTAATTCAGTCAAACTAACTGCCAGTTAATGTTAAAGGGGCGTGCAAACAAAATAAAAAGAACTAGTATTTAAAAATGAAAGAGGAGTATTTTTTTAAGAGCAGGCCAAAAAAAATTCTGACAAATAATTGGAGATGGGGAAAATCATTTTTCACATTATTCTTTATTTCTTTTAAATTGAGTAAATGATATTGCAAATTTAGACATCAAATATCCTAAAGAAAACTCATTACGTACAGTATTCATGTCTTCAAAGTTCTTGTAATGATGATAACTTTTGAAATTCTAAGAATCAATTATACAATTCTTAAATCCAAGCCTATTAATAACATGCTACATTATCGTTAGAATTTAGTTGATTCCTCTAGTTATATAGAAACTTATGGCAAACGACAAACATGTATGGAACCAAATTGACGTACCAATTCAAAAAATATTTTTTAATTTAAACATAATTTCTTTAAGCATTAGCAACTTACAAACAAACTTAGAAGATTAAAAAAAAAAGTGTTGCCTACACAAACAATTTTACATATTATATAATACACGAAACCATTTAACCAATTTCATTAATATTTTGATTCTTAACAACATAACAAAATAAATAGAAAGGACCTGAATAAGAAATTGTGCGACAAACAATGCAATAATAATAACAAGGATGTCATTTACTGAAAACTCAAACTTGGACCAAAAATTTAGTTTCTTATCACTATTATTTAATCCTACTCCATGTGTATTTTTCGTGTTATAGTATGTAGCTTGAGAGTGGAGTCGTGTTGCTGGATGTGTCGTAGGTAGATATAGGATGGTGAGTAGTAGATTGTGTTGGTAATGTTTGTGAAGAATAGGTGTGTTGCACGTGGAAAGTGAGGTGGGAAATGGGGGAATTAGTGTAGTGGGGGGTGTTAGGATTAGTCATTATTTATTTTTTACAATATATATATATATCAAACTATAATAATAAAAATATTAGCTAACTATTTTGAACTAATAAAATTATAGAAAAGCTAAATAGGTAGAATTAAAATAATAATTAAGAAAATACTAACTTAATTATAACACCAAAATTAAAAGAAAACATATATTTTTTTGTAAAGTATTTTTTCTTTCTTAAAAAAATTATAAGCTTCACCTAAAATGTGATTCAATTTTCTATTGTTTTCAAATATTTTAAAATAAACTTAATAAAATAAGATTAAAATCAAACATTTAATTCAAATTTTTTAAAAATATATTCAAGCACTAAAAATGGTGTGAAAGTTTAAGTTTGGTCAAAAATTACGCATCTACAGCTATGCCCATCACTTTTTTAAGAATGTTTGACCACCATTTTGACCCAAAAAAAGGGACGGACAGAGCGACGTCGTCGGTCAGTTCCTTAAAATGTTTGACCAAAAGCAACGGACAAACCGATGTCATCCACCACTTAATTAAAAAACAAAAAAAAAGAGACAAATTCAAATTAACTATAAACGATGGAGTGTGTGGTTATTATCCACCAAAATAAATGACAGATATAGCGTCGCGTCACTGTCCATCATTTTTAATAAAAAAGAAGACAGACAATGTCTCAAATGGCGTCACTTTTTTGGAGCGTCTCCGGCCTCTGTTTTTGGCTCCATAGTTCATTGCCTCTTTTTTAGTAGTGTTCTCTTTAATTGGTCAATGTTTTGATAAGACTTTTGAATACTTAATATTGATAATTATGTCTAAATAATTTTATTAGCCTAAAGGATATAAAATTTACTTTTTGTTCTACTTCATATATAAAATTACAATCAAGATAGTTGTAGAAAAAAATACTTCTCACACAAATGTTTGACTAAAAAAAGTTTTCCAAACAAAATATTTTCTATTAAACAAACATGAGAAAATAACTACATAAATTATTATTATTTTTTTCAAAATAACTTTTCGCATACCAAACACACACAAGTGATACATAATTTATCACTTGAAAACTTTCAACGATGCAACTGGAAATAATTTGAGATCTGCACTCTGGTAAGACCAGACACATTCATAAGTTCCTTAGGGTAGCATCCTACTTGTTCCATAAGAATAGAAATTTAATTTAAGAACTATAATATTTTCAAATCAAGCAAAGGTACATGTAAATGCAATAATTGTTACGCCTTAATTTCAAATAAAATGATGTTAGCTATAAGTATGAATTCTCATGTTCATGTAGTTCCATAGAAATGAATTGTAAATAAATTTCATTAATAGTAAAGTAAACTTACTTCTTTCACCAAGTTATTGCAAGCTTTTCATGAATTTTTGTCACGACCCAAAATCCTATCATGATGGCGCCTACCACAAACCCGAGTAGGCAAGCCAAACCCAAACCAAAACTTTGTAGAAGATAACAGTTTAAATAATAATAACTAAGAATAAGCGGAAACATGAATAACATATAGAAACAAGCCATAGATATAGAACTGTAAATATGATACATACTATAAAAAAGAGGTCCAAAAGTGATCAAGAAGAAAAACTAACACAAAACCTAATCCCCACATGGTGTCATCGATATAGGACCTACTAAGTACAAAAAGGCTATATATAAAGGAGAACTGACTAATCAATTTACAAAATATAAGTTAGTACAAAAGAGGGAAATCAACAAGTCTCTAGACACTATGAGCTTACCATGACCCAAATCTATGACAACAAAGGCAGATCCAACACTCACTGAGGGTAGCTCGTAGTTGGATCTGCATCAAAAAAAAGATGCAGAAGTGAAGTATGAGTATCAAAACAAGGGATACTCAATAGGCATCATAGGCCAATTGAGCTCAGAAAGATCAAGTACATAAAGAGAAGCATGATGATACTAGAATTTCAAGGATGGGTTCTAATATACGACAACACCAATACGGAGAACAACGAAAAAATACTAATAACCAAAGCCCATGGTACACACAAATACAAGAAAACCACAATCATACTCAATAACCTAATCACACAATAATGCAATGCAAATGATGAATGAAGGAAAGTAAAATGATTGGAAGAAACCTCGAGCCACCTAGAATGATACCTCAAACTTATCAATAATATACTATAAACCCAGATGTATGTCAATGGACCACGTGGAATGATACTTTGGACTTATCAATAACCTCAATCTATATCAACAGGTTGCCAGGAATGATACCTTGGGCTTATCAACAAGTATCAATTATAGAATATAGCCAGAACTAAGTCAATGGGCCACCCAGAAATAAAAGTAGCCAAAAAGTACAGACAATCATGTAAATAAGTGTTTTCCGGCCATTTAAATCATAAAGTCTCAAGAACTACCAATTATTCATAAAACCCCCTTTTCACCATTGACGAGGGTATATCAAATATAAGCAACCAAATGTAATTACCATGATCAAATATCATCAAAATCGTTAACCTCAACATCAGAACCACTATACACCAAACACACATTCGGCTAAATCTCATCACAACACAGATGTACTAACATCAAACTCTAGCTAGTCCAATCTCACGACCACGAGCCTAACAATCGACATCAACATAGTTTATAGGCTCAAAAGTACCACAAAATCAACTAAATGATTCAATCAAGCAAAAACACAGGGCAAAATAAGTTCCATACAACCTAGAAACCATTTCTAAGGATACTATATGATACCAACAACAAGGATCAACCTAAACTAAGGTCTTTCGGCTAAAACTACACTAAGCAACCCAAAAATGACCATAAATCAACTAAGGATCAAGTAAGCCTAAGCTAATCCTGAATTCCAACCTAATATTCAATACTACACAACATATAATCAATCTAAATGAGATAATTCTAGGTAAAGGGAAACCATAACCTAACTCAAGACCAAAAAAACACAAGAACCTCTATTTTCGTGTTTTTCCCTTGCAAAGGACCTTAGAATGGTACCAAGCTATCAACAATGCGATGGGAAAGCAAAATCAAGCACAACAATTATTTACACCCTAGGCGTAACATAGCGTATAGGACTCCGAGTGGCCCACACAAGCCATTTATCATACATCATACATGATAGTAGAAGTAAAGACTTTTAAAAGATAGCATTTCATATATCAAGAGTTTGAAAAAGCGAAAATCTGACATAAGTCTCCATAAGCTAACGAATACATCATAAGGAAAGTGATTGAGACGTAACTCATACATCACATACAAAGTCTGAAAATGAAAATGACATAAATATATAAAGTGTCTTGGTCCTCAGAACATGAGGACTCACCAATCACTTGAAGCACCCAATAGATGTCTAGCCATGAGTCTGGGAGGTAGGAACATCAGACCCCTACATTCATGAGATAATGTAGGCACAATTATGTATCAGCACATAGAAGGTATTGAGTATGGGCAACATGCATAAACATGAACATGATAGCACAATGGTTTAAAACATGTAAACATGATAATTATTTGGACATTTTAAACATAAGGAAGTAAAAAATTAAAATCATAGGATATAGTCAATGCATTTGAAACAAAGGACATAAGAAAATCTTTGAAAAAAACATAGTCGTTTTATGGGATCTTTGCTTTAACTGACAATAAGACCATTAGAGCTATATCATGGAATCTGGTATATCCCTTATACTGAAAGAAGGGGAATCT
Source organism: Solanum bulbocastanum (assembly GCA_037074985.1). Taxonomy (NCBI): domain Eukaryota; kingdom Viridiplantae; phylum Streptophyta; class Magnoliopsida; order Solanales; family Solanaceae; genus Solanum; species Solanum bulbocastanum. The sequence continues at coordinate 15,742,694 of CM073607.1, read as the reverse complement.
ACTTGGTAAGGTACAATCCGTATACATCGTCATTTCCTAAAGTGGATCCATTAGCTATACCATTTAAAACAATCCTATGGGGGAACATAGTTAGGGACTAGAGGTTGCTACTAGAGACTACCCTATTTGAGCCTCCACATCAAAGCACTCTCGATGCTATGTCTAAATCCCAATGAAATAGATAATAAGTCAAATATCAATTCAACATAGGAAAGGCAATGATCAATACCAATCCACATCTTTCAATATCAAAATATCGAATAGCTCCTTAAACATAATTCAACATAGATGAGAAAAACTTTCACCAATGCGAATCCATATGTGAGAAATGCCTTTCACAATCATGATCATAAGAACTTGTGAGAAAACCTTTCACAATAACATTGATACTTTCTTTTAAAAGCATCCTCAAATCATTTATAATAACTTCATAAAAGCATGCATATCTTCATAAATTCATAATTCATAGGTTCATAAGTTTATCATGAGTTCATTCATGGGTCAATATAATTTCAACTAAATATCATGTATTAATATTGAATCATGCATTAGAAGACTTAATTCACCACAATTAATCCTAATTAAATGAAACCCATAATTGAAACCCTAACTTAAACAATTGAATTAGAGCTTTAGAAATTGTAAATTTAAGGACCCCATGGAAGAAAGGACTCCATGGGTTAATGCCCACATACCTTGATGCTAAAAGCCCAAAAATAATGGAGAATTGGAGACTTGGATGGACCCTATATCTTCTTCTTCTTCCTTAGTCTTGAGAGAATATGGGGAATGAATTTGGGGGAATATAGGAGAATAAATAGAAAATTGTGATTTAGGGCTTAAAAACGTTTTATAGGTCTTAGTTTACACGATAATATGACCTTGTTTTGATTTTAAAAAATTAATGAAAAGACCCCAAAGCCATTTAAAATAACTATCAGACTCAACCTACAACTTTGATCTGTGGACCATAGAACTTTCTATGATCCGAACTGTTCAACCATAGACCAACAACTGGTACCATTAATTCACCTATCTTTCGATGGAAAATTTCTATGGCTCTTAGGTCTTCCTAGGGTCCGTAGACACCAACTCCAAAAACCAATTACGACCTTCAAAATTTCACTAAGTGTGGGACACACCTACGAGACCTATATACGACTCGTACATAGGATGACGGACCATCCTAGTGAACTATAAAAAAGATACTAGGACTTGATTTTAGAAAATTATTTTCCTCCTTCCTACGGTTTCCATCTACAACTTATAGAAGCTTCCACGGTCTGTAGATGGGACCAGTAGACATAGCCTGCATCCCAAAAACTTCTTTTCTTTCTTTTCCAAACTCTGAGGTTTTACAATATGTCCCCTTGGAAATATTCTTCAATGAATGAAGCTCAAGGCATCATATGGAGGCTAGGGAAAAAGATCTCACTGCCCAACATGAATGCAACTTCATCACAATGCACAAATATCAAGAAGGAACATCAACTCCAAGCTCAAACATATTCCTAACATCATTTCATAAGGAATATATACAAATAATACTCAATGCACATAATCATGAAAAAATCAATCAATCTAACTCATTTTCTCAAAAATCACATTTTTATGAGTATGCATGCATGAGGAAACATGAGAAAAACTAAGACACATGAAACCAAAAAGAATTAACCATGAGGAGTTAAATACCTCAAGCGTATTAAATATTCTAAATTTCTCTTTTACTATTGAAGTGATTAAGACTGACAAGAGTGTAATTGTAGATTACTTATCAAGACAAAGCCGTACAGACAGACTTTGAAGAAGAAGTTACAAATACAGTACTTATGAGTGAGTTATTAGAACAAATTAAGATGCTCAATAAAAGAGATATCTTAAAAATAAGTATTTTATGGCTATCTTCAAAATAACTATTATCAACTACTATAGTTGGTGGGTTTGTTATGTTCATGTTCATCAGATTATTTTTGATTTATCAAATTATTCATTATTCCTGCCTTCCATGTCTACCATATGGTAATCTTATGATAGTTTATTATGATTTAGAGTATCCGTATTTTATCATCTGGTCACTACTAGCATGATACCTTTTTCAGATATTATCTTCCTAAACAGCGCCTCAACACTTAGGTACTCCCCTAACACGGCCTTCTTGCCTTCACTGGTTTCCCAATTTTGGATGGCATAGTTCTGGAAGTTTTCTCCTACTTTTCTCTATGCTAGCAAACTAGATAATAAATTATTGAATAATTCTAACTCACAATAATAATCATAAGTATATCACATAATAATATGGTTGACAGGAATTAATAATTTAGCTAAGCATAAACATAAATGAGTATACCTTTGCAGTGTTTGCTAAGTTTTGCTCCATAGTTTTGGGGATAAAAGTAATTATTTTATTGAGTAATTATTTTTTTACAAAACTAGATATTAGAGATATTTTTAGAGAGAGGATTGTTTTGTTGATTGTTGCTGATGATCCTCCTCTGCTGAACTACTCTTCTATATATACAAATGTCCTAAGGACTAAGATCGTAAAATAAGAAAAATAATTACAAAGTAAGTCCTTACTTAATTACATATTAGTCCCCGACATTTTTTACATCTTTTCCTCCTTAAGTCATTTTCTTTTATATCTGTCCGTTTTACGTCGCTATTATATCACATGGTTTTGTCCGTCTTTGTTGAAAAGTTGGTTAAGTGCTTCTCTTATATTCGTCCACCTGTTTGTCCTTTTAAATCCACTAGTCCTTTTCTTTATTTTGTGAAAAGTAGATTCCTACTTTATGTATTTGTCCGCTAATTGCTTATCTTTAATTTTTGTTCGTCCATCTGTTTTTCTCTTTAGTCTATGTTGACCTCTGGTATGTAATTGCTTGTTCCACTGCATCTGCTACATTCATGTTCAGTATGTTTTTTTCCAATAATCTTACAATATTAATCTAGGTTGTCTGCTGAAATAAATCCTTTTTTAATTGCCTTTGTTGTTGGTTCTTGCTCCGGTTTAAGTAATGGCCATGCCCAATTTTTTACTTCTAACTTGTCCATAGGTCATAATTCTTTTGCTGTTGAATAAATTAATAAATGATTCCTTGAATAATATTTCCATATGTAGTTCGTCTCATCGTATACGTTTGCTAATTCTGCTAATATGGAACTAATTCCAATAATTCTCTTGTTTGCATAAAATTCTGGTAATTCTATTTTTGGTATAAGTGGTTGCTTAGTAATCTCTTCCGGAATAATATAGTCTTTTGTCATACCTATTTTGATAACTGTGATAACTGGTTTAATTTCGTCAAATAATACCTCCGCTGGTGCTGAGTAAAATTTGATATAAAATAATTGTCCTTTTGTAATTCGTTTATAACTCATAAATGCTTGATATAACTCTGGTATCTGGCTAAGTTCATCTCCTGTAATAGTATATGCTGTTGAAATAAGTCCGTAGGCATAGCAAGTTGCTACTAAATTTGGTTTTGTTCCTGGCAAAGCAATCAATTTGTTATAATTTTGTAATTTATTTGTGATATATCCTTGGTGGTTTTTTTATTTTTTTGGGGCTTCGATAGGTTGGGTATTTAATAAAGTTTGGATTTTTTCAAGATTTTCGATATATGTGCGGGTTATATGGTTGTAGGTTTTCTTTGTTTGGGTAAGTGAGGTTGCGTATGTATGTATTTGAGGTGGTATAAATAATTCATTTTTTGGTATGTGAGGTGGGGCATAAGGTTTTTCAAATACCTTATTCAAGTTATAATTTTTTCTTTTTGTAATAGTTGTAAATGATTCGTTTGTATCTTTTGTTCCTGCAATAATTAAATCATTAGTAACTTGGGTTTTTAGGTGTTTCCCATTGTCATTTTCTAGATCTGGTTTTTTTGAGTGCTCCGTCTGTACTACTAGCTCTGGTTTTTTACCGTGGTCCGACTCCACATATCTTGTTTCCATAACTAATACTCTTTTATTGAGCATCTTAATTTGTTCTAATAATTCACTCATAAGTACTGTATTTGTAACTTCTTCTTCAAAGTCCATCTGTACGGCTTTGTCTTGATAAATAATCTGCAATTGCATTCTTGTCAGTCTTAATCACTTCAATAGTAAAAGAGAAATTTAGAATATTTAATACTAATCTTCTTATTTCTTTCGTAGTAACTGAGTCTTGTACCTTCCTTATTAGCCACCATTTTACTTGTGTATTATCTGTTCTAACAATAAATTTATTATATATGATATATGGTTCAAATGCTAATAAACATTTATATAATGCAAATAATTCTTTTCTATTTATTTCCCATCTTCCTTCTGTTTCTGTAAATGTTCCTGAGTAATATCTACAGTGATGTTCTATTTTATTATTTTCATATTTATATTTTAATACTCCACCGTAATTATTTTCACTTGCATTTGATTCTACTATGTAATTGAATTTTTTATTTTCATCTGGAAAACATAACTTTGGCAATTGTTTACATTGTTCTTTTATCTTTTGAATATGTTTTTTATCTTCTTTATTAAAATTATATTCTATATCTTTTTTCAATTTTCTTTGTAATGGTTTTAAATATTCTACTAATTTAGGTATATATTCCCTTACTTGATTTACTAGTCCTAAAAACGATTGTAATTTCTTTTTTGTATCTAGTATTTCTTCTGAATTTATAATTTTTTGTATTATGTGTTGCTGCATTTTTATTCCATTTTTATCTATTTGTATTCCTAAGAATTCTATTTGATTTTTCATAATTTCTGCTTTATTTTTGCTTAAGCTTATTCCTGATTCTTCTACTATGCTTATAAATTGTTCTAGTAATTCTATATGTTCATTATACGTTCTTGAGTATAATAGTATATCATCTATGTATACTATACAGTTATGTAATTTTGTAAAATATGTATCCATAAAGTGTTGAAATTTTTCTGGTGCATTTTTATATCCAAATGGTAATACATTCCATTCATAAAATCCTTGTGGTATTGTAAAGGCTGTTAATTTTTTAGATTCTTCGTCTAATTTTAAGTGATAAAATCCTGATTTACAATCAAATTTACTAAAATAATTATATCCTTGTATTTGTCTTGTTTTTAATATTTTATTTGGAATTGGATAATTGTAAGTTTTTGTTTTTGCATTTAAATTCCTATAATCTATAATCATCCTACTTTTTCCTCTTTTTTGTTCACTATGTTTATTAACAATAAATGCTGGGCTGGTATGTTTACTATTACTATCTTGTATATATGCTTTTTCTAATAATTCTGTTATATGCATTGTAAATTCTTTTAAATCTTCAAAATTATATTTTAAAGGTTTTTGAGTTATTATACTATTTTGGTCTATTAATTCTATTTTTACTGTTGTTTTATGTTTGTTCCATCCTTTTAATGGATCTTCACTATATAATTGTTCCAATCTATTTTTTATTGGATTTAACTTGTCTATTGTGAATACTATATATTCTATATTATTGGTACTATTTGGCATATTTTCTAATTTTTGTATAATTTTTTCACTTCCTTTTATCCATTCTGTATCTTGTCTTATTTTATTTCCTACTCTTTTTGCTCCTACTTTGTGACTACATGGTGTTGTTAACCACCAGTGTGTTTTAGTTATTATATGTGGATAATATTTATCTAAAAATGGTATTCCTAAAATTATATCTTTTGTAGGTAAATCGTAATTATATATTTCATCTATCTTAAGTATCTTATCCCATATTTGTATTTTTATATCTTTTGCTTTATAGTGTATTAGACTTCCTTCATTATTAAATCCTTTTACTATTATAGGGGTTTTTAATTTTATCCATTTATCATTTGGTAAACAGTTATATTTACATATGTTAACTTCTGCTCCTGTATCTATCATTGGTGTATAATATCTATTATAGTATCCTTCTATTATTATTTTCATAAGTACATGTATTTTCATAATATTATTCTTTTCATTGTTATTGTCTTACTATTATAAGTAATAGTTATGTGAGTATATTCTATTTTAGAAGAAGTAAAACCTTATAAAATAGAATATACTCACATAACTACTACTTATAATAGTAAGACAATAACAATGAAAAGAATAATATTATGAAAATACATGTACTTATGAAAATAATAATAGAAGGATACTATAATAGATATTATACACCAATAATAGATACAGGAGCAGAAGTTAACTTATGTAAATATAACTGTTTACCAAAAGATAAATGGATAAAATTAAAAACCCCTATAATAGTAAAAGGATTTAATAATGAAGGAAGTCTAATACACTATAAAGCAAAAGATATAAAAATACAAATATGGGATAAGATACTTAAGATAGATGAAATATATAATTACGATTTACCTACAAAAGATATAATTTTAGGAATACCATTTTTAGATAAATATTATCCACATATAATAACTAAAACTCGTTTAAATTTTTTCGAGTAATTTTAAATTTTATTAAGTGTTAAGGTCACTAGATGTAACACCTCTAGTTCAACAAAGAACTAAAGAGAAATTCATTCAAGTATTCCATCATTTTCTTAAGTTTTGGGTCAACTTCAAACAACCATATCTTTTATCAAATAAAGAGTTATATGGCCCATGACCTATCAAATTAAAGGTCTTAGAGTCCTCTTTCCAACGGCACCAATTTGTTAAAATCCAATCTTTGGATAAAAAGTTATGACTGATTTACTAACGACGCTCAAACCTGGTAGCATCTCTGCGATGGCTCCACGTTATGGAGCCAATACAGACCTCACTGCACGTTGGAAAATTATTCTGACTCCCAACTCATTTTATTTATTTCTTTAAGGGTGTTTTAGTCCTAAAAATCCTTAGGAGGTCATCTAAATTACCCTAAATGTGTAGAAAAATCAGTTTTCATAAATCAAGCCCACTCATTCACTCCTAAAATTTTACGCTCAAGAAAATTCAAGAAATGATACGGCTAGGGTTCATCTTCCAATATTTTCCTTCAACTTACTTCAAGAAGATTGTTCTTTCAGGTATGTAATCATCCATAGTGTTGGGTTTCTTCGCCCTCGCTCCAATCATGTATAATTCTATAGTTGAATTCATTTTTAAAATTGAATTATTGAGTTGTTGAGAAGTTCTTGAGTTTTTGCCATTATTAAAGGTCTTTGAGTTCTTGAGGTGTGAGTTTTGCAAATGAGTTGTGTTTCTTGATAGATTTTTATATGTGTTTCATTGAAATCAATCTGGGTTTTTGAATTTTCATGAATTTAGTCAATGAAACTTCTTTGGATGTGAGTTGAGTCAAGTTTGCGAGAGAAGAAAAGATTGGGCTAATAATTTCGTCCAGGTCTGCGTCGCGAAGGCGCTTAAGATTTTCAGCATCCAATCGATCACCCTCTCTACCCATTGCAGAGAGGATACGGAGTCCACTATCTCAAAAATTATTTTGCGACAAAAATTAAAACCCATCTCCGGGTCATGCCAGTGCATTCTAATTCGTGTCATCACTCTCTTCTTGTTACTAACTATCTAAGCCTTCTTTAAACATTGATAGATACTATATTCAAATCATAATCCTTGAATTCATAATTCAAATTCAAGAAAGAGTGAAGAGAAGAGTTCAAGAAAGTCTTTCAGTTAAATAGTGAACTCGTTTGAGATCAACTATCGATTTGAGATAAGCTTTGAAGAAGTAAGTATTAGAATGAGAAGTGTTGCACACTCGAGTTCAATATTGTAATTTAGACCCTTGAGACGAGTTTTTCATGCCCATAAATTTTGCATGAACTGTATAAATTGAGTATCTTTAAGAGGAGTGGTATCTTTGAGTTCTAAGTTTTGATTATTGAGTTCCTAATCCTTTTGAGATTGTATTCCTAATTATGGGACTACTACAGGTTACCCATGAAGGTCCTTGAGTTGAGTTGTTCATGCCCATAATTCTTCTTGAACCCTACGAGTCGAGAATTCTTCAGATGAGCAGTATTATTGAGCTCTTGAGTCTTTATTTTTGTGTACTAAGTTTCCTTATTTCTATTAAGTTCCCTGAGTTGAGTCATTCATGTTCATAATTCCACATGAACCCTATGATTTGAGTTATAAATTTTGAAAAGTTTTTTAATGCCAACACTTGAGTTCTTAAACTGAGTTTTGAGAAGTCAAGATAAGTTTTGAAAATAGAGTCTTCTAAAACATGATTAGTATGACAATCAAGTATGCCATCAATGTATGAGTAGTATGGTATCTAGATATACCATCATTACTTATTTAGTATAAATTCTCGAGTCATCAATGATCATATTATAATATGATTTTGAAATGTTTTTGACAAAGAATTTTCAAGTATGAGTATAAGGGAACTATGTATTCCTAGAGGCATCAATTTTTACATTGATAAAAGAGACTGAGATTTCTAAATTACTTATGAGTTTAAAAGGTATTTCAAGAGCAGTTACCTATTTTAAGAGGGTGGTTTGAGCAATTATCTCAAACCAGAGGAAGAATTATGTTTTTAAAACATATGAGCTAAGTTATAATTTGGGAGTAGTATTGAGAACCGATATGGAGGAGAGTTCAAACAACTCACTGCCCCTAAAACCATGTACCCAACATGGGTAAAGGGTCATACTTTTTAGATGATTCCTTGTTACTTTTTAAGCATAGCTTAATAGATCCACTTAGTTGAGGAGTTCTGTACCCCAGCAAGGTATAAGACAATTCTGTTAGCGTGGACGAGATTATGTATCATCACATAGCTCATAGTGATGGATGTCGATTAGAGAATCTCCCAAATAAGATTTATTATTGTATATTTACATACAATTGGGTTATTATTGTATCTTTACATGCAATTGAGTTATTATCTACCGTTTTAAAAGCTTTCCCTATTTTACATATTTTATTGTTGCTTGACCTTGAGTTGAGTATCTGAGTTGAGACTTTATTATTGAGTTGAGCCCTGTTTCATTGAGTTAAGTACCTTATTGTTGGGTTGAGTTTATTATCCTTGATTACTCCTGAGTTGAGTAAGTTTGAGTACTTTTGAGTATCCTTGAGTATTCCTTAAGTTGATTGAGTTTGAGACAAGGTAAGTATGTTTCCTTTGATTCTAGTTCAAGCTTATGTTATGCTTTATATTTCCTCTTATATGTTCATACATTTCATGTACTGACGCCATTTTGTCTACATTGTTTCATGATGCAGATACAGGTACTAGGGTCCTCAACATGTGCTTTGTTGATACCACTTGCAATTTGAGTTAGCTATGGTGAGCCTTTTTTGCTTTCAGAGGATTCCATTTACTTTTAAGTTTTGTCTAGATTTATTGGGTCTTGTTCCTCCTTCCATATTTTTCATTTAGAGGCTTCATAGATAGACAGTAGAGTTTGAGAAGTTTGTTTCATATAGTTTGTTAAATGTTTTAAAGACTCAAGTTGCCTATTTCTTGCTAGTTGAATATTCTATTATATTAAGAGTTAATCATTTGAGTTCAATGAATTTTATTAAGTTTTAAGATTTGTATATTTGAGTTAGTCTTCCGCTTTTAGTCAGCTAGGATGAGGGTTCTCTTAGGGATGAGCAATGGTTCTTGAGTGCTGGTCACGTCCAGGGTGTAGACTCGGGTTGTGACAAACTTGGTATCAGAGCACAGAGTTCAAGTATCCTAGGGTGTCTATAAAGCCGTGTCAGTAGGATCTTATTTATGGTTGTGAGGTCCCCATTTTTATAAACATTTAGGAAAAGTTTCCCTTCTTTCATACTCTAAATCATGCAATAAAGACGTTTCATAAGGAACTTATTCAAACTCCTACATTTCTCCAATTCATTCGACTACCCATTATACTAGAGGTGGTTGAAAAGCAAAGTCAGTTCCTAATTGATGAGTTATCCTTAGCATGAATCTTGAGAAAGTCGTGAGATTGCGAAGGGGCTTGAGAGAAGCCCGTGAATGAGCTTAAGTGTTGAGTTTCCAAAGAATGCACTCATATTCATGTGAATCATACGTTCAAGATAAAAGTGAGATGTATTGCCTTCTCTAAACCTTGTTTCAGTTGAGACCCTTATGCAAAAGTGTGTTTTAGAGCTTGGGTAGTATTTTCACCCTAAAATATAGTATGAATTATAAGATTATAAGTAGTAGTAGTAAGAGTGCCCAAAGTTAGAAGAATGTATGTTCAGTAATCTAAGAAAGGTAGATAGTGATGAGGAAAGCTATGTTACTATAGCCATGCACACAGTAGGTTATTAATGAGGAGTTTTCCCCTATGGGTAGACTAAGAAGTAATAATTTTGTATAGAGTTCATGATAGAAGGTAGAGGAATAGTTACTAGTTAGGATGAGTTAGAGAATACTTTAAATAGAAAGAAGGTTATGTGTCATTGTGTTAGTAATGACAAAGTGTAGGTGTTGAATAGAAGAGCAGGAGTATTCATGAGGTGATAGCTCTAATCTAGGCTTATGATCTTTAAGGTAAATCCCATAATATTCAAAGGGTTATTGAACTAATTAGGGAATGATGTATAGTGAATGAGCAAATAGTACTTAAGTTGTGAAATTGAATGTGACGATAGTTCGTAAGTATGTAGACAAAGAGATATACATTGACCACTTGTCATGAGATTTTAGTGGGCGAGTGTTTCTTAATTTGTATCTAGTCTTTATAAGTTAGTATAGTAAGCGAGCAATCATATTTATATCCAGGTTTAGTAATAAACATGGGTTGAATTTTAGATGAGAGTGGTGGTAAAAAAGAATGGAAAAATGAGGGTGATGATGTTAGTTCGAGATCTAATATGGTCGATTTGACATAGAGTAGGTAAGAAATTAAGGTGTTAACTTTTACAAGTGTGAGTGGTACAAGTATGATTCTAAATTTTATATGAAACCAATGAAGTGTGGCTAAGTCATTAGATTAACAAGATAATTAAGTGGTGTACCCAAGATCGTATGTAGTTAGATGAGGTTCCAATTAAGTTAATGATTATTTTTCATGTGTGCCTAGATAGTATAATTGAGCTATTAATGTGTAATAGGCTGAGGTAAGTATTAATTTTCTTCCCTTAAGAGGTAGATGAAGTAGCCTTATAAGCCATTGAGAGGAGGTTAAGATAAGCATCTAAGAAATAGGTCTTAGAAGGAGTCTTAGTACGTGCTTTTGGAGAGTTCAATAGCCATGAGATAAGCCTTTCCCGAGTATTAGAGTAAATTGAATATAGACTAGTTTAGAGATGATGAGAATAAATCCATGGATTTAGAGTATCAACTCCAAACCTTAGGGGGATATCATAAGATAAGATATCAAGTCAAGTGTTGAGGATGAGATAGTGATGTCTTCGGAAAGAATTTTAGAGATATATCAATCCATTCATAATCTTGCATATTCCTCAAGCGAAGTTATTACAACATCTTCTGGATATTCCTTATATCAAAATTGTTTCTATGACCTATGCTCATACACTTCAGAGAGATTCACATCTATGCTTAGTATCCAGAATGAGGGGCAAAGCCTTTAGCCCATTGATCTCAATCTTACTCCATAAAGCTATAGATATCAGTCCCATAATATGAACATATTTATATAAGCACTCATGTCTCATAATGTGATAAGTATTGCAAATTCATGATTTACTCTCAAGGATAAAGACATAATGTTACGTCATTCATATTCTTATATCTGAATTCTCAAATGAAACATGCTTATGATCTTTCGCCCTAGAGATCTTTCAGTGATCCTTTTTTGGTTTAAAGAGTGGTGTTGATGATAGTAGTTGTGTGATGATAGGGAAGAGGATTGTTATTTCTTATTGTGATAGTGATGGTGTGTTTATTTCATCTAAGGTTATGATTATAGAGGAAACATGAGATAAGGTTTTACGATGAGTACTAATTCAGCTTCATGGTAATATGCAACAAATTTAAGTTGGTAGAAGTGACGAGAGAATGAGTAATTCTTATAAGGATTGGTTAGTAGGAGTCCATGGAGTAGATATAGTACTAAGCTTGAATGTGGTGTTAGTAACATGTGGATGAATGCATGATGTATTAAGTGGTTCTTGATTAAGACTCGAGGTTGGTTTAATGTTCTGGTAAGGAATAATATTCTTGGGATGAGAATAGAGGTATGGAACCTGAATCTTGTGATTCAAATTAGAATAATCACCTTATGTTAAATACTTTATGATTTTGAGTTAGGCTTGAATATAGTAAGAGCATACAATTAGACTCAAACCTTGGTAATAATATTCATATACCCATATGGAAGCTATGAGTTGCAACTATGAGATGTGGTAATAAGAAAGAAGAACATAGTTGAGAAGTGTTTCTAAGCTTCAAAGCTATCAGTCATATCACTCAAGGCATAATATTCCTATTCTCACTTCATGCCAGATATCCACACTTTATGTCAAATAATTTCAAATAGGGTATGAGTATGTTCAAACTCATATCGTTCACGACTTATGTGCTCTAGTCCAGTTTCAAAACTCTTAGTATGAATCAGCTCAGCCTATGTTAGTAGGCAAGGTCATGAGTCAGAATAGATAGTAATATTAACCCCATTCCATTCCCAATCCAGCCGTCATTCGAGGATGAATTATCCCAAGGGGGAGATATTGTTACACCCCAAAATTTTTTGAGCTAAGACACGAACCCTACTTCATTGTGAACGAAATTTTTCTGAGTAATTTTTAATTTTCTTAGGTGTTAAGGTCACTAGATGTAACACCTCTAGTTCAACATAGAACTAAAGAGAAATTCGTTCAAGTCTTCCATCATTTTCTTATGTTTTGGGTCAATTTCAAACGATCATATCATTTAACACATAAAGAGTTAGGTGGCCCATAACCTATCAAATCCAAGGTCTTCAAGTCCTCTTTCCAACACCACTAATTTTTCTAAAATTTGAGCTATGGGTAAAAATTTATGACTAATTTACTAACAACACTCAAACCTGGCAGCAGCTCCACGATGGCTCCATGTTATGGCGCCAATACGAACCTCACTGCCTGTTGGAAAATTATTCTGACTCCCAAATCATTTTATTTATTTCTTTAAGGATACGTTAGTCCTAAAAACCCTTAGTATTCCATCTAAATTACCCTAAACATGTAGAAAAATCCGTTTTCATAAATCAAACCCCCTCATTCACTCCTAAAATTCTACGCTCAAGAAAATTCAAAAAACGCTAAGGCTAGGATTCATCTTTCAATATTTTACTTCAAGTTTCTTCAAGAAGATTATTCTTCCAGGTATTTGAGCTTCCATAGTGTTGGATTTGTTAGCCCTCATGCCAATTGTGTATTATTCTATCCTTGAATTTATTTTTGATAGAACTATTGAGTTCTTGAGAAGTTCTTGAGTTTTAGCCATAATTGAAGGTCTTTGAGTTCTTGAGGTGTGAGTTTTTCAAACGAGTTGAGTTCCTTGAAATATTTTTATATGTGTTTCACTGAAATCGTTCTAGGTTTTTGAATTCTCATAAATTTGGTCGATGAAACTACTTTGGATGTGAGTTGAGTCAAGTTTGGGAGAGAAGAAAAGATCAAGCAAATAATTGTGTCCAGGTGTGCTTCGCAAAGGTGCTTAAGATTTTCATCATTCAATCAATCACCCCCTCTCCCTGTCTCAAAGAGGATACATAATCCTCTGTCTTGAAAATTATTTTGCGACCAAAATTAGAATCCCTCTCCGCATCGCGCTAGTGCATTCTAATTCGTGTCATAGCTCTCTTCTTGTTACTAACTATCTATGCCTTCTTTAAACATTGAGAGATACTATACTGAAATCATAATCCTTGAATTCATAATTCAAATTTAAGAAAGAGTTAAGAGTAGAGTTCAAGAAATTATTTGAGTTAAATTGTGAACGCCATTGAGATTAACTATCGGTTTGAGTTAAGCTTTGAAGAAGTAAGTATGATAATGAGAAGAGTTTCACACAGGAGTTCTATATTGCAATTTAGACCCTTGAGACGAGTCTTTCATGTCCATAAATTTTGCATGAACTTCATAAATTGAGTATCTTTGAGAGGTTTGGTATCTTCGAGTTCTAAGTTATTTATTATTGAGTTCCTAATACTTTTGAGATTATATTCCTTATTATGGGACTACTACAGGTTACCCATGAGGGAACTAAGCTTTTTAAAGCCAATATAGGAGTTCTTAAACTTAGTTTTAAGAAAGTAAATATGAGTTTTGAGAAAAGAGTCTTCTAAAACATTATTAGTATGACAATCAAGTATGCCATTAGTGTATGAGCAGTATGGTATCAAGATATACGATCAACGTTTATGCAGTATGACTTCCCGAGTCATCAATGATCATATTATAATATGATTTTGAAATGTTTTGAGAAAGAGTTATCAAGTATGAGTATAAGGGGACTATGCATTCACAGGGGCATCAATTTTTACATTGATGAAACAAAAAGCGGAGATTTCTAAATAAGTTATGTGTTTAAAAGGTATTTCAAGAGAAGTTAACTCTTTTAAGAGGGTAGTTTGAGAAATTATCTCAAACCAGAGGAAGAATTATGTTTTTAAAACATATGAGCTAAGTTATATTTTGGAAGTATTATTGAGCACCGATATGATAGAGAGTTCAAACAAATCACAATCCCCATAAACCATGTAGCCAACATGGGTAAAAGGTCATAGTTTTTAGATGATTCCTTATTTCTTTTTAAGCATAGCTTAGTGGATCCACTTAGTTGATGAATTCTATACCCCGACAAGGTATATGACAGTTCTAGCAGCATGGATGAGACATGTATCATCACATAGCTTATAGTGATGGTTGTCGGTTAGAGAATCTCCCAAATAAGATTTATTATTGTATTTTTACATAAAATTGAGTTATTATTGTATTTTTACATAAAATTGAGTTATTATTGTATCTTTACATACAATTGAGTTATTATCTACCGTTTGGAAAGCTTTCCTTATATTGCATCTTTAATTGTTACTTTACCTTGAGTTGAGTATCTTCAGTTTAGTATCAGAGTTGAGTACTTTATTGATTAGTTGAGCGTTGTTTCATTGAGTTGAGTACCCTATTTCTTAGAAAGTATCTTATCCTTGAGTACTCCTAAGTTGAGTAAGTTTGATTACCTTTGAGTATCCTTGAGTATTCCTTGAGTTGATTGAGTTTGAGACAAGGTAAGTATGTTTCCTTCGATTCAAATTCAATCTTACGTTATGATTTAGATTTCCCCTTACATGTTCGTACATTTCATGTACTGACACCATTTGTCCTGCATCATGAAATAATGCAGTTACAGGTAGCTAGGGTCATCAACAGGTGCTTCGTTGATACCGCTTGTAGTTTGAGTTAGCTATGGTGAGCCTCCTTCCTTTCGGAGGATTCCATTTACTTTTTAGTTTTTTTTGGATGTTGTGGGTCTTGTCCCGCCTGCCATCTTTGTCATTTAGAGGCTTCATAGATAGATTGTAGAGTTTGAGAAGTCTATTTCATTTATTTTGTTAAATGTTTAAAGACTTGAGTTGCATATTTCTAGCTAGTTGAATATTCTATTATATTCAGAGTTAATCATTTAAGTTAAAGCTTAATATTTTAGTTCAATGAATTTTATTCAGTTTTAAGCTTTGTATACTTGAGTTAGTCTTCCGCTTGTAGTCAGCCAGGATAAGAGTTCGTTTGGGGACCAGCAATGGTTCTTGAGTATCGGCCACGTTCAGGGTGTAGACTCAGATCGTGACAGGGACATCATATGATCCTTGCCCTCCCAAGTAGCACCCTTAACCTTTTGATTCCTGCACACCAACTTCACAGATGCAATTTCCTTATTTCTCAACTTCTTCACTTGTCTGTCTAAAATATAAACTAAAATTCTTCATAAGAAAGACTCTCCTTTATACAAAGTCTCTCCAACGGTACAATAGATGTCGGATCACCAACATATTTCTTCAATAAAGAGACATGGAAAATCGAATGCACTGATGCTCAGTCATTAGGCAAATCATGTTCATAAGCAACCTTGCCAATATGCTTCAAAATTGGATATGGGCCCACATAATTGGACTAACCTTCCCTTTCTTCCAAAATCTCATCACACCCTTCATGGATGAAATTTTCAAGTAGACCAAATCATTTATATTGAATTTGAGATCTCTCCTTCTAACATCGGCATAAGACTTTTGTTGACTTTGATCCATTTTTAACCTTTCTCTAATAAGTCAAACTTTTTTCTTAGCCTCATGTACTAATTTGGGACCTATCAAAGCAATCTGACAAACTTCAAACCAACTTATAGGAGATCTATGCCTCATACCCTAAAGAGCCTCAAATGGAGCCATACCAATGCTTGAATGGTGGCTATTATTATAAGCAAACTCAACCAAAGGCAAATGATCATCCCAATTATCCTTGATGTCAATTAGAAAAGCTCACAACATATCTTCCAAAGTTTGAATAATACGCTCCTCTTGCCCATCAGTTTGAGAATGAAAAGTTGTAACATGAGTACCAAGCTCCTATTAGAAAGACTTCTGAAATTGATAATTGAATTGGGTACCACAATCGAAGATAATGGATAGAGGCACTCCATGCAACTTAACAATTTCCCTCAAATACAACTTAGCATAATCTTGCGCTGAATAAGAAACCTTGACAGGAATGAAATGAGGCAACTTCATCATACGATCTACGATAACTCAAATTGAGTCATGTTGTTTCTGGGTGTGGGGTAAACCAACAATACAGTACATATTCACATCTTCCCACTTCCAAGTAGGAAATCTTAGGACAAATCACCCGACTTCTGATGCTCAACTTTCACTTGTTGACAATTAGGACACTAAGCCACAAATTCCATAATATCCTTTCTCATCCCATTCCACAAATAGATCTCTTGCAATTCGAAGTAAATCTTGGTTGCTCCTGGGTGAATGGAATATCAAGAACTATGAGCTTCTGATAATATTTGCTCTCTTAAGTCATCAATAATGGGAACACACAAACGACCTTGATATCGAAGCACACCATCTCCCACTTGGGAGAAAGCCTCAACGGACTATTTAAGCATCGCTTCCTTCATCTCAATAAAAATAAGTTCAAAACATTGCTTGGCTTTCACATCTGACACAAATGACGATTCTGAACCGTTATGAACAATAACACCACCCCCATTAGAATGAATTAACCGAACACCCATTCAGGCCAATCTATAAACATCACGAACCATATCCTTATTATCTTCCTCTACATGAGCAACAATAGCCATTGGTACTTGACTAAGGGCATTCGTAATCACATTTGTCTTACTTAGGTGACAAAGAAAACTCATGTTGTAATCCTTTGAGAGTTTTAACCATCTACGTTGGTGAAGATTTAGATATTTTTTCTTAAATACATATTGCAAACTCTTGTGGTTGGTAAAGATATCAACATGAATACCATACAAATAATGCCTCCAAATCTTTAAGGAAAAAACAACCGCTACTAACTCCAAATCATGGATAGGATAGTTCTTTTCATGAATCTTAAGTTACCTTGAAGCGTAAGCAATGAATTTTCCATTTTTCATAAGAACACATCCTGATCCAATTCTTGAAGCATCACAATACACAAAGAACCCCTCAAACCCTTCCGATAAAATCAACACCAGAACGGAGGTAAGCCTATCTTTCAATTCTTTGAAACTCTTCTCACACGCTTTTGACTATATGAACTTAACCTTTTTATAGGTCAAGGCAATCAATGGGAAGGCAATCAAAGAAAACCCCTCTATAAACCTTCTATAATACCCAGCCAAACCTAAGAAACTTTGAAGTTTTGAAGAGTTTAGAGGTCTAGGCCAACTCTTAACTCATCGGTCATCGTAGGATGTACCTCAATACCCTTACCAAAAACAATGTGACCAAGAAAAGCCATGAATCTCAATCAAAACCCACATTAACTAAACTTTGCAAAAAGTTGTTGGTCCTTTAGGACATGCACCACAATCCTCAAATGATCGACATGCTCATCCCCACTCCTTGAGTAAATCAAGATATCATCAATAAACACAATCACGAATATGTCTAGATATTGCCTAAACACTTTATTCATCAAATCCATAAATGCAGTCAGAGCATTAGTCAAACCAAAAGACATTACCAAAAACTCATAATGACCATACCAAGTTTGAAATGCCATCTTTGGAATGTCCTCTTACTTTACCTTCAACTGGTGATAACCCGACCAAAATTCGATCTTAGAGAAGCAACTCGCTCCTTGGAGTTGATCAAATAAATCATCTATACTTTGAAGAGGATACTTATTCTTAATGGTAACCTTGTTTAATTATGGGTAAAGAAAACACATGCAAAGTGAACCATCATTCTTACAAACAAACAAAACTGGAGCACCATATGGAGATATACTCGGCCGGATGAAACCCTTATCCAACAAATCCTTCAATTTCTCTTTCTATTCGTTAAGTTCTGCCGAAGCCATATGGTAAGGAGGAAAAGATATAGGATGCATAACTTTGAGAAGGTTAATACCAAACTCTATTTCCCTTTCAGGAGGAAGATCGGGTACATCATTAAGAAACACTTTCCGAAACTCATTTACTATAGGGACCAACTCAAGACTACGGGTTTCGGAATTCGTATCCTGAACCCAAACAATATGATACATACAACCTTGAGAAATCATTTTTCTATCCTTTAGACAAGAAACAAACTGATTCTATGGCATAGAATTTCCCCCTTTCCACTCCAGGACGAGCTCATTTGGAAACTGAACCACTCAGGTTCTACAATCAATAGAAGCATAACAAGAATGGAGACAATCCATACCAAAAATAATATCAAAATCTAGCATATCAAGCAATACTAGATCAACATGAGTGACTCTATGGGATAAGGAGATAGGACAATTTCTATAGATACTCTTAGCCACAATAAATTCACCAATAGGAGTAGAGATAGAAAAAGGATCTAACAACACAATCGGAAAAACATCAAACCTCATAGCCGCATATGGCATCACAAAATAAAAGGTAGCACAGGAATCAAAGAAAGCATAAACATCAAGATGTAATACTTTCAACATATTGGAAAAAACATCCGGAGAATCCTCTTGATTATGATGAGTTTGAAGTGCATAAAATCAGTTTTGCTTTGGAGCACTTGAACCTGAACCACTAGGTGGAGCTTGCCTACCATCCTTTCCCTTGTCAATCCTAGATGGAAAATCTCTAAAGTGGTGACCACTCTTGCGACAACCAAAACAATTATTTGTGCCCATCAAGCATTTTCCCAGATGACTCTTACCACACTTTTTGCATCCAGGAACCGAAGATCAATTTCCACCACCATTTCCTCCATAAGGCTTAGAGTTATACACCATTTCTTTGTTGATCTTAGGAGTCAGAGCATTGAAGAAACCTTGACCGGAAATCCTTTGTCGATACTTAGAATGACCATGTCCATCGAAACTTGAATGTGAAAAGTCACCATCACCGATTTTGGCCCTTTTTGTCTCCGATCCATAGACCTCTCCTTAAGCTTTTTCCTCTTTGATTTTTTGAGCATGAATCATTAGGCGAGAAATGTCCATTTTTTTGATGAGCATGGCAGTACAAGATTCCTTAACCACCATCTTGGACACTCCCGAAACAAACTTTCTTATCTTTGCCCTATAATTGGCAACCATAGTAGGAGCATATCTAGACAATTGTGTGTACTTCAAGGCATACTCCTTCAGACATATATTTCCTTGCCAAAGTTTGATGAATTCAAGTACCTTTGCCTCCTTTATCTCAAGGGGAAAGAACATATCGAGGAAAGCAACCTTAAACTTCTCTTAATCAAGAGGACCCGCATCAACCTCTTTCTCTTCCTTCCATTAGTTGAACCAAACTAGAGCACCACCCTTCAGTAGATAAGTGGCCAATTCTAACTTTTAAATCGGTGTCATGCCCTTGATCATCAAAACTTTGTATACCTCATCAATGAATTCTTAAGGTTATTCCTCAACCTTAAAACCATGAAACTCAGGGGATTCATCCTAGTGAAGACCCTCACTCTAGTTGCTGACGTACCCATATTTGGGTTCACGGGGACCACAACCTCTCTATTAGCTTGAGCCAACACTTGAAAAGCAACTCAAAACTCTGCATTAATAACTTGTTCGGCCAAAGGATCGTCCGAAACTTGAGGAGCTTCTAGAGGAGCTTATAGAGCTTCTAATTCCACATTCTCATTTGCATTCCTCCTAACATAAGCTCTTTGATGGGCTATATCCTAAAAAGAATTTGACAAGGATTAGGAGAGAGACATATAGAGTTATACTCTATCGCATGACTTTAGAATGATGAAAAATTAAAATTTACTAAACATCTTATAGCCTTATGTTCATATATGTGACGATCACCTATGAACAAGACTCTACTCGACGTGGCTTATAAGACATCCTAGGACCTTTTTAAACATTGTGCTCTGATTACCAAGTTTGTTATGACTCAAACTACACCTGAGACATAACATGGCGTATAAAACTCTGAGAGGCCCTACACAAGCCACATAGCATACATCATACAAGATATTAGAAGTCAAGATTTCTAAAATATAGCTTTTCATATATTAAGAGTTTAACAAAGCAAAAATCTGACATAAGTCTCTATAAGCCAACTAATACATCATAAGGAAAGTGATTGGGACATAACCCATACATACCATACAAAGTCAGAAAATGAAAATGACATAAAGCTATAAAGTGTCTTGGTCCTCGAAACATGCGGACTCACCAATCACTTAAAGCACCTAATAGATGTCGTGAGTGAGCGATCTAGGAACGTCAGACCCTACATTCCTGAGATAATGTAGGCACAAGTATGCATTAATACATAGAAATGTACTAAGTATGGGGCAATATGCATGAACATGGACATGATAGCACAATGGTTTAAAGAATGTATACAAGATCAATATTTGGACATTTTAAACATAAAGTAAAAAATGAAAATTATATGATATTGTAACATACCTCTTTAAAAAAAGAGAACTAGAATTAGCAAGAGCTATTTTGGAAAGAGTAAATTTGGAAAATTTGGCAAGTTATGCTAAGTATGCCTTTTGGATCAACTTCAAACAACCATAACTTTCAGTATATAATGAGTTAGGTGGTCCATCAGATATCAAATGAAAGGTCTTGGAATTCTCTTTCCAATGCCACCAAGTTTGCTAATTTTTGAGCTCGTATGAGGGAGATATACCCATTTTAAGTCGGGCTGTCCATTTAAAGAAAGTTACCCAGATTTAAGAGGGGTATTTTATTCTTTTCCTTACCCAATCAGATTAAAATGTTTTTAGTAATTATTTTGGGGTCAAATCTTATTTGGGTCAGTTTTACAATCCTAAACTACGATTAGGGTTCTAGAGGAGAAATCATGAAGAAGAGGAAAAGAGGTGAAAAGGAAGAACGAACAATGTTTTTGCGATTCGAGAATTTGTTTTACCAAATAGAGGTATGTGAGTTCTCATAGTGTTGGGTTCTTTCATCCACACGCCAATCATGATTTACACATTCGAATTTTTCCACAAAAATAGATGAATTAAGTTCTTGATGAACGTTCTTGAAGTGTTGTTCGCCATTCTTAAATCTTGATATTTCATTGAGCTCTTGAAGCGAGCATATTGTTAATGAGTGAGTAGGTTGATAGTTCTTGAGTTAGTTTTGCTAGAATAGTCCTGGGTTTTGAAATTCATGGATTTCAACCTTATATTTGTAGTGGGTATGAGTTGAATTGAGTTTGGGAGGAGAAGAAACGATCGGGGAAATAATTGTGCCCAGGTCCGCATCGCGAAGGATCTTAGGATTTCATTCACCAGATAACTATCCCATCTCCACGTCATGGAGAGGATACGGAGTACTCTGCCTCAAAAAAAAATTATGTGACCAAAAATTTAATCTTATATCCGCATCGTGCCAATGTTCTTTAACTTGGATCTTCGCTCGTTCTTATGAAAAACTATATTAACCTTCTAAATAATTGAGAGGTCCTACATTCCAAAGCATAACGCTTGAATCCACAGTTCAAATTCAAGGAAAGAGTTAAAAGTCAAGTCTTGAGAGTTCTTCGAGTCATTTTAATAAGTCTTTTAAAAATATTTTAAACTTGTTTAAATGACTTAAGCACTGTGTTTGAGGAAGAGTAGAGTTGCATTCATTATCTTTAAAATGATATACAAGAATTAAGTATTCCCAAGAGTAAATGTTTTCACATTTAAGCAACAGAAGAAACACCAATTTCCCAAAAGAGTTCATGAGCAGTATTAAGTATTATCTCTTTTTGGAGAAATATTTTTGAGTAATAACCTCAAACCACAGAAAGATGAAATGTTTTCATTAAAACATAATGAGCTAAGTATATTTTGGGAGTAGTATTGAGCACCAATATGGGGGAGAGTTCGTGCAACTCATAGCCCCCATAAATCATGTAGCCAATGTGGGTAGAAAGGGTCATACTTTTTAGATGATTCCTTAATGCTTTCATCATAGACTAGTTGATCCACTTAGTTGAGGAGCTCTATACCCCGACAAGGTATAGGACAGTTCTGGCAACGTGAGCGAGTCGCAGTAACATCACATATCTTATAGTGATGGTTGTCGGTTAGAGAATCTTCCAACTTGTATTTTTTTTACCTAGAACTGAGATATTATTGTATTTTTATAATACATTGAGTTGTTATCTACTGTTTTAAATTCTTTATATAAATTGTAGCTTTATTGTTGTTTTATTACCGAATTGAGTTGAGTATCCATGAGTATAGTTGATATAAGGTAAGTGTTTCTTTCAGATTCCAGTTCAAGATTATGTCTTGTATAATTTCCCCTTACATACTCTTACATTCCATGTACTGACGCCATTTGGCCTGCATCTTTTATGATGCAGATACAGGCAACCGGGATCAACATTTAGTGCTTCGTTGAACTAGTTGAGCTTCAGAGTTATTGGTGAGCCTCCTTGCTTACAGAGGATCCCTTGTTTACTTTCACTCATTTCATATTGTTATTAGGATGTCGTGGTTCTTGTCCCGACATCCATCTCCGCTAGTAGAGGCTTCATAGATAGATAGACATAGTTCATGAGTCTTGTTCATTTCTGTTATTGATAGCTAAGACTTGTGTTGCCCTTTAGGCCAGTTTGAATATTTATAAATATTCTGAGTTTGCTTTTGAGACATTTAGTTAAATTGTGCTTTTGAGTTCATACTAATTTTGAGTAAGTCTTCCGCTATGAGTTAAGCCAGGCCAAGGGTTCACTTGGGGCCAACAGTGGTTTTTGAGTGGTAGTCTCATCCAGGGTGTAGGCTCGGGGCATGACAAACTTGGTATCAGAGCACATATTTTAAGAGTCCTAGGGTGTCTATGAAGCCGTGTCTGTAGAGTCCTAATTATCGATGTGAAGCACGCCACATCTATAATTAGGAGGCTGCAGCATTTAGAAAGTCGTGTCTATAGAGTCCTAATTATCGAAGAGCTGTCAAAGTTCATCCCGCTAGGAGGAATGTTGAACCACAAGATTAAGGGGTACCCAATGCATTAGAAGTGTAACCCCAAGGAGAGGTCACTAGTGTTGAGTTCCGTGAAGCTATCCAAATGTTGAGACAAGCTATGACCAACCAAGTTGGGTAACAGAGAGGGGTTCGACAAGATCTAGCTGATACGTCTAGGATCTGTGAGTTCTTAAGGATGAATCCTCCCAACTTCAATGGTTCAATGTCATTAAGGATCCAAAAAACTTTGTGGAAGAGTTACAGAAAGTTTTTGAGGTTATGCATGTTGGTGATGTTGAGCAAGTAGAACTAGCTACATACCAATTGAAAGGTGTCGCTAAAATCTGGTTTGACCAATGGAAGAAGAATAGAGTTAAGGCTGTACTGATTGTGAGTTGGGCAGTGTTTAAGGTTGCCTTCTTGGGGCGTTTCTTTCCTCTTGAACTGAGAGAGGCCAAGGTAAAGGAATTCCTCACTCTTAAATAGGAATCTATAAGCGTACAAAAGTACAGCCTTAAGTTCTCCCAACTATCCCGTTATGCTCCGGAGATGGTTGCTGACATGAAAAGTAGAATGATTTTGTTTGTTGCTGGGTATTATCGCCTTTCAAGTAAGAAGGGCAAGGCAGCAATGCTTATAGGAGTTATGGACATAGAAAGGCTGATGATCCATGTGCAATATGTTGAGAAGGATAAGCTAAGAGATAGAGCAGATTTTAGAAACAAGAAGGCTAAGACATCAGTGAATGAGTCAGGGAAGAAAAAGAGTAATGTGAATCGGTCTTCTTTTCAACATAAGAAAAATGGACCTAGTCCATCGTTTGCTAGTGCACCTGCACCAAGAAACTGATGTAAGTTCAAGAATAAGAATTCATAAAATTTCAGAGCGAGACCTGCATAGTCTCAAGGTAGTTTGGCACAAGGAGGTAATTGGACTCCTACATGTGCCAAGTGTGGTAGGAACCACCCAGGAGTGTGTCTTGATGGCTCCACTATTTTCTTCAAGTGTGATCAAAATGTCCATATTATGAATGAGTGCCCTAAGAACAGGCAAGGTAATGGCAATGGGGGCAATAAAGCCCAATCTTCTTCAGTTCCTCCACCAAACAGAGTTGTATCTAGAGGAGCTAATTCAGAGGCAGGCGAAGGATCAAACCATCTTTTAGCTATCACTAGTCGCCAAGAGCAAGAATATTCGCCAGATGTTCTCCCTAGTATGATTAAAGTCTTTAATTTTGATGTTTATTCTTTGCAAGATACTAGAAAGGGTCTATCTTTTGTGACTCCTTTTATAGCTATGAATTTTGATATTCTTTCTGAGAAGTTTCTTGAGCCCTTAGTGTTTCTACACCTGTCAGTGAGTCTATTATAGCTGAGAGAGTTTACCATGATTATGTCGTTTTCATCAATCACAAGAACACCATTGCTGACTTAGTCAAGTTAGACATGGTAGATTGTGATGTTATTCTAGGTATGGTTGGCTTCATGCCTGTTATGCCTCAATTGATTGTAGGACTTGAGTAGTCAAGTTCCAGTTTCATAATAAGCCAGTTATAGAGTGGAAGAGTAGTTTAGTAGTGCCTAAGGGTCATTTTATTTCGTACCTTACAGCAAGGAAGTTAGTTTCCAAGGGGTCTGTCTATTATTTAGTCTGAGTAAATGACTCTAGTGTTAAGGCACCTTCTATTCAGTCAGTTCTAGTAGTAAAAGAGTTTCCAGAAGTCTTTCCAGATGATCTACCCCGAGTCCTTCCTAAGAGAGAAATAGACTTTGGTATATACATTCTTCCTGATACTCGTCCTATCTCGATTCTTCCCCCTAGAATGGCACCAGAAGAGTTGAAAAAGTTAAAAGAGCAGTTGAAAGATCTCCTTGAGAAAGGTTTAATTCAACCTAATGTCTTTTGGGGCACTCTAGTCTTATTTATGAGGAAGATAAATGGTTGGCTTAGAATATGCATAGATTACCGTCAGTTTGACAAGGTTACTGATGAGTCCACAAATTGGACTCATTTAGGGCTATATTTTAATAGAATAAGTGTCCTCAAATGCATATTTTGTCTCAATAGATGATGAAAATTCTTAAGTTTCAAGTATCTAGAGTTTGAGGCAAAGCATTGACACCACTTGGCAAGAAAGAAAAGGCGGCTCAAAAGAACAAAGAAATGAAGGCCTGAGGATCGCCGAGCCCAGTTAGCGAGTTGCCGATCAGCCTAGAGATCGCCTTTTGTTCCATTGTGATGAGCCCTGAAGGAAAAGGTCAAGTTGGTGATAAAATGGAGCAGTCGGCGCATTGATGAGCAGTTCCGCGAAGCAATACCAAATCACCCAACTACTCAAAACGCGAAGAGGCTGAAGCCTAAAATAGGATGGCAATGAAATCGATCAAACTGTGGATCACCGAAGGGTCCTCTGCAGCACAAATTTTCAAATACTATAAATACTTGTTTAAATTTCTAGCTTAGTATCATATCACTATTATTATTCGAACTTTTTACAGTTTTTAGGGAGTTTGTGTTATAGAGGGTTTTGGAGACTTTGTTATAAGACCTTGAAGATTCAAAGGGTTTCAACTCCAAGAAATTAGAAGTGGGTCTTCAAGAATCTTCATCCTTGACGTGTTTAAAGACTTTATTTATCATACCCATGAGATGGTAACACTTTTTGGTATTGATTTTTATCTCTTTTTCATGTCTAGATAAAACCCCAATTCTTGGGGTGTGATTTTGTGAATATGGTTTAAATTATCTGTTGGATCTTGCTTCTTGATGGTTTATTTGTTCTTTGAAATTGATTTCGTTTAGTAGCTGTGTATGAACTTAAGGGAATTGTAGTTTCAAATTCGATTTCATCTTAGTGTTTTTGGCTTGCTCGAGAGAAAGGTCGTAAAACTAAGACTACTAAATTGATAGCTAGTGGTATTGGGTCGACATGGATTTAGCTCAAGAGAGTCAATCCTAGTCCTTCTCCCACACTATTCAGCTTGAGAGAGTGAATGGGCTATGGCGGAGACTGTGCTTAATGTCGCAACTCGATGTTCGAGAGAATTCGAGTTAATTCGGGGTAAGTTGCTCGAGAGAGAATTTACCCCCACTATATTCTAGCCTTGTCACAAATTTTCAAAAATTTACTATCAAAAGCATGTACCTGATAGTCTAGTTTATCCCATATTTCTATCATATCCCAAGAATCTCATTTCCCTAATTTGCATTTCTATTTTTACTATTTTTAGTTGTTACTTGACTACAAACCCCCCATTGATAATTGACATTTGTGTCAAATCCTTTAATTTGTTATGTTTTCATTCGATAAATTTTTTAGTTGTGGGTAACTTTAGCACTTTCGTACTTAACCATTAATTCTCAAGAATCGCTCCCTTGGGACTCGACCCCAACCCATTCGTTTGGATTATATTACTATTGTATGATCATAGACACTTGGATTGGAATTTATGTCCTGATTACACAAACATCAGTTACTATCAAGATTAGTATCCTCTTCCAAGAATTGACGATCTCTTCGATCAACTTCAGGGTGCCACTTGTTTTTCTAAGATAGACCTCAGATCTGGCTATCATCAGTTGAGAGTAAGAGAAAGTGACATCCCTAAGACAATATTTAGGACCCGCTATGGTCATTATGAATTTCTGGTAATGTCGTTTGGTTTGACTAATGCACCTGCAATGTTCATAGACCTTTAGAATAGAGTATTCAAGCCTTATTTAGATATTTTTATAATTGTTTTCGTTGATGGCATTCTTTTCTATTTGAGGAACGAGGAAGATCATGCTAGTCATCTCAGAGTAGTTCTCCAAACTCTAATAAATACATAGTTGTATGCTAAATTCTCTAAGTGTGATTTTTGGCTTGAGTCTGTGGCATTCTTAGGCCACAATATTTCCAATGACGGGATAAGAGTTGACACTCAGAAAATAGAGGCAGTGCATAATTGGCCTAGACCCACATCTCCGGCTGATATTAGGAGTTTCTTGGGGTTGGTTGTATATTATAGAAGGTTTGTTGAGAGGTTTTCATCTATTTCCTCCCCTTTGACTAAGTTGACTCAAAAAATAATTTAAGTTTCAATGGTCCGAAGCTTGTGAGAAAAGTATTCTGGGATTGAAAACTAGGTTGACTACTGCCCTAGTTTTGACCTTACCTGAAGGTACGCAAGGTTTTGTGCTATATTGTGATGCGTCCAGATTTGGACTGGGTTCTGTATTGATGAAAAATAGCAAGGTTATAACTTATGCCTCCAGACAGCTTAAAGTTCACAAAATGAATTACCCAACCCATGATCTAGAGTTTGTTGTTGTAGTATGTGCTGTGAAAATATGGTGTCACTATCTTTATGGTGTTCATATAGATGTGTTCAGCGATCACAAAAGTCTTCAATATGTATTCAGTCAGAAAAAGGTTAATCTCAGACGGAGGAGGTGGTTAAAGTTACTCAAGGAATATGGCATGAGTATTCTATATCACGTAGGTAAGACTAATGTGGTTGCCGATGCTTTGAGCAGGTTGTCTATGGGTCGTACCACCCATGTTGAGGAAGAAAAGAAAGAGTTAGTGAAAGATTTGCTCAAACTTGCACGCTTGGGAGTTCGTTTGTTGGATTCGAATAAAGGTGGAGTAGTGGTGATAAATGGAGAGAAACAAGACCAAGACCCTATTTTGCTTGAATTGAAGGTAAATGTTCATAAGTAGAAAGTGATGGATTTTAACAAGGGGGAGATTGTGTATTGAGGTATCAAGTTAGATTGTGTGTACCCAAGGTAGATGAGCTCCAAGAGAGGATCATGGAGGAAACTCATACCTTCAGATATTCTATCCATCCGGGCTCTACCAAGATGTATCGCGACTTAAGAGATGTCTATTAGTGGAGTAGTATGAAGAAGTGTATTGGTGAGTTCATTACTGAATGCCCAAATTGTCAACAAGTTAAGGTAGAGCACCAAAGGTCTGGTGGAATAGCTTAGAATATATAGATTCCGCAATGGAAGTGGGAGATGAACAATATGGATTTTATTACTGGCTTTCCAGGGTCTCATAGGTAGCATGATTCCATTTGGGTGATTGTAGATCGAATGACTAAATCAATGCAGTTTTGCCTATAAAGACTACCCATTCAGTAGAGGATTATGCCAAGTTATATCTTCAAGAGGTAGTTAGACTTCATGGAGTTCCCGTCTCGATTGTTTCAGATAGAGGTGCAAAATTTACTACACAATTCTAGAAGTCTTTCCAGAAAAGCTTAACTTCGAAAGTGAATTTGAGTATTGCTTTCCATCCTCAGACTAATGGTCAAGTAGAGCGCACCATTCAAACTGTAGAAGATATGTTTAAAGCTTGTGTGATCGATTTCAAAGGTAATTGGGATAATCATTTACCTCTCATTGAGTTTGCTTATAACAATAGTTACAACTCTAGCATCCTAATAGTTCCATATAAGGCTGTGTATGAGAGATTATACATATCTCTTATTGGATGGTTTGAGGTTGGTAAAGCAAGGTTGATTGGACCAGATATGGTTCACTAAGATATGGTGAAAGTGAAGGGTATTCAAGAGAGGTTGAAAACAATGCAGAGTCGTCATAAATCCTCTACTGATATTAGGAGAAGAAACTTAGAGTTTGAAGTAGATGATTGGGTTTACTTCAAGGTGTCACCCATAAAGGGTGCTATGAGGTTTGGTAAGAAGGCGAACCTTAGTCCCAGATATATTGGTCCTTACAGAATATTTAAGAAGATCAGCAATGTATCTTATAAGTTCGAGCTACCGCAAGAATTAGCAGCAGTCCATCTGGAATTTCACATTTCTATGTTGAAGAACTGTATGGGCGATCATTCACTTATTAGACCTATTAAAGATATTGGTATTAAGGATAGCTTATCTTACGAAGAGATCCCCGTTCAAATTCTAGACCATCAGGTTCGCAAGTTGAGAACCAGGGAAGTACCATCAGTCAAGGTCTTATGGAAGAATCAATTTGTTGAGGAAGCTACTTAGGAGGCTGAGGAGGATATGAAGAAGAGATATCCACATCTCTTTGATCCCAGAGAAATTCCCAATGAAGGTACTAATTTTTTTACTTAGTACTTTTAAAGTTGATGTGGTGTGTTATATATTACATGTTGGGTGTTTGAAAGGTTAGATGTTACACCTTAGTTCTACATAGAGTGATCTCATTCGAGGACAAATGTTCCCAAGGAGGAGATATTGTAACATCTCGCCTTAAAAAAAGAACTAGAATTAGAAAGAGCTATTTTGGAAAGAGTAAATTTGGAAATTTTGTCAAGTTATGCTAAGTATAAGTTTTGGATCAAATTCAAACGATAATAACTTTCTATACAGGATGAGTTAGGTGGTCCATAAGATATCAAATGAAAGATCTTGGAATCCTCTTTCCTACGCATTTGAGTTTGGTAATTTTTGATCTCATATGAGGGAGATATGCCCGTTTTAAGTTGGGCTATCTATTTAAGGAAAGTTACCCGGATTTAAGAGGGGTATTTTAGTCTTCCCTTATCTAATCAGATTAAAACATTTTTAGTAATTATTTCAGGATCGAATTTGATTTGGGTCGGTTTTACAATCCTAAACTATGCTTAGGGTTTTAGAGGAGAATTCAAGAAGAGGAAAAGGGGAGAAAAGTAAGAACGAACAAGGTTTCGCAATTCGAGGATTTTTTTCGCAAAATTGAGGTATGTGAGTTCTCATAGAGTTGGGTTCTTTCAACCAAACTCCAATCATGATTTACCCATTCGAATTCATCCACAAAAAAAATAGATGAATTAATTCCTTGATGAATATTCTGGAAGCGTTGTCCTCCATTCGTAAATTTTGATGTTTGGTAGAGTCATGAGGCAAGAATATTGTTAATGAGTGAGAAGATTAATAGTTCTTGAGTGAGTCTCGCTAGAATGGTTTTGGGTTATAAAATTCGTGGATTTTGACCTTAGATTTACCGTGGGTATGAGTTGAATTGAGTTTGGGAAGAGAGGAAAGCATCGGGCAAATAATTGCGCGCAGGTCTGCGTCGCGAAGTCGCTTAAGATTCCAGTCCCCAAATAACTATCCCCTCTCCGTATTGCGAGTTTTTGGATCTTTTCTCGTTCTTATCCGTGTCACGCCATTGTTTGGATCTTTGCTCGTTCTTATGAACAACTACCTTAACCTTCCTAAATCATTGCGAGGTCCTACATTCCAAAGCATAATCCTTGAATCCATAATTAAAATTCAAGGAAAGAGTTAAGAGACAAGTCTTGAGAGTTCTCTGAGTCATTTTGATAAGTCTTTTAAAAATCTTTTAAACTTGTTGAAATGACTTCAGCACTGAAGAGTGGAGTTGCATTCATTTTCTTTAAAATGATATACGGGAACTAATTATTCCCAAGAGTAAATGTTTTCACATTTAAGCAAGAGAGGAAACACTGATTTCCCAAAAGAGTTCATGAGCAGTATTCAGTATTATCTCTTTTTAGAGAAAGTTTTTGAGTAATAATCTCAAACCATAGAACGCGGAAATGTTTTCTTTAAAACATAATGAGCTAAGTATATTTTGGGAGTAGTATTGATCACCAATATAGGGAGAGTTTATACAACTCACAACCCCCATAAACTTTGTAGCCAATGAGGGTAAAAAGGGTCATACTTTTTAGAAAACTCCTTAATGCTTTTAACATAGACTAGCAGATCCACTTAATTGAGGAGTTCTATACCCCAGCAAAGTATAGGATAGTTCTGGCAACGTGGCCAATATGATGTATCATCACATAGTTAATAGTGATGGTTGTCGTTTAGAGAATCTCCCAACAAGAGTTTATTTTATATTTTTACCTACAACCGAGATATTATTGAATTTTCAATACATGGAGTTGTTATATACTATTTAAATGCTTTATATAAACTGAATCTTTTTTGTTGTTTTATTACTGCATTGAGTTGAGTATCCATGAGCTGAGTTAAGATGAGGTCAGTATTTCTTTCAGATTCTGGTTCAAGCTTATGTCTTGTTTAGATTTCCCCTCACATGCTCGTACATTCCATTTATTGATGCCGTTTGCTCTGAATATTTTATGATGCACATATGAGTAACCAGGATCAGCATCCAGTCCTTCGTTGATCCTTTTGAGCTTCAGAGATTTTGGTGAGCCTCCTTGCTTCCGGAGGATCCCTTGTTTACTGTCACTTAATTCATTTTGTTATTAGGATGTCGCTGGTCTTGTCCCGACGTCCATCTCAATTAGTAGAGGCTTCATAGATAGATATACATAGTTCATGAGTCTTGTTCATTTATGTTATTGTTGTCAGAGACTTGAGTTGCCCTTGAGGCCAGTTTGAATGTTTATTTCTAAATATTTTGAGTTTTCTTTTGAGACAGTTTGTTAAGTTGTGCTTTTGAGTTCATACTAAATTTTAGTTAGTCTTCCACAAGAGTTAAGCTAGGCCAAGGCTTTGCTTGGGGCCAACAATGGTTCTCGACTGTCATTCTCATTCAAGGTGTAGGTGTGGGGCGTGACAGATATAATCAATGCATTCGAAACAAAGGACATAATAAAAGCTTTAAAAAAACATATTCATTTTGTGGGATATTATCTTTGACCAACACTAAGACCATGAGAGATATATCATGGATCCATCCAATATATCCCTCATACCTAATGAAAGGGAATCTACTTTCCAAGGTAGAATCCGTACATAACATCATTTACTAAAGTTGATCCACCAGCTAGGCCATTTAAGACAATCCTACGGGGGCATGTAGTTTGGGACTAGATGTTTCTACTAGAGACTACCCTATTTGAGCCTTCACATCAAAACCCTCTCAGTACTAAGGATGGCAACCGGACCGAATCGGCAGAACAGTACCAGTTTTACCGATATCGACACTAAAACCAGTTCTCATTAACGGGAGGAATTATCGAAACTGATTTTACCGTAACTTTTCGGAAGTTTCGGCCCGATCCTATAGCTACCGATTTGGACCGGTCTTGAACCAGGTCAATCAGGTTCAGACATTATGTAATTTTTTTTAATAACTTATTAGTTGTTAGTTTATATTATTGTATAATATATATTATTTATTATTATATTTTAATAATATTAAGTAAATATATAGTTATATTATTTAATTTTTTCAGTAAAACGTTTAATTAAATTATTTAATATTTATTAACTTAAAATTTAACTTTTTTATAAAACTTCAATTTGAAACTTTAAAATTAAAACTTTAAACGTTAAACATTAAACATTTTGTAAACTTCAAACATTAAATTTTAAATTCAATTTACACTTTAAACTTTAAATTAATTCCGTATCCGCGTTGCGCCAGTGTTTGGATATTTGCTCGTTCTTATGAACAACTATCTTAACCTTCCTAAATCATTGAGAGGTCCTACATTCCAAAGCATAACCCTTGAATCCATAGTTAAAATTCAAGGAAAGAGTTAAGAGACAAGTCTTGAGAGTTCTCTGAGTCATTTTGTTAAGTCTTTTAAAAATCTTTTAAACTTGTTGAAATGACTTGAGCACTGAAGAGTGGAGTTGCATTCATTTTCTTTAAAATGATATACGGGAACTAATTATTCCCAAGAGTAAATGTTTTCACATTTAAGCAAGAGAGGAAACATTGATTTCCCAAAAGAGTTCATGAGCAGTATTCAGTATTATCTCTTTTTAGAGAAAGATTTTTGAGTAATAATCTCAAACCACATAAAGAGGAAATGTTTTCTTTAAAACATAATGAGCTAAGAATATTTTGGGAGTAGTATTAATCACCGATATAGGGAGAATTTATACAACTCACAACCCCCATAAACCTTGTAGCCAATGTGGATAAAAAGGGTCATACTTTTTAGAAAATTCCTTAATGCTTTTAGCATAGACTAGTGGATCCACTTAGTTGAGAAGTTCTATACCCCAACAAAGTATAGGATAGTTCTGGCAACGTGGCCAAGATGATGTATCATCACATAGCTAAAAGTGATGGTTGTTGTTTAGAGAATCTCCCAACAAGAGTTTATTTTGTATTTTTACCTACAACCGAGATATTATTGAATTTTTCAATACATGGAGTTGTTATCTACTGTTTTTAATACTTTATATAAACTGCATCTTTTTTGTTGTTTTATTACTGCATTGAGTTGACTATCCATGAGCTGAGTTGAGATGAGGTCAGTATATCTTTCAGATTCCAGTTCAAGCTTATGTCTTGTTTAGATTTCCCCTCACATGCTCGTACATTCAATTTACTGACGCCCTTTGGCCTGCATATTTTATGATGCACATATAAGTAACCAAGATCAGCATCTAGTGCTTCGTTGATCCTGTTGAGCTTCAGAGATTTTGGTGAGCCTCCTTGCTTACGGAGGATCCCTTGTTTACTGTCACTCAATTCATTTTGTTATTAGGATGTCGTGTGTCTTGTCCCAACGTCCATCTCAATTAGTAGAGGCTTCATATATAGATATACATAGTTCATTAGTCTTGTTCATTTATGTTATTGTTGTCGGAGACTTGAGTTGCCCTTGAGGCCAGTTTGAATGTTTATTTCTAAATATTTTGAGTTTTCTTTTGAGACAGTTTGTTAAGTTGTGCTTTTGAGTTCATACTAAATTTTAGTAAGTCTTCCACTAAGAGTTAAGCTAGGCCAAGGCTTTGCTTGGGGCCAACAATGGTTCTCGACTATCATTCTCATTCAGGGTGTAGGTTCGGGACGTGACTGATATAGTCAATGCATTTGAAAAAAAGTACATAAGAAAAGCTTTAAAAAAACATATTCATTTTGTGGGATATTATCTTTGACCGACAATAAGACCATGAGAGATATGTCATGGATCCATTCGGTATATCCCTCATACCAAATGAAAGGGAATCTACTTTGCAAGGTAGAATCCGTACATAACATCATTTACTAAAGTTGATCCACTAGCTAGGCCATTTAAGACAATCCTACGGGGGCATGTAGTTTGGGACTAGATGTTTCTACTAGAGACTACCCTATTTGAGCCTCCAGATCAAAACCCTCTCAGTACTAACTAAGGCTGGCAACCGGACCGAACCGGCAGAACAAGACCAGTTTTACCGGTACTATTACTAGAACCAATTCTCACTAACGGGAGGAATTATCGAAACTGATTTTACCAAAAATTTTCGGACGTTCCAGCCCGATCCTATAGCTACCGATTTGGACCGGTCTGGAACCATGTCCAACCGGTTTAGACATTGTGTAATTTTTTTTAATAACTTATTAGTTTTTACTTTATATTATTGTATAATATATATTATTTATTATTATATTTTAATAATATTATGTAAATATATAGTTATATTATTTAATTTTTTAGTAAAACATTTAATTAAATTATTAAATATTTATTAACTTAATATTTAACTTTTTATAAAACTTCAATTTGAAACTTTAAAATTAAAACTTTAGACGTTAAACATTAAACATTTTGTAAACTTCAAACATTAATTTTTAAATTCAATTTAAACTTTAAACTTTAGATTAATTCCATATCCGCGTCGCGCCAGTATTTGGATCTTTACTCGTTCTTATGAACAACTATCTTAACCTTCCTAAATCATTGAGAGGTCCTACATTCCAAAGCATATTCCTTAAATCCATAATTAAAATTCAAGGAAAGAGTTAAGAGACAAGTCTTGAGAGTTCTCCGAGTCATTTTGATAAGTCTTTTAAAAATCTTTTAAACTTGTTGAAATGACTTGAGCGCTGAAGAGTGGAGTTGCATTCATTTTCTTTAAAATGATATATGGGAACTAATTATTCCCAAGAGTAAATGTTTTCACATTTAAGCAAGAGAGGAAACACTGATTTCCCAAAAGAGTTCATGATCAGTATTCAGTATTACCTCTTTCAAGAGAAAGATTTTTGAGTAATAATCTCAAACCACAGAAAGAGGAAATGTTTTCTTTAAAACATTATGAGCTAAGTATATTTTGGGAGTAGTATTGATCACCGATATAGGGATAGTTTATACAAATCACAACCCCCATAAACCTTGTAGCCAATGTGGGTAAAAAGGGTCATACTTTTTAGATAACTCCTTAATGCTTTTAGCATAGACTAGTGGATCCACTTAGTGGAGGAGTTCTATACCCCAGCAAAGTATAGCATAGTTCTGGCAATGTGGCCAAGATGATGTATCATCACATAGCTAATAGTGATGGTTGTCGTTTAGAGAATCTTCCAACTAGAGTTTATTTTGTATTTTTACCTACAACCGAGATATTATTGAATTTTTCCATACATGGAGTTGTTATCTACTGTTTTAAATGCTTTATATAAACTGCATCTTTTTTGTTGTTTTACTACTGCATTGAGTTGAGTATCCATGAGCTGAGTTGAGATGAGGTCAGTATTTCTTTCAGATTCCAATTCAAGCTTATGTCTTGTTTAGATTTCCCCACACATGCTCGTACATTCCATTTACTAATTTCGTTTGGTCAGCATATTTTATAATGCACATATAGGTAACCAGGATCAGCATCCAGCGCTTCATTGATCTTGTTGAGCTTCAGAGATTTTGGTGAGCCTCTTTACCTTCGGAGGATCCCTTGTTTACTGTCACTCAATTCATTTTGTTATTAGGATGTCGTGGGTCTTGTCCCGACGTCCATCTCAATTAGTAGAGGGTTCATAGATAGATATACATAGTTCATGAGTTTTGTTCATTTATGTTATTGTTGTTGGAGACTTGAGTTACCCTTGAGGCATGTTTGAATGTTTATTTCTAAATATTTTGAGTTTGTTTTTGAGACAGTTTGTTAAGTTGTGCTTTTGAGTTCATACTAAATTTGAGTAAGTCTTCCACTAAGAGTTAAGCCAGGCCAAGGCTTTGCTTGGGGCCAACAATGATTCTCGACTGTCATTCTCATTCAGGGTGTAGGTTCGGGGCGTGACAGATATAGCCAATGCATTTGAAACAAAGGACATAAGAAAAGAATTATAAAAACATATTCATTTTGTGGGATATTATCTTTGACCGATAATAAGACCATGAGAGATATGTCATGGATCCATTCGGTATATCCCTTATACCAAATGAAAGGGAATCTACTTTACAAGGTAGAATCCGTACATAACATCATTTACTAAAGTTGATCCACTAGCTAGGCCATTTAAGACAATCCTACGGGGGCATGTAGTTTGGGACTAGAGGTTTCTACTGGAGACTACCCTATTTGAGCCTCCACATCAAAACCCTCTCGGTACTAAGTAAGGCTGGCAACCGGACCTAACTGGAAGAACAGGACCAATTTTACTGGTACCGATACTAGAACTGGTTCTCGTTAACGGGAGGAATTATCGGATCCAATTTTACCAAAAAATTTCAAAAGTTTCGGCCCTATCCTATGGTTACCGATTTAGTTCGATCTAGAACCAGGTCCAATCGGTTCAGACATTATGTAATATTTTTTAATAAATTATTAGTTTTTACTTTATATTATTGTATAATATATATTAATTATTATTATATTTTAATACTATTAAGTAAATATATAGTTATATTATTTATTTTTTCAGTAAAATATTTAATTAAATTATTTAATAATTATTAACTTAATATTTAACTTTTTTTATAAAACTTCAATTTGAAACTTTAAAATTAAAATTTTAAACGTTAAACATTAAACAATTTGTAAACTTCAAAAATTAAATTTTAAATTCAATTTAAACTTTAAACTTTAAATTAATTACAAATCCGTGTTGCGCCAGTGTTTGGATCTTTGCTTGTTCTTCTGAACAACCATCTTAACCTTCCTAAATCATTGAGAGGTCCTACATTCCAAAGCATAACCCTTGAATCCATAATTAAAATTCAAGGAAAGAGTTAAGAGACAAGTCTTGAGAGTTCTCTGAGTCATTTTGATAGGTCTTTTAAAAATCTTTTAAACTTGTTGAAATGACTTAAGCACTGAAGAGTGGAGCTGCATTTGTTTTCTTTAAAATGATATACGGGAACTAATTATTCCCAAGAGTAAATGTTTTCACATTTAAGCAAGAGAGGAAACACTGATTTCCCAAAAGAGTTCATGAGCAGTATTCAGTATTATCTCTTTTTAGAGAAAGATTTTTGAGTAATAATTTCAAACCACAGAAAGAGGAAATGTTTTTTTTTTAAAACATAATGAGCTAAGTATAGTTTGGGAGTAGTATTGATCACCGATATAGCAAGAGTTTATACAACTCACAACCCCCATAAACCTTGTAGCCAATGAGGGTAAAAAGACTCATACTTTTTAGAAAACTCCTTAATGCTTTTAGCGTAGACTAGTGGATCCACTTAGTTGAGGAGTTCTATACCCCAGCAATGTATAGGATAGTTCTGGCAACGTGGCCAAGATGATGTATCATCACATAGCTAATAGTGATGGTTGTCGTTCAGAGAATCTCCCAACTAGAGTTTAAACCGAGATATTATTGTATTTTTCAATACATGGAGTTGTTATCTACTGTTTTAAATGCTTTATACAAACTGCATCTTTTTGGTTATTTTATTACTTGTTTGAGTTGTGTATCCATGAGCTGAGTTGAGATGAGCTCAGTATTTCTTTCAGATTCCGGTTCAAGCTTATGTCTTGTTTAGATTTCCCCTCATATGCTCGTACATTCCATTTACTGACGCCGTTTGGTCTGCATATTTTATGACGCACATATAGGTAACCAGGATCACCATCCAGTGCTTCGTTGATCCTGTTGAGCTTCAGAGATTTTGGTGAGCCTCCTTGCTTCCGGAGGATCCCTTGTTTACTGTCACTCAATTCATTTTGTTATTAGGATGTCGTGGGTCTTCTCCCGACGTCCATCTCAATTAGTAGAGGCTTCATAGATAGATATACATAGTTCATGAGTCTTGTTCATTTATGTTATTGTTGTCGGAGACTTGAGTTGCCCTTGAGGCCAGTTTGAATGTTTATTTCTAAATATTTTGAGTTTGCTTTTGAGACAGTTTGTTAAGTTGTGCTTTTGAGTTCATACTAAATTTGAGTAAGTCTTCCACTAAGAGTTAATCCAGTCCAAGGTCTTTGCTTGGGGCCAACAATAGTTCTCGACTGTCATTCTCATTCAGGGTGTAGGTTCGGGGCGTGACAGATATAGTCAATGCATTTGAAACAAAGGACATAAGAAAAGCTTTAAAAAAACATATTCATTTTGTGGGATATTATCTTTGACCGACAATAAGACCATGAGAGATATATTATGGATCCATCCGGTATATCCCTCATACCGAATGAAAGGGAATCTACTTTCCAAGGTAGAATCCATACATATCATCATTTACTAAAGTTGATCCACTACCTAGGCCATTTAAGACAATCCTACGGGGGAATGTAGTTTGGGACTAGAGGGGTTTCTATTAGAGACTACCCTATTTGAGCCTCCACATTAAAACCCTCTTGGTACTAAGTAAGGCTGGCAATCGGACAGAACCGGCAGAATAGGACTAGTTTTACCGGTACGGGTACTAGAACTAGTTCTCGTTAACGAGAGGAATTATCGGATCCGATTTTACCGAAACTTTTCGGAAGTTCCGGCCCGATCCTATAGCTACCGATTTGGGCCGGTCTGGAACCAGGTCCAACCGGTTCAGACATTATGTAATTATTTTTAATAAATTATTAGTTTTTACTTTATATTATTGTATAATATATATTATTTATTATTATATTTTAATAATATTAAGTAAATATATATTTATATTATTTAATTTTTCATTAAAACATTTAATTAAATTATTGAATATTTATTAACTTAATATTTAACTTTTTTATAAAACTTCAATTTGAAACTTTAAAATTAAAACTTTAAACGTTAAACATTAAACATTTTGTAAACTTCAAACATTAAATTTTAAATTCAATTTAAACTTTAAACTTTAAATTCAATTTTAAACTTTAAACTTTAAAACCAATTTTATATTAGGCTAATATTAAAATAGTTGAATATTAAATTTATAAAATGACTTGCATTAAATTTAAGAGACTTAATAAATAAACAAATAAAGAATTTAAAGTTGGAATGAATGTACCGCGAACATCTACGTAAAAGTAGACATATAACCAAAAGCTAGAATTGAGAGATGTCAATTGAAGCTTGACAAAAAAATCTCTGAAATCCGAACTCCAAGTCAATAGCACAAAATTATAATTATGAGAGATTGAAAATCTAGAGATTTTGTATGATCTTAATGGAATAGCTTATGAATTTGTGAACTGAATGAAAGAAAATAAGGTATATTTATAGTGTTAAGGGGTTAGAGAGGGGTAGGGGGCGTTGTAGGGGGTGAGGGGCTAATTTTTAGCTGTTATTGGGTCCCACCCCAAATGCTAGAAGGCCCAAACAACTATTAGCCTGTTACAAAAAAAAATTGTCGTTGAATCAAACCGAAATCGGGTCTACCAGAACCGGATAAACCAGGTAATAACTCGTATTGCATTTCAGTACTTGTACCGGTTCAAGCTATACAATATATACCCGAACGAGAACCGAGCCTGGCAAAAACCGGTCCCTTTGCCAGCCTTAGTGCTAAGTCTAAATCCCAACATAATAGATAAAAGTCAAAATATCATTTCAACATAGGAAAGGCAATAATCAATACCAATCCACATCTTTCAATATCATAACATAGAGTAGTTCCTTAAAACATAAATCAACATAGATGAGAAAACCTTTCGCCAATGTTAATCCATATGTGAGAAATACGTTTTACAATCATGATCATAATAACATGTGAGAAAACCTTTCACAATAACATTGATACTTTCCTTTCAAGGAATCCTCAAATCATTTACAATAACTTCATAAAAACATGTATATCTTTGTAAATTATTAATTCATAGGTTCATGAGTTCATCATGGGTTCATAGTTGAAAAATGCAATTTAGGCATGAGTCAACATAATTTCAAATAAATATCATGTATTAACATTGAATCATGCATTAGAAGACTTAATTCACCACAATTAAACATAATTGAATGAAACCCATAAAAATTGGATTGAAACCCTAACTTAAGCAATTGAATTAGACCTTTACAAATTGTAAACTTTGGGGACCCCAAGGAAGAAAGGACTCCATGGGTAAATATCCACATACCTTGATGCTGCTCTTCTTCTTATTCTTCTTCTTCTTCTTGAGAGAGAATTTGGGGATTGAATATGGGGGAATTTAGGAGAATGAATAGAAAATAGTGATTTGGGGCTTAAAACGTTATATGGGGCTTAGGGTAGTAGATAAAACGACCTAGTTTTGATTTAAAACAATTCGGGAAAGGATCCAAAAGCCCTTTAAAATAAACTGTCGGATTCGACCAACGGTTCTGACCTATGGACCATACTGGTCAATCGTAGACCAAGTACTAGGACCATGAATTTACCTATCTTTTGATGGAAAATTTCTACAGTTCGTAGGTCTTCCTATGGTTCATTGACACCAACCGTTGAAACCAACTTTGACCTTCAGAATTTCACTAAGTCTGGACTCACCTATGAGATCTATTTAAGACTAGTACATAGGATGACGAGTTATCCTGGTGAACCATAAAAGGGTATTGGACTTGATTTTAGAAAAAATGGTTCCCTCCTTCCTACGATTGTCATATATGGCTCGTAGAAGCTTCTATGATCCGTAGATGGCAGCCGTAGACACAACGTGCAGCCCAAAATTTTATTTTCTTTCTTTTCCTAACTTTGAGGCATTACAACAATACCCCTATCAATATAAGAATTCGAAATTAGAATTACAACCCCAAAAAAAAATCATGGGACCCATATACGAAGTCACAAAATTGACTGTGTCAAGAGGTTTCAAACTGTCCAAGGAAGTTGTAACCCAAAAATGAGCACAATCCAAACCACCATTGAGAAAAAACAACCCCTCAAATATTAAGCTCAACAAGGATTAATAAATGGAGAATTAAAGAAGAAATTGATGGAATTACCAAGATTAGCGGAAGACTCAACGACCCGAAAATTTGCACACGGAATTCCATGACGCAACCCACCAAGAATCACTCAACCCCACCAAGTAAAGCTCTCAAAATTGTCAAAATACCAATTCTTTATTTGAAGAATGCATGCTGAAAATAGGCTTTAAAACTTATAACTGGCAATTGATTATCCCTTTGTGAATGTAGTGGTCATCTATACTGACCCTTCGCAAACGCTAAGGCAAGGAACAGAAACCCTCCGTGATCGTGGAGAGACTCACGCAAACACGGTTGTCTCGAAAGGTGACTCTCCATGAACATGGGGTTTCCTTTGCGAGTGTGGAAGCCATACAAGTTGTTCTCCATGAACGCAGCCAAGGGACCGCAAACGTAAAGAAGGGAAATGTGATGTACCAGCAACACTGCATCAATTGTTCCCTAAGAGTAAGAATTCCCCCGACAGGGGGCTCAGAATTTGCCCGGTTCTGCATCGATGCAAACCAACTATGCTACCAAATTTGAAACGAAAATCTACACTCAATGGAGTCAACGAAAGAAACAACGGATGTCGTCTAGTCAAAATAAGTCAACACTTACAAAGAAGTATCAAACAAAACAGAAAAAAAGCCACAAACTCATCCCGAGCACCTTGGGATCTGAATCAAAGGTCATTCTCGACTAAAGTCGATATTCATTTTTAATTTCTCCTCCATTAATCTCATTTTTACATTTTATTGTGTTCTTTCTCCTCAACTTGCATTTTCTATTCAATATAATATTGTTTTTAGCCTTGTAAATATATTTTTTGTTCCTCAATATTACGCATATTATTTTTCTCTCCAAATAATTTTTCATTACCTCCAACAATTTTATTTTTACCAACATCATCAACATTCATCTGATCTTCTTATTCTGATCTTGCTTTCTTTCTTTGTATGCTTTCCCTCAGTACAAATTGTCGAACACATTTCACAATTTGCTCCTTAAGTGGGCTTTTAAGTAAAAGGTAAGTTCTCTTTTCCAAAACTTCTTTTTGCTAAGAGTTCATTCTGTTCATCACATACAACTACATAATAATTTCAAGAAGTTAGAAAATAGAATTAAATTATATTATACGCTACATGAATAGTTAATTTCACACATAATCACTGAATTTTATTCATTATAAAGTAATGTTACAAAAAATCATTTATTACTTAATAAAATAGAAATTAGTGATAAATAATTTATATCACTAAACAAAAAAAAATTATTGCTACCTATATTTAACGATGTTTGGTATCCAAACAATTTAACTAACATA
This sequence comes from Solanum bulbocastanum, assembly GCA_037074985.1. Taxonomy (NCBI): domain Eukaryota; kingdom Viridiplantae; phylum Streptophyta; class Magnoliopsida; order Solanales; family Solanaceae; genus Solanum; species Solanum bulbocastanum. The sequence continues at coordinate 15,699,950 of CM073607.1, read as the reverse complement.
TTAACAGAAAATTTTACAGTTTATTTTCTTAATAACGTATTAATAAAAGTAATTGACTTTGCTAACAATAGATTTCATACGTGAAAGAATCAAATAATACTTACATAGTGAAATTATATCCAAGGCCACAACTTCAGCCAAGAGTTTAAAAGAATCCAAATTCGGTGAATGAAAATTGATAATTATCACATCAGTATTTTTATTTTCTTTGGAGAGCATTGATATTGCTTCTGAATATGTACCACCGTGAAAACTGCATCAATGCACCTTAAAAGTTAGTGAAAAAAGTTATACACAAAATTACCTCGAGAATTTTTAATTTCTCATATACAAGTTCAATTTTAATTTTTTTCAAGTTATATTGCTACTTTTTAGTTTACACAGTTGCACGTATGAATCAATTTATATTGTTATCAATGTGAGGAATATTAGATAAGTTCACCTTTAAAGCTATTTACTGTATTATTTAGGATAAGTAATTTAATATATTTGTGCCAGTTGGAGAAGCAAAATAATGTTATGATAACAAGTGTTATCATCATAATTTTTAGTTTGAAAATTATTTTGTAGCATTTACTTATATTTTTAATATTTTAAAAATTGTCTATCGTCTTAATTACCGAATTAAAGTAGAGAAAGAAATTGAATGATCATTATGATGGACCCAAAATAAAAATATTATTTGACAAATATCCATTAAACTAGATCCAAATTTATACCTTTATAATTAAGAAAAAATATTTTTAAAAAATTCAAGGTAGGCACTATCGAAAGGATGAAATGACAAGTTATATTAAGATACTTTTTAAAAAGTATGCATATATTATTTTGTTGAGTTTATAAAAAAAAAAAAAAAATCCTTGAATTTAAGAGAGAAATTTTAAATTAAAAAAAGTATGAAGGAAAATTGTCAGGACCCGAGCCTACACCCTAGACATGACCGGCACTTGAGAACCAATGTTGGCCCTCAAGCGAACCCTCTTTCTGACTGACTACAAGCAGAAGACTAACTCAAGCATACATAATCATCAAATTGGAAGAAGTGTTTAAAAACAATTTACAGAATCTCAAAATTGAACTGATTATACTGAGTATGAAACTTAAGTTTTAAATAAAATATTTGAAACTGAAAAACTCTCCAAAACTGTCTATCTATGAAGCCTCTACTTTTAAGGAAGGATGTCAAGACAAGACCTACGACACCTCAAAACTACCAACTGGAAAGTAAATGTGAAGTCCTCTGGAATACAAGGTGGCTCACCAAAACTAACTGGAGTGTAGAGTGATCTCAACGAAGCACTTGTTGATAATCATGATCACTATATCTGCATCATAAAAGGATGCAGGTCGAATGACATCAGTACATAGAATGTACGAGTATGTAATATGGTTGAGTAAACAAATAATTGAATGAAAGCAACTCGAATGAATTAATACATGAACATGAAGTAAAAACCATTTAAGCTTTACAATAAAATATACAATGAAAGCAACATAAAAATAATAAACTTTACTTGTGGGGAGTTTCTGTAACCGACAGTCATTACCATGAGCCTGGAAATGATACAACGTCCCACCGCATGTTGCAAGGGCCCATTCTATACCTTGCTGGGGGTATAGGATGATATCGTGACTATGGATCCAACTATATGTCTTCTCAGAGGCGGTGATGAGTCGCATGAAGAATAAATGCTATCCTATCCTATGCTGGCTACATAGTTTCATGGGACTTCTGAGTTATAAAACACTCTAACCCTACTCCGTGCTCAATACTACTCCCAAAATAATTAATATAACTTTGTGCTCAATTCAACCATTACAAAGAATGTACTTCTTACAGTACTTGAAATACTTTTCAAAACATGAGACGTGCTTACCTTCTTGAAAACACGCACTTATGAACTTATCTTTCAAGTCCAATAATTAACATAGATACATATGTATATGAATATAAATATGAATAAAATAACATTAGAAACTCTTAAGTCTTTATGAAATAGAACCTTTAAACTTTTTCTCAAAACTCAGTTTGAAACACAATGATTGACTTTCAAAGAATCTCAAAACTTATAACTCAATTCATAGGGTTCATGCAGAATTATGGGCATGAAGAACTCAACTTGAGGAACTCACTAACCATATAGAAACTCATGAATACAATACTTTCTCAAAACTCATCTTTAATTTCTCAAAAAACTCAGTTTAAAACTTAAGTGTTGGCTTTAAAAGGCTTCTCAAAATTTATAACTCCATTCATAGGGTTCATGCGAAATTAAGGGCATGAACGTCTCAATTCAACAATGTTAATGCATAACATATAGCAATTCAATAATTAGAAGTAGAATTTCAAAAATAAATAGGAACTCAAGAACTCAAAATTAACTCATCTGAAGAATACTCAAATCTAGGGGTACAATCCTAGATTTCTCTTTTACTGATCTGAAAGTAGATGTAGGGCGTGAGGACAAACTAGTCCAACACTATGATAGCCTTACATACCTAAAAGAACAAGGTTCTTGAAAAATCTTGAAGAATCTTGAAGAAGAACTTGATTAGAATCTTGAAACCCTAGCTTGAAGAAGAACAATCAAGAAAATCTTTCTTGAGATTCTTGAATTGGTTTCTTGAAATCTCTATGGCCCAGAATTATGATTTTCATTAGTGATTCATAATTATATGGAGGAGTTTAAGTTGGAAAGAATGAAATTCTTGAAGAAACACTTACCTTGAAGAAGAATCTTGAAAAATATTGAAAGAATCTTAAATGAAGTCTTGTACTTTGGTTTTTCCTTAGGGTTTGAGAGAGAAGATAATGATGAATTAAGAGATGAAAATCTGATTTTTTGGGTCTTTAATTAGTCAAGAAATTTGTTTAGGGTTTTATTAAAGGTAAAAAGTCAAAAACAACCCTTTTTAATGTTTTCCCATCGGCTAATTCGTCACAGCACTGTATCAGGTTACTAAAATGGTCATAATTTTTTACTCAAACCTCAGATTGTTGCGAAATTGATGGCGTTGGAAAGAAGATTCAAATACCTTTAGTTTGATAGTTTTTGGGCCACGTAACTCTTTATATTTTAAGGGATACACTACTAAAAAAACAGTGAATACCGACCTCCGGAGGTCGGTATCCCTGTAATTCCGACCTAAAACCGACATCCCAGCTTAGGTCGGAAAAAGCTTGGTCGCTATTCAATACCGACCTCCGGAGGTCGGTATTTACCAACCTCTCGAGGTCGGTTTTTATTTTAAGTCGGAAAATTCATTAATTTATTTTCCGACCTCCGGAGGTCGGTATTTTTATTTTTTGTATTTTTGAAATTCCGACCTCCGGAGGTCGGTAATTTTATTTTTGTATTTTTTAAATTCCGACCTCCGGAGGTCGGTATTTTTATTTTATATTTTTCAAATTCCGACCTCCAGAGGTCGGTATTTTTATTCTTTTATTTTTCAAATTCCGACCTCCGGAGGTCGGTAATTTTATTTTTGTATTTTTAAAATTCCGACCTCCGGAGGTCGGTAATTTTATTTTTCTATTTTTTAAATTCCGACCTCCAGAGGTCGGTATTTTTATTCTTTTATTTTTCAAATTCCGACCTCCGGAGGTCGGTAATTTTATTTTTGTATTTTTAAAATTCCGACCTCCGGAGGTCGGTATTTTAATTTTTTTACTTTTGAAATTCCGACCTCCAAAGGTCGGTTTTCTGCTATAAAACTGGCAGCAAATTGCTGTAATTATAATTGCCCACCTACATATTTATACCAAAACAACCCAAAGAATATAAACTTCATCCAACCAAAACAATACAATATTTTCAACAAATACATTAAACTATTTCAAAATAAATTTCATCCAACTTCAAAATACAATCAAACAATTCCAAAATATAGAAGTCTAAAATGTCAAATAGATACAACTACTCCTCATCACCATGATCACTCTCCTTATCAGACTTATCATTCTCATCACCCTCTTGATCAGATCCATCACTGCTGGCTGGACATGGAGGAAGAATATTTCCTGATTCAAAAAGAAAAGTAAGTTGGGCTTGAAGCACTGCATACCTCTCTACCTCTTGTGTTGTCGCAATCTCCTCTTATCTCTTCTTCTCTCTTTCGGCAACAGCAGTTTAACTACATTAGTTTTGACTTAATTCCATCAACTAAATTCACTAACTAAACCACATTATTTATTTTAACTTATTTAACCACCTTAACAACTTTTTAACTTTAACTACATTAGTTTTGATTAAATTCCAACAACTAAATTCACTAACTAAACCATATTATTTATTTTAACTTGTTTAAATAACTTAACAACTTTTTAACTTTAACTACATTAGTTTTGACTTAATTCCAGCAGCTAAATTCACTAACTAAACCACATTATTTATTTTAACTTGTTTAAATAACTTAATAACTTTTTAACTTTAACTACATTAGTTTTAACTTAATTCCAACAACTAAATTCACTAACTAAACCACATTATTTATTTTAACTTGTTTAAATAACTTAACAACTTTTTAACTTTAACTACATTAGTTTTAACTTAATTCCAACAACTAAATTCACTAACTAAACCACATTATTTATTTTAAATTGTTTAAATAACTTAACAACTTTTTAACTTTAACTACATTAGTTTTGACTTAATTCCAACAACTAAATTCACTAACTAAACCACATTATTTATTTTAACTTGTTTAAATAACTTAACAACTTTTTAACTTTAACTACATTAGTTTTGATTTAATTCCAACAACTAAATTCACCAACTAAACGACATTATTTATTTTAACTTGTTTAAATAACTTAACAACTTTTTAACTTTAACTACAATAATTTTGACTTAATTGCAACAACTAAATTCACTAACTAAACCACATTATTTATTTTAACTAGTTTAAATAACTTAACAACTTTTTAACTTTAACTACATTAGTTTTGACTTAATTCCAACAACTAAATTCACCAACTAAACCACATTATTTATTTTAACTGGTTTAAATAACTTAACAACTTTTTAACTTTAACTACATTAGTTTTGACTTAATTCCAACAACTAAATTCACTAACTAAACCACATTATTTATTTTAACTTGTTTAAATAACTTAACAACTTTTTAACTTTAACTACATTAGTTTTGACTTAATTCCAACAACTAAATTCACCAACTAAAAGACATTATTTATTTTAACTTGTTTAAATAACTTAACAACTTTTTAACTTTAACTACATTAGTTTTAACTTAATTCCAACAACTAAATTCACCAACTAAACCACATTATTTATTTTAACTTGTTTAAATAACTTAACAACTTTTTAACTTTAACTACATTAGTTTTGACTTAATTCCAACAACTAAATTCACTAACTAAACCACATTATTTATTTTAACTAGTTTAAATAACTTAACAACTTTTTAACTTTAACTACATTAGTTTTGACTTAATTCCAACAACTAAATTTACTAACTAAACCACATTATTTATTTTAACTAGTTTAATTAACTTAACAACTTTTTAACTTTAACTACATTAGTTTTAACTTAATTCCAACAACTAAATTCACTAACTAAACCACATTATTTATTTTAACTTGTTTAAATAACTTAACAACTTTTTAACTTTAACTACATTAGTTTTGACTTAATTCCAACAACTAAATTCACTAACTAAACCACATTTTTTATTTTAACTTGTTTAAATAACTTAACAACTTTTTAACTTTAACTACATTAGTTTTGATTTAATTCCAACAACTAAATTCACCAACTAAACGACATTATTTATTTTAAGTTGTTTAAATAACTTAACAACTTTTTAACTTTAACTACAATAGTTTTGACTTAATTCCAACAACTAAATTCACTAACTAAACCACATTATTTATTTTAACTATTTTAAATAACTTAACTACTTTTTAACTTTAACTACATTAGTTTTGACTTAATTCCAACAACTAAATTCACCAACTAAACCACATTATTTATTTTAACTTGTTTAAATAACTTAACAACTTTTTAACTTTAACTACATTAGTTTTAACTTAATTCCAACAACTAAATTCACCAACTAAACCACATTATTTATTTTAACTTGTTTAAATAACTTAACAACTTTTTAACTTTAACTACATTAGTTTTGACTTAATTCCAACAACTAAATTCACCAACTAAACCACATTATTTATTTTAACTTATTTAAATAACTTAACAACTTTTTAACTTCAACTACATTAGTTTTGACTGAATTCCAACAACTAAATTCTCTAACTAAACGACATTATTTATTTTAATTTGTTTAAATAACTGAACAACTTTTTAACTTTAACTACACTAGTTTTGACTTAATTCCAACAACTAAATTCACTAACTAATCCACATTATTTATTATAACTAATTTAAATAACCTAACAACTTTAACTAGTTTAGTTTTGACTTAATTCCAACAACTAAAACCACCAACTAAACGACATTATTTTTTTTAACTCATTTAAACAACAAAAAACTTTTTAACTTTAACTAAATTAGTTTTGACTTAATTCCAACAACTAAATTCACTAACTAAAGCTAAGCATCAACACTAGATGGACACAAATCGATCTTGCAAGAAAATTAATTTTGTCATCAATAGGATCAACTAGTGTTGGTACTTATGCTTAACAAACACATTAAATTAAAGTTAAGTGTCAACATTAGATGGACACAAATCGATCTTGCAAGAAAATCAATTTTGTCATCAATAGGATCAACTAGTGTTGGTATTTAATTATGCTTAACAAACACATTATTCCTAAACTAAAGCTAAGCATCAACACTAGATGGACACAAATCGATCTTGCAAGAAAATCAATTTTGTCATCAATAGGATCAACTAGTGTTGGTACTTATGCTTAACAAACACATTAAATTAAAGTTAAGTGTCAACACTAGATGGACACAAATCGATCTTGCAAGAAAATCAATTTTGTCTTCAATAGGATCAACTAGTGTTGGTATTTAATTATGCTTAACAAACACATTATTCCTAAACTAAAGCTAAGCATCAACACTAGATGGACACAAATCGATCTTGCAAGAAAATCAATTTTGTCATCAATAGGATCAACTAGTGTTGGTACTTATGCTTAACAAACACATTAAATTAAAGTTAAGTGTCAACACTAGATGGACACAAATCGATCTTGCAAGAAAATCAATTTGTCATCAATAGGATCAACTAGTGTTGGTACTTAATTATGCTAAACAAACATTCAATGGACACAAACAAATTATCACAAAATTTAAACTAAGTATCAATACTAGAAGGACACAAACACATTATAAAAAGAAATTCTACTTGAACTTTAGAAATTTAGAAACACCAAACCTTATCTTCTACTTTGATGAAAGAAGCTTGTATCAACTTTTTTTGATGTTGAGCTTCCTTAGTTGCCTAGCCCGCAAAATCAACTCTTTCAACACTAGAAAAAGATTCAATAATTATTAGTTACTACATAGCACAAACACACAGCAACATCGAGATTCGTCAACTGCCTATTTCCTAAATACGAGCCAATTTGAAAACAAGCATCAACGTAGAAAATGAAAGAACACGCCCACATGAATAGATGGACACAAATTGATCTTGCAAGAAAATCAATTTTAGTCATTAATAGGATCAACTAGTGTTGGTACTTACGCTTAACAAACACATTATTCCTAAATTAAAGCTAAGTGTCAACAATAGATGGACACAAATAGATCTTGCAAGAAAATCAATTTTGTCATCAATAATATCAAGCTTAGTTAAATATAACCTTCAAATCCAAGAATATTAGTTTTATATATATATTCAAGTTTTAATAAGTTCAAGTTTCAATTCAAGTTCATATCTAATTTCTAAACTTAAGTAGCTATATATTCAAGCTAATTAGTTCCAAATTCAAAACTAGCTAGCTAGTTTCCGAAATTTAAACTATTAATTAACCTAAAATATCAAATATAATTCAAACCATTAGTTTTAAATTCCAAATTCAAACTAGTCTTAAAATCACAAATTGAAAGTACTCCTAGAATTCAAAAACCAAACTATAATGCTAAAATCCCAAATTCAAACTATTAGTAGTCCTAAAATCTCAATAATAATTCAAACTAGTCCTAAATTCAAAATTCAAACTAGTCTTAAAATCACAAATTCAAACTAGTCCTAAAATCCCAAAATCTAACAAGTGCTAAAATCCTAAATTCAAACTAGCTAGCCATTCCTAATCCCAAATTCAAACTATTAGTCCTAAAATCTCAATAATAATTCAAACTAACTCAAATAATACCCAAATTCAAACAACTCCCCAAATATAATTCAAACTAACTCTAACATTAAAATTTTCAATTCACAATCAACAAACACAAACTAACAATCAAATAATCCCTAATTCAAACTAACAATCAAAAACCCTAAATCATTCACTTACTAATTAACTAACAATCAATAAAAAAACTAATTCAATACACTAATTAACAAATTCAACACTCAAATTGAATACCCAAATTCAAACAACTCCTTAAATACCCTAATTCAATCTAATTCTACAATTCCAAAATCAAACTAATTAACTCAAGAAATGCCAAATTTCAAACAAATCCTAAGATATCCTAATTCAAACTAACCCTAACATTAAAATTTTCAATTCACAATCAACAAACACAAACTAACAATCAAATAATCCCTAATTCAAACTAACCCTAACATTAAAATTTTCAATTCACAATCAACAAATACAAACTAACAATCAAATAATCCCGAATTCAAACTAACAATCAAAAACCCTCAATCATTCACTTACTAATTAACTAACAATCAATAAAAAAACTAATTCAATACACTAATTAACTAATTCAACACTCAAATTAAAAGAAATTAAAAATACTATTATGAGACCTAACCTTGAATTAAAGGAGAAGGGCAGTGAGTCGGAATAGAGGCGGCGCCGGTCGAGATGGAGGCGGCGCCGGTCGAGATGGAGGCGGCGCCGGTCGAGATGGAGGCGGCGTGACCTCCTGCTGCTGACGCAAGCTTCCTCTGCTGCTGTACGCGACCGCCGCTGCTGCTGCGATGGTGGCATGGCGCCGATCGTCGGGGATGGTGGCGTGGCGCCGGTCGTCGGAGATGGTGGCGGGGCGCCGGTCGTCGGGGTTGGTGGCGGGCGCCGATGAGAGGAATAGTGAGAGAGGAGTGAGACTTGTGAGACTTTGACCTAGAGTTTTAATTTTAATAAAGTTAGTTTAATAAATTTAATTTATTGAGGTTGATTTAATTAATTAAAATTACATATATATATATATATATATATATATATATATATATATATATATATATATATATATATATATATATATATATAATTTAACTAGACATCAAGAGAAGTTTAATTTAATAAATTTAATTTATGGATCAAGTTAATTTTATAATTTAATTTAATAAATAATTTATCGATCAAGTAAATTTTATAAATTAAAATTATATATATATATATATATATATATATATATATATATATATATATATATATATATGTTTGTGTGTAATTTAATTACACATCAACACAAGTTTAATTTAATAAATTTGATTTATCGAACAAGTAAATTATATATATATATATATATATATATATAAAATTCAACTACTCATCAATAGAAGTTTAATTTAATAAATTTAATTTATCGAACAAGTTAATTTTATAAATTTAAATTATATACCTTCTAATTATATAAATTTAATTTTATTGATCAACAAAAATTTATCAATATCAAATTTAATATATAAATCTCCTTGAATTGATCATACGTATTTCTTTAATTGATAATGTATTTCATATCTGAACCACTAGTTTATAAGACTTGATTTGTTAAACTATTCAAAGGGTATATAATTAATCAACGTATTTCATAATCCGATGAAGTATCCTTTACATGTCATCATAATTAGGAGGTAATAACTACACTTGACATCCATTCAAGATCGAACGTATATAATAATAATATCTCCCATAACATACTCGAATGGATTATATGTTAGCTCTTCACCTCTACATCATGAGATGAGATATTAAGTTCATGATTAGACGACGGATTGATAAAATTTGTACATTACTCTAGAAATATAAGTATATATAATTTTCTTCTAATTCATATCAACGTAGTTTCATACTCTAAATATGGATTATAGATATTTTTTTTATTTATTCCACGAATTCTAACTTTTTATTTATAAAAGTATACAAAATTGTTACACTTTTTGAACAATTAATTGTAGGTGTAAATAAAATTTTAGTATTATGCACAATAACAAAAGTATGATTAATAGGAATATTTTAAACAAATCGACCTCTGAATGTCGCTTTTATTAAAAGTAATTAGGTTTAATAAAAACTACCGACCTAATGAGGTCGGTATCACATTACATTTTAAGATAAATGAAAAGCAAATCATGTTAATTAAATAAAAAATACCGACCTCATGAGGTCGGTATCACATTACATTTAATAAAACCTGTTGTTTTCATATTTTATTAAGCATAAAAACCGACTACTTGTACTCAATTTTCATATCAACGTAGTTTCATACTCTAAATATGGATTATTGATGTTTTTGGTTTATTCCACGTATTCTAACTTTTTATTTATAAAAGTATACAAAATTGTTAAACTTTTTTAAACAATTAATTGTAGGTGTAAAATGAAATTTTAGTATTATGCTAGCAAAATAATGATTAAAAGGAACATTTTAAAGAAATCGACCTCCGGATGTCGCTTTTATTAAAGTATATGGATGAAATAAAAATACCAACCTCATGGGTCGCTATTTTATATTAATTTATTTTTTAAATTTATATAAAACCGTCATCCGGAAGATGATTTATTTAAACTTAATTGAAAATATTAATTTGTTAATTTTATGGAAGTCACTATATAAATATTTTAATGAAAATTAATTTAATTACATACTATTTAATTTTGACGACTTCCGAACGTCGGTATTATACTACTTTTAATTTTTTATTTTACACAAAACAGTCCTCCGAAAGTCAATTTTAATAAAATTAAATCAAAATAATTTCTCAATTTTTTTTATATACTTAATTGAAAAAAATAAAATATTGTTATTTATTTATTTTATTTAATATCGACATCAAGAGGTCGGTTTTTATTGTAATTCATTTTTTTTGGAAAATTCCGACCTCCAGAGGTCGGTATTTTGATTTTTGTATTTTTTAAATTCCGACCTCCGGAGGTCGGTATTTTTATTTTTGTATTTTTGAAATTAATCGTCATTCGGATGACGATTTATTTAAAGAAAATATTAATTTATTAATTTTTTTGGAAGTCCTATATAAATATTTTAATGAAAATTAAGATAATTAGCTACTATTTAATTTTACCGACTTTCGGAAGTCCATATTATAATTTTTTATTTTACACAAAACCATCCTCCGGAAGACGATTTAAATAAAATTAATTCAAATTATTTCTCAATTTTCTTTTTAATATTTAATTGAGAAAAAATAAAATATTTTTATTTATTTATATATTTATTTAATACCAAATTACACCGAATTTTGCCTTCAACCAAGCCTTTCCGTTCCGAAATCGAGAAAGACCACTTTGAAAAGTAAGCCCGATGGGCAAGATGGGATGGGTCAGGGTGAGAGAGAGGACTGAGAGTGGAGTGAGAGATGCCTTAGGGTTTTGATACTATATCATTCTTTTTTTAAGAGAAGTGTTTAATTTACCGACCACGGGATGTTGATATTATTTAAATAAAATAATAATTTAAATATATCGACCTCTTAAGGTTGGTATTTATTAATTTATTTTAATATTAACTCATCTCTTGAGGTTGATTTTATTAATTAAAATTACATTTATAAATTAAAATTATATATATATATATATATATATATATATACCTCCTAATTATATAAATTCAACAGAAGTTTAATTTAATAAATTTAATTTTATTGATCAAGTTAATTTTATAAATTTAAATTATATACCTCCTAATTATATAAATTTAATTTTATCGATCAACAAATTAAAGTTTATCAATATCAAATTTTATATATAAATCTCCTTGAATTGATCATCGGTATTTCTTTAATTGATAATGTATTTCATATCTGAGCCACTAATATATATATAAGACTTGATTTGTTAAACTACTCAGTGAGTATATATAATTAATCAATGTATTTCATACTCCGATGAATTATCCTTTACATGTCATCATTGCCTACGATATTATCACAACACTTGACATCCATTCAAGATCGAACGTATATAATAATATTATCTCGCATTTCATACTCAAATAGATTATATTATATGTTAATTAACTATTCACCTCTACATCATGACATGATATATTAAGTTCATCATTTGACAACAGACTGATAGAATTTGTACATTACTCTACAAATATAAGTATAATTATCTCTTAATTCATATCAACGTAATTTCATACTCTAAATATGAATTATAGATATTTTTTTATTTATTCCATGAATTTTAACTTTTTATTTATAAAAGTATATAAAATTGTTACACTCTTTTAAACAATTAATTGTATGTGTAGAATGAAAATTTAGTATTATGCTAGCAAAATTATGATTTATAGAACAGTTTTAACAAACCGACCTCCGGATGTCGCTTTTATTAAAAGTACTTAGATGAAATAAAAATACCAACCTCATGAGGTTGGTATTTTATATTAATTTATTTTTTAACTTATATAAAACTGTCATCCGGAAGATGATTTATTTAATGAAAATTAATTTAATTACATACTATTTAATTTTACCAACTTTCGAAAGTCGGAATTATAATATATTTTTTTGTTTTTTATTTTACGCAAAACTGTCCTCCGAAAGACGATAAAATTAAATCAATATATTTAATTGAGAAAAAAATAAAACATAGTTATTTATTTATTTTATTTAATACTGACATCAAGAGGTCGGTTTTCACTGTATTGAAATATACCGACCTCTGGAGGTCGGTATTTTGATTTATGTATTTTTAAAATTCTGACCTCGGGAGGTCGGTATTTTTATTTTTGTATTTTTTAAATTCCGACCTCCGGAGGTCGGTATTTTTATTTTTGTATTTTTGAAATTTTGACCTCCAGAGGTCGGTAATTTTATTTTTGTATTTTTTAAATTCCGACCTTCGGAGGTCGGTATTTTTATTTTTGTATTTTTGAAATTCTGACCTCCGGAGGTCGGTAATTTTATTTTTGTATTTGTTAAATTCCGACCTCCGGAGGTCGGTATTTTCCAGAGGTAATTTAATTTTTGTATTTTTTAAATTCCGACCTCCGGAGGTTGGTATTTTTATTTTTTTGTATTATTTAAATTCCGACCTCCGGAGGTCGGTATTTTTATTTTTGCATTTTTGAAATTCCGACCTCCGGAGGTCTCCGGAGGTTGGTATTTTTATTTTTGTATTATTTAAATTCCGACCTCCGGAGGTCGGTATTTTTATTTTTGTATTATTTAAATTCCGACCTCCGGAGGTCGGTATTTTTATTTTTGTATTATTTAAATTCCGACCTTCGGAGGTCGGTATTTTTATTTTTGTATTTTTGAAATTCCGACCTCCGGAGGTCGGTATTTTTATTTTTGTATTATTTAAATTCCGACCTCCGGAGGTCGGTATTTTTATTTTTGTATTTTTGAAATTCCGACCTCCGGAGGTCGGTAATTTTATTTTTTGTATCTTTTAAATTCCGACCTCTGGAGGTCGGTATTTTTATTTTTGTATTATTTAAATTCCGACCTCCGGAGGTCGGTATTTTTATTTTTGTATTATTTAAATTCCGACCTCCAGAGGTCGGTATTTTTATTTTTTGTATCTTTTAAATTCCGACCTCCTGAGGTCGGAATTTTTTATTTTTTGTATTTTTTAAATTCTGACCTCCGGAGGTCGGTAATTATATTTTTGTATTTTTTAAATTCCGACCTTCGAATGTCGGTATTTTATTTTGCATAAACTATTGTGTAATAAACTAACCGACCTCTTAATGTCTCTAAGTATTTGGATGAAATAAAAATACCGACCACATGAGGTCGGTATTTTATATTAATTTAATTTATATAAATTGTCATCCGAAAGATGATTTATTTACGTAAACCGTCCTTCGGAAGTTAATAAAATTAAATCAAAATATTTCTCAATTTTGTTTTTTATATTTAATTGAGAAAAAAATAAAATATTGTTATTTATTTATTTTATTAATACCGACATCAAGAGGTCGGTTTTTATTGTAATTCATTTTTTCAGGGAAAAATTCCGACCTCCAGAGGTCGGAATTTTGTTTTCCCGCTTTATTTTGCATAAAAACCGACTACTTATAGTCGGTTTCCTAAAGTTTTTTTAATTTCTTATTCTTTTTAAGAATACCGACCTCCGGAGGTCGGAAATTATTTGAGGTCGGTAATTTTTAGGTCGGTATTCACTGTTTTTTTAGTAGTGATATGGTCATTTGAAGTGACCCAAGTAGAATCTTACATTAAAACTTAATCGATAAGGAAACTTTCAACTCTACTTTGTGCTAGGAGTTTCTAGTGACCTTAATTGAAATCCAAAATCATTACCACTCTAAAATTTTTACCTTTACACATATGGGCAATTTAAGAATCACCTGATATAACCCTACAAGTAAATGAAGAATGGTTCGAATCTTAACCTAGAATTTTTTGGGATGTTACAAAAATGTTCTTTAATGAAAATCGAGTCTACCCACTTTTTTGTCTACATCCAATAAAAATTTATCTCAAGGTAAATTATAATGATAGTTAGATCTGTTCTTATTTCGCTCTTTCTCTTCCCTTTCTATTACCCTAATTTGTGCTACCTTCACTATCCAAATAATTTTTCTTAAAATGATAGAATGATTATTGAAATTCAACTACCTACATCTTCTATAAGTTAAAATGTTATAAAACATTTAATTAGTCAATATTAGAATTCTCAATAAGTTTTCTATAATAAATATCTGTATTCAAAACCGAATTTTTATGCAACCTATAATTACAATATTTAATATGTATTAACTTCTCACAATTGAATTAATAATAATAATAATAATAATATATATATATATATATATATATATATATATATATATATATATATATATATAAATCAAACATTTAATTAAATATCTAATTAAAAATATTTTTTTGCGCACCTTAAGTAAAAGTTAAATAAAATTCAATTAATTAATTTTTCAATTACATAAATTGAACGGGATTTGGAAGTGGAAAAGTGGTACTTTAATGCTCAGACAAACGTATCCAAGGAATTCACATAATACATGATTAATTGCTTTAAATTAACACATCATGTATTACTTTACCTAACTTTTACAATTCCTATAATTTGTCTTTTCATTTTCTTTAACTTGACTTATCAAATTCTTACACTTTTAAATTAGTAACCAATCTTTGTTAATATAACAATCAGTAGAATTTGAATAGTTCATTAAGTATTTAAGTGTAGGTTAATATATACTACATATTATGTTAAAAGGAATTTCAAAGAACCTAAAAAAAAACACTATATAAAGGTAGCAAATGATTTTCATTTCCTTCAAGTTTTGTTTCTTTAGTTGAGCAGCTATTTTTTTAAAAAGAAATCTGGCCTTCCTTCTCATTTTCTTTCTTTTCCTTTAAATTTTTCCTTTTGCATGAAATAAAGAAAACGGGAGATGGAGAAACATGTAGAGTTGATACATGTTGGAATTGAATAATTGTCATATCAATTTACATGCAACATTCAACATCATTGGATGATATATGAAGACCACTATCTCCGTATGGAGTGCTAACAGAAATTGATGAGCTATGAAAGGAGGAAGTTGATTTCTTTGGAAGAATGATTTTAGAATTTTCAATAATTGATTTATTCTTATAATGTACTGTAATTATAATTGTTTACGGCTATAGATAAATGCGACGTTATTTGTGATTTTGAGGGAGTTGTAAAATGATATCTTGTAGTATTTTACTATAAAAGTGGGAATTACCAAGTTAAAAGTTTACATCTCTGACATTCATCTTAATTTGTTTGTTACTGTTGATATAGTAGTTGGATATCACAGATTATATGCCTTCATGGCATCATGTGATGGGTATTAAAAAAATTATTTCGTAATTTTTTGTATTCTGTAATGTGTCTTCATATGTATCTTCATATTTGAATTTACTGATTCATTTTACTGAAAAAATTAGAAGTATCTGCGCCATATATAAATATAGTATCAAATTTAAAAGGAAATTTTTCTTTTATTTTGATATGATATCATTGAATAAAAACTATTTTAGCTACCACAAAATATAGGTATCTTCACTTAAATAGTTGGGTAGATTTACTATTACTTTTTCTTGCCGGCATATATATATATATATATATATTGATTACACATGATCGTACACATTACAAATGAATTATACATATATATTATATTATATACTCACCCATTTTTTTTTTATATATAGTTTAATCAATTGAATGAACAACTATTTATATTTATGTTAATTCTTCAAAAATTATCTTAGTTGAAAATTTTTGCTACATTAATTTTCAAAACTAAATATGTATGTATTTTTTAAAATATCATTAATGTGGGAAACACGCGCAACGCGCATGCACAGAAACTAGTTACCTTAAAAATATTAACTCTTAACTTAACTATTAAATTACTATAATATTACTAACTTAGGTTGTGACTTTTTCGATTAACTATGGATAGTCAAATACTATCTTTGATTTATGTACACGGTCAATCGACAAGTCAAATATGAGTGCCAACAACAAAAACGCCATCTATTATGTTATAAATGATAAAATAAAAATTAATATACAAAAAATAGATCTAAAAAAATAAAATGTAGTTTTTTTTTCACATCTTCATATGACATCTAAACAATTTAACATGATATACACGTGCAAAGCACATCTCGTTAGATGACAAGAAAAATACAAAATAAATATCGTCTATAATATAATATTAGTGAGATACGACTAATTACATGATTGAACCTCATCAAATTGAAATATATATATATAATTGCATTTAACTAATAAAAATTTGCATTGACCATCTTCATAGGTTCGCGTGAATAAGAGATATATATATATATATGATGATCCACATTGAACATTTACAAAAGAATCTGCAATATTATTTTGTCTAGAGTTGATTATTCAAAGCTTCACTTACATAAGCAATACTATTTAGTATAATATATATTTTCTGAATTGGTAATCACGTGCAACGCACGTGTTGAAAAACTAGTTCTACAAAAAGATCAAATGTAAAACACATATGTAAGTTTAATTAAATATTTAAAATTAACATAAAACGATGTCCCTTCAAGAATACTTGATAAAATTGAAATGACATAAATAGTAACGTAAAATTATCTATCCCCCTTTGAATTATCATAAACATCTCTTTGGAGGAAGCTAATCGAGTATATGACATATACGTATAGCAAGAACAAAAGTAAAGAATCTATTTTTTTTTTTTTTTTTTTATAAACATGCAAAACTCATTTAACAACTAGTATAATCAAATAAACAAGTATAGAAATATTGTTATGGTCACAGGAAAAAGAGAAATTCAAGATGTATTAGATAAAAAATGAATCTAATAACCAATAACAATTAAAACCAGAAGAAGCGTCATATCGATTAAATATCTTTTGAAAAGAAAATTACACAAAATTTATTTATAAAACCAAAAGTTATCAATTCAATATATAAATTTATAGAAATGTCACCATTATAGTCATAAGACTTCAACAAATCAACCATTTCGGTATCATTCTCTTTGACATGATCACCTAACATCACTCGAACTCCATACATCATATCATAACAAGTAGTTGTCAATGAACTATTTCCTTCAATGATTTGAAAAGATCAGATACAAAAAAGTGATTTGCTATATAGAAGACTAAGTATAACGGAGAAACACTTTACCCTTTTGGTCGGCGTTATATAGTACTTACAATAGTGATTATAATCTCTATATTATATATTTATTCCGCGTTTGATCCCTGCATAATTTAATAAAGCATAATTAATCTTCAATTAATATAAATGTGCGATTTTGATTCTTCAAACTAACAAAAATTAAAAATTTAATATAGTTATTTATTTTAAAAATAAAAGGACTTAGTTCAACAAAAAAAACTGAAAATAATATAGTTATAAAAGTCATTTGAAAATATTAACCCAAGACTTCAAAATAAGAACATGACGACGAAAATTGACAAATTATCGTTTAAGCATTTATACATAGTTCATATTTTTATTTTTTATTTTATTTATTTATTTATTATGTTAACATTTTAACTTCCATTCATTTGAAGGATTAAAATTGTATATTTATATTACTTGAAGGCTAATGATGCATAGTCTAATTATATATGGGTCAAAACTGAAATATTCATATAACTCAAGGATCAAAATACGTATTTGTCGTACAATTAATTTTTATTTGACCTATGTATTTATTGTTTTCTTTATTTAGGCAAGATAAACGTATAATTTTTTTTTCCTTTCACGGGTTTAGTATGAAGGGCGATGTTTTCTTGGCAAATATTATTTTTCACTGTGAAGTTTCTTAAACACAATACCCAAGGAAACATTTTTAATTAGAAGAAAAAATCACTTTTGTACAATCCAAAATTCCAAAGATCATCGTCATGCCTATTCTAATTCATCAATAGGTAAGCCAACCCTTCATCCAAAGGAAAACTAAAATGATACGCGAAGTAATTAAATAACACATAATTTAAATTCATAACCCCATATTTTAAATATAGAAAAAAATGTGTAGAGTAACAAAATACACCAAAAATAAGTATCACCAATACAAAAACATCTAATTGAATACAATCATCTCAAAATTATAATATTTTTTTGAAATAATAAAGTAATGAAAGTAAAGATATATAAAGTATGACCTCACTTTGTGTAACGCCCTATTCACGTCGTTATGGAAAAGCCATTGGGAAAAATTTTTAGGGCAGAAAACATTTTTATAGTAGCTTGAAATTGCCTAGCCAAGCCTAGTTTTGGACAAAATCGGAGTCATGTGGGTCTAGTGAAATCTGGTAATGATTGGGAGATTTAATAAGGAATTTGATTTCATGAGTGGATAGCTAAGATGTTAAGGAACCCGTTTGACTTTACAGAATTGAATTTAGGAGAGTAGAACTCCTGAAACCGATCTTAGCGTGACGGGTAGTTTCTGAGTGTCATAGGTTGAAGGTGTGTTGTGAAATGAGAGTTTGAAACTCTTAAATCAACTCTCTGTTTTTGTGCAGGCCGCTAGGGTGGGATTATCCCCACCTGGGCGGGCCCGCTGTGGCAGGATGGTGGCCGTCATAGCGGGCCAGTCATAAACTAAATCGAAAATAAACCCCAAAAACGTCATTATTCTATAAACTTCATTCGAAAGAGTTAGGAGATGAACCAGGGCGACTTCTTGACAGTTTTTCACCATTCTTAAAGCTAAAGGTAATGTTTTTACTCCCCGAATCTATTTTTCGATTCGTGGAATGTAAATTCATGGCTAGTTATTATTGGGGGAGGGTTTTGGAATTGATTTGGATGGTGGGAAAAAGCCCTACCTGCATATTAGGATCATGGGTTTGGCCTAGGGTTGATGCTTTTGATTGTAATCTGTGTAATTAGGCCTCATTTATTGATTCTCGTGTTATATTGATTATTTGTAGACGAAGAACAAGCAAAAAGAATCCGGAAAGGGAAGAATTAAGTATCTTAGGAGGGTTCAAGCTTTGTTTGAAGTAGATGATGATTGTGATTTAATGTTGGTGTAATGTATGTTAGTAATTACTTCATTTTAATGCATGTATATATGCGAATATTTGCACTATTGATCACCAAATGCAAATAAGTACAAACAAATGATTTTATGCCATGAATCAACACTTGATAGTATTATTATGAGAATGTACATTGTGATTGTGGCCTGTTGAATGGATCGGGTGTTTCATTCCAACACACTAACTTGGATCGGGTGTCACGTCCGGCATACTAACTTAGATCGGGTACCACGTTTCGATACACTAGAAGTTTGGGTGTGGGTTCCATGAGATGACCATTGACTTATCATATAGATGTATTATTGAAAATGTGGAATTGTTTGTTAATCATGATATGATGATTGATATTGTATATGTTCGGTATATACCTGTTTATTATGTTGTGTCTACTTGTAAATGTTTCACTTATTGGAATAGTTAGGTTGTATATTGATACTGTACTTGCTCTTTCTTTGTTAAGTACAAGGCATCTTCAGGAAGTTGCTGATAGATCTCATTTAGAAGACCAATGACTTATTCGAATTCAAGGGTGATCCAATTCTTCTAGGCTACCATGAGTTTTTTTTTTCTCAGTCCATCTTATTCGAACTTAATTAGCTCTTTAGAAATTATTATGTTTAATTAGGTTGTACTCATTTTCTGTAGACTTATGGTTCCTTGTTAGAGTTTTGGTACATTGACTTCTAGGTTCTAAGGAGTATTTCCGCAATGTTTGTTAGTCATTGCTAGGTATTTTGGAGTTTATGGGAACTCTATTTTAATTTTGTATTTAAACCTGCTTCTTTATCCTTAAGTGCCTTAGCTTTTGGTTGAGATGTTTAGTTCTTGGGTTAGCTGATTAGTATTAATGGTTTTCCCACTAGAGGGTTAGTGGGGGTGCTAATCACGACGGTCTGGGTAGTGACAAAGTTGGTATTAGAGCCCTTAGTTCGTTGATCTCGACGTACCAAAATGAGTATAGTCGAGTCTTACAGAATAGTACAGAGACATTTGTACTTTTCTTCGAAAGGCTACAGGATATTAGGAAATCTCTCTGTTTTTTGTTGTCTTCTTTCGTGCTGTAACTTGGTGCCAATTAGTATATGGTGATCCAAATTGGTTTCTAATCTGCTTTACTCTTCTGTCTGCAGATGGTTAACATTAGGTTCAATGGTGTCTGGCCTGTAGCTCCCATCAATGGGCTAATTGAGGAGTCTGCAGTAAGAGGTCACAGTCGAGGCAGGGGTAGAGGAAGAGTAAGTAGTAGAGGCTGAAGAAGGGTAGCACCTACTAGGGATGGAGCTCTAATTGAGAATTCTCCCAGAAATGAGAATCCTTCTACGCAACATGAAGAGATAGAGGAAAATGTTGAGGTTGAGAACGATGAGGATGTTGGACAAGAGGAAAAGGTGTAGGCTGATACTACATGTATTCCTCTCTTAGATCCAGTGTTAGCTCAACAGATTATGTCATTCCTAAAAGGATTGGATGGTCCTGGAGTTCTTCCCTCAGTTCAAGCAACTCAAGTTCCCGCCAATTCCCCTGTTGCTATCACTGCTCCCAAGGTGGGTGGAATTGTAGGTACTGATGCCTTCTTCTATCCTTTGTTGGGTCCCGTAATGACTGGTAATGAGCATGAGACGTTGACTAAGTTCTTGAAATTGAAACCACATGTTTTCCATGGTTGCGAGAGTGAGGACGCCTATGAGTTCATTCTAGATTATTATGAGAGGTTTTATAAGTTGGGAATTGTCCATAAGCATGGAGTATAGTTTGTGACTTTTCGACTTCAAGGTTAGGCTAAGCAGTGGTGGAGAGCTTATGTGGAATGCAAATCATAAGCTTTACCCCCACTCACTTGGACCCAGTTTCATTCTCTATTCTTGGAGAAGTATGTGCCCCGAACTTTGAGAGATCGTAAGAAGGATGAGTTCATGGCTTTGGAGTAAGGTGGTATGTATGTGGCTACTTATGAGGCTAAGTTTCATGCTTTGTCTAGATATGTTACACATTTGGTGACTACTGAGGAAGAGAGGATACGTCTATTCTTTAACGGACTAAATTCTGAGTTGCAGGTATTGTCTGCTCATATGACCTCTGCAGAAAAAAGCTTCAATGAGGTTACTGATTTTGTGAAAAAGGAAGAATGAGTTAGACATGATGGGCATGCTAAGGCTTTGGCTAACAAAGCTATTTCTAAAGGTAACTTTCAGGGTTCTTACACCAGAGTTTCAGGGAGGCCGACACCTGCAGCCCGGCCAATTCAGTCCCCCATGCCCGCTTCTACAGGTAATTACTCAGGCACTCCACCTCAGGATTTGATTCAAGATAGCAGGGAGCCACACTTTTGGTGGGCAACAGGCCATCTTTTGATTGTACTTATTATAGTTGTGAAGAACCTGGGAATCTGAGGAGAGATTGTCCCCAACCGCGTATGTTAGATTCTGCGTCATAGCAGACTAGAGTGTGGTATCAGCGGGCAATGGTAATAATGTAGAGGACATCCACAAGGTGGGTGAGGAGGAAATCAGCGAGGTCGTGGAGGTCGGGGAAATGGTAACGCAGGCAGAGGTATAGTGCAGCCAGGCAGGAAAGTCTCCCATCGAGATAACAGGGCTAAGTGTTACGTCTTTCCAAGCAAGAGCGAGTAAGAGTCTTATGATGCAATGATCACAGGTACTATTCTTGTCTGTGACTGGATGGCTAATATGTTTTTTGATCCTGGTTCTACTTATTCCTGTGTGTCCATTTAATTTTCCTTGGTATTTGATATGATTTGTGATGTACTTAATGCCCCAATCAATGTTTCTACCCTAGTTAGAGAGTTTGTCATAGTCACCCATGTATATTGTGATTGTCCTATCTTGTTTATGGGTTTTCAGACTTGGGCTGATTTGGTGATTTTGGATATGACTAACTTTATATAATCTTATTCATGACTTGGTTGTCCCCCTATCATGTTGTGCTTAATTGTAATACTAAGTCTGTGACTCTAGAGATCTCCGGTAGGAAAAGATTAGAGTGGGAAGGGGTGTACAAGCCTAAACTAGCTAAGATTATATCCTCAGTTCGAGCTAGGAAACTGGTAGGGCAGGGTTGTTTGGATTATTTGGCTCATATTCAGGATGTTGAGGTTGAGTCTCCCTCTATCGAGTCCATTCCTGTGGTGTCAGAATTTAGAGAAGTGTTTCCTACTAATTTTCCTGGTATGCCTTAAAATAGAGATATATATTTCTGCATTGATTTGGAACCTGGTGTACCCACCCCTTTTCCATCCCTTCATATCGCATGGCCCTGATAGAGTTAAGAGAGCTTAAGGCTCAAATCCAAGAACTTCTTGATAGTATTTGTCCTAGTGCTTCCCCGTGGGGTGCTCCTGTCTTGTTTGTTAAGAAAAGGATGGTAGTATGAGGATGTGTATAAATTACTAGCAATTGAATAATGTCACTATTCGGACCAAGTACCCATTGCCTCATATAGATGATATTTTTGACCAATTACAAAGTGCATCAATTTTCTCTAAGATCGATCTAAGGTCTAGTTATCATCAGTTAAATATTAGGCCCGAGGATGTGCCCAAGAAGACATTTAGGATAGGCTATAGGCACTATGAGTTTCTAGTAATGTCATTTGGCTTGACAAATATGCCTGCAACTTTCATGAGTTTGATGAATGGTGGGTTCAAATCATTTCTTGATTCTTTTGTTATAGTATTTATTGATGATATTCTAGATTATTCAAAAAGTAAGGAAGAGCATGCAACCATCT
The DNA here is from genome assembly GCA_037074985.1 of Solanum bulbocastanum. NCBI lineage: Eukaryota > Viridiplantae > Streptophyta > Magnoliopsida > Solanales > Solanaceae > Solanum > Solanum bulbocastanum. Next base: position 15,676,300 of record CM073607.1, on the reverse strand, counting down.
TGGTATTGTTTTGGTGTTCTTAGGAAACTAAAGTTGTATGCAAAATTTTTTTAAGTATGAATTTTGGTGGAATTCAGTTGCCTTTTAGGGGCATGTACTTTCAAAATAAAGGGTAATGGTAGATCCCTAAAGGATTGAAGCGATTAAGAATTGGGTTCGGCCTAGCTCTGTGACTAAAGTTAGGAGTTTTGTGGGGCTCTCTAACTACTATCGTCGATTTGTGAAGAAATTTGCTTCTATTGCCACACATCTGACAAGGTTGACCAAAAAAGTGGTACCTTTTGAATGGACCAAAAAGTCTGAAGAGAGCTTTCAAAAGCTCAAGACTCTCTTGACCACATCACCTATTCTAGCACTACCAGTGTAAGGTAAGAATTTTATTGTATATTGTGATGCTTCACATTCGTGTTTGAGTGTTGTGTTAAAGGAGGATGAGAATGTTATAGTTTATGCATTGCGACAATTGAAGATGTATGAGAGGAATTACTCAACACATGATTTAGACTTGGTAGCGGTAGTGTTTTCTCTTAAGATATGGCGACATTACCTCTATGGTGTCAAGTGTGAGGTGTTTACCGATCATTATAGTCTACAACATGTGTTCACTCAAAAGGATCTAAATTTGAGATAGTGAAGGTGGATGAAGTTACTCGAGGATTATGAGGTAACCATCTAGTATCATCCAGGTAAGGCTAATGTAGTGGCAGACGCACTAAGTCAGAAGGTGGTGAGTATGGGTAGTCTAGCTTGCTTGAGCGTATCCAGCGACCTTTGGCAAAGGAAATTCAGAACTTGGAGTCTAAGTTCATGCAGTTGGGCATCTCAGAGAAAGGTGGGGTGTTAGATAACATTGAGGTGAGGGCCACATTCATTGAGGAGATCAAGGCCAAACAATTTGAGGATGACAGTTTGAATGAGCTTAGAAAGATGACAGTGTCTGGTAAGGCATAAGAGACCACTCTTGATGCGGGGGTGTGCTCTGTTTTAAAGGAAGAATTTGTGTGCCTCGAGTAGATGACTTGATTCAAAAATTATTGACAGAATCCCATGGTTTGTGATATTCCATTCATCTGGGTGTGACCAAGATGTACAGAGATTTGAAGCGACTTTATTGTTGGCCTGACAGGAAAAAAGATATAGCAGAGTTTGTGGCTAAGTATCAAAATTGCGAACAAGTTAAATATGAGCATCAAAGGCCTGTAGGTTTTCTTCAGAAAATGCCAATTCCAGAATGGAAGTGGGAAAGGATAGCTATGGATTTCGTGGTTGGTCTTCCCAAGACATAGGGAAAGTTTGATTCTATTTAGGTAGTGGTTGACAGATTGACTAAGTCAACCCATTTTATTCAGGTTAAAATAGATTATAATGGTCAACAGTTGGCTAAAGTTTATGTAGGCTGCACGGGATGCCCCTTTCTATCATATCGGACCGTGGTACACAATTCACATCCAAGTTTTGGAGTAAATTACATGATGAATTGGGCACACAACTCACTTTTAGCACAACTTTCCATCCATAGATGGACGGACAGTAAAAAAGGACTATTCAAGTGTTAGAATACATGTTGAGGGCATGTGTGATAGACTTTGGAGGGAATTGGGATAAATTCCTACTGTTGTGTGAGTTCTCCGATAATAATAGTTATAACTCTAGCATAGATATGACGCCATTTGAGGCACTCTATGGGAGGGGATGTAGATCACCCATAGGATGGTTTGAGGCTGGAGATGTGAAACCTTTGGGGGTTGATTTAATAAAGGATGCTCAAGATAAAGTGAGGAGTATTCATGCTAAGCTTTTAGCAGCCCAAAGTAGATAGAAAAAGTATGCGGACCATAAGGTAAGAAACATGGCATTTCAGATTGGTGAGAAGGTTCTTCTTAAGGTATCACCCATGAAAGGGTGATGAGATTTGACAAGAAGGGCAAACTTAGTCCTCATTGCATTGATCCGTTTGAGATTCTTGACTGTGTAAGGCCAGTGGCGTATAGATTTGATTTGCCACCTAGCCTATTAGGAGTTCATTCAGTATTTCATGTGTCCATGTTGAAGATATACCATGGTGACGGGGATTACATCATAAAATGGGATTCAGTGTTGTTAGACAAAGACCTCCAATATGAGGAGGAATCGATTACAATTCTTGATCGTGATGTCTGGAAGCTGAGGACCAAATAGATTAAGTCTGTGAAAGTTCAATGGAAGCATCATCCAGTTGAGGAAGCTACTTTGGAAACCGAGAAGGATATACGAGATAAGTATCCCCAGTTATTCATTGATTCAGGTACTACTCTACCCTTACTTTAGCTCGTTTTTCCTAAGATTGTTACTCAGGGATGCGTGATAGGTAAATTTGTATCTATTGTAAGGACCTATTGCCGTCGTTATGGAAAAGCCATCGGGGAAAATTTTTGGGCCAGAAAACTTTTTGTTAGTAGCTTGGGATTTCCTAGCCTAGTCCAGTTTTAGACGAAATTATGTCATATGGGTCTACGTAAATATGGTAATGATTGGGAGATCTAATAAGGAATTTGATTTCATGAGTGGATAGCTAATATGTTAAGAAACCCGTACGACTTTATGAAATTGAATTCAGGTGAGTAGAACTCCCAAAATCGATCTTAGCGTGAACGAGTAGTCTCTAAGTGTCATAGGTTAAAGGTGTGTTGTGAAATGGGAGTTTGAAACTCTTAAATTGACTTTTTGTTTCTGTGCAAGCCGCTAGCTCGGGATTATTCCAACCAGGGCGACCGTTGTGGCAGGATGGTGGCCGCCATAGCGAGTCAGTCGCGAATTAAATAAAAAATAAACCCCTAAAACATCATTATTCTGCAAACTTCATTCTTAAGAGTTAGGAGATGAACCAGGGTGACTTCTTGATAATTTTTCACCATTCTTGAAGCTAAAGGTAAGGTTTTTACTGCCTAAATCCATTTTTTGATCAGTGGAATGTAAGTTCATGGGTAATTATTGTTGGGGCAGGGTTTTGGAACTGATTTGGATGGTGGGAAAAAGCCCTACCTGCATATTAGGATCATAGGTTTGGCCTAGGGTTGATGATTTTGATTGTTATTCGGGTAATTAGGTCTTGTTTATTGATCCTTGCGTTATATTGAATGTTTGTAGACCAAGAGCAAGCGGAAAGAATCTGAAAAGGGAAGAATCAAGTATCTTATGAGGTTCAAGCTTTATTCGAAGTAGGTGATGGTTGTGATTTCAAGTTGGTGTGATGTATGTTAGTAATTACTTATTTTTAATGCATGTATGTATGTGAATGTTGCACTATTGATCACCAAATGCGAATAAGTATAAACAAATGGTTATATTACATTAATCAACACTTGATAGTATGATTATGAGAATGTACATTGTGATTGTAATTGTGGCTTGTTGAATGGATTGAGTGTTAAGTTCCAACACACTAACTTGGATCGGGTGCCACGTTCTGGCGCATTTATGGGATGGGGTGTCACGTCGGAACACTATGTTTGATTGGGTACTACATTCCGATAAACTAATAGTTTGGGCGTGGACCATTGAATTGTCATATAGATGCATTATTGAGAATGTGGAATTGTTCTTTGATCCTGATGTGATGACTAATATTGTATATGTTCTGTATATGACAATTTATTTTTTTATGGTTACTTGTATATGTTTCACTTATTGGAATAGCCGCGTGATCCTACCAGTACACTGTGGTTGTGTACTGATAATGCACTTGATCTGTCTCTATTGAGCACAGGGCATCTTCAGGTAGCTACTGACAGACCTCATTCAGAAGACCAATGACCGATTCGAATTCAAGGGTGATTCAGTTCTTTCAGGCTACCATGAATTTCTTAGTCCATGTTATTCGGACTTAGATTAGTTCTTTAGAAATTCATATATTTAATTGGGTTGTACCCATTTTCTGTAAACTTATGGTTCCTTGTTAGAGTTTTGGCACATTGACTTTCAGGGTCTAGGAAATATTTCCAGAATGTTTGTTAGTTGTTGTTAGGTCTTTTGGAGTTTATGGGAACTCTACCTTAATTCTGCATTTAAACCTGCTTCTGTATCTTTAAATGCCATAGGTTTAGGTTGAGATGTTTAGTTCTATGGTTAGCTGGTTAGTATTAATGGTTTTCCCATCGGAGGGTTAGTGTGGGTGCTAATCACGAAGGTTTGGGTCGTGACACTTTAAATGCCAAGTAACTCACAAATGCTTCGAAAGAAGTATTGCTTTGAATGAAATATAAACTAGGCCTGCAAGTGTTAGGATATTTATAAAAATATGCAACAAAAATAGTATAAGTAAGATAATATATGTACTTGATAAATATCATACGCTGATTTACATAGAATTAGATAACAATATCATAGGAAGTATGAAATATACCAAGAACAGTTCATAAATTTAATTCATTACATGTCATGATCTGAAATTAAACTATGATAGTGCTTGCCATAAACCTCATGTAGGCTAGTCAAAACCCTACTTCGAGTGATGAATATGCCAAAAGATACAACTACGCGGAAGCATAAGAAGAAGAAGAAGAGAGGTCTGTAGCATAAATATGTATAAAATAATACAATATATATATAAAATGCATATCTTTTATTAAGATAGGTTCTATTGAAAAGATGAAATAAAAAGTTATCGAAAGGATTAAATAACAAGTTATATTAAGATAATTTTTTGAAAAATATGCATATTTTTTTTTGGGGAGTTTAAAAAAACTCCTTGAATTTAAGAGAGAAATTTTTAATTATAAAAAATATGAAGGAAAATGTTCTTTAATGAAAATCAAGTCTATCCACTTTTTTGTTTAAATTCAATAAAAAGTTATGTCAAGGTAAATATTAATGATAGTTAGATCTGTTCTTATTTCGCTCTTTCTCTTTCCTTTTCATTACCCTAATTTGTGCTACCTTCACCATCGATAGAAAGATTATTGAAACTCAACGATCTACATCTTCAAAGATTATTTTTGATAGATTCAATTAATTTTCTCTTTTGCCTTTATGTCACTCAGCCAAAAGATCAATTTTTTCATTATCTATATCTATCTATATTCTATATAACCTTAAAAGTATGAACTCTTAACTTGAATGTTAAATTACTATAATATCCCAAACTTAGGTTGCGACTTTTTTGATGAGTTGTGACTTTTCCGATAAGTACTGACATTTTTCAAAGGGTTGTGATTTTTCGATAAGTTTTGACTTTTACAAAGAGTTATGGCTTTTTCAATAAGTTGTGACTTTTTCAAAGGGTTGTGACTTCTTGGAAAAGTCTTGACTTTTCAGATAAGACACAAAAAAAACACTTGTTCGTACTACCATTTGTTACTATAAATAGAGGGGCTTCCTCTTATTTTTCAAATACAATTTTTATCAATCTTCTACTCTTCTTCTTCTTGCATTTTCAAAAATTTTGTGTGATTTAATTTATTCATTCTTTAGTTATAAAGTATTATAGATGTAACAAATACCACGATAAGTTATTCGTTCTCTTTTACATTCTTTAGTTGTAATATTCTGAATTCTCATAGTTATTACATTAATTATGTCTATCTTTCATCTTTCCTTATATTAACTTTTGACCAATAATTTTTCATATAATTATACCGCTCTTATATATGTGATAACACGGATTTATTACTTCTCCTTGCATGATTCATGCTTGGTTGAATAAATTGAAATTCGTTTACAAGTATATGAACTATATATTTGTTAGGTGGAAGATAAACATGTGACTACTTATATGATTTCACAGATAGAATATATTAATTAATTTTAATTTTTAGTTTTTCCAATTAAAAAAAAATGGAAGCCTTTGTCAGTTATCTATGGACAGTCAGACAACTATCTTTGATATATGTACACAGTCAATCGACTAGTCAAATATGAGAGCCAACACACCGTCTATTATGTTATAAATGATAAAATAAAAATTAATATACAAAAAATAGTTCTAAAAATAAAATGTAGTTGTTCTTTACACTCTTCATATGACATCTAAATAGTTTAACATGGAATATACGTGCAAAGTACATCTGGTTAGATGACAACAAAAATACACAACAAAGATCATCTATAATATAATATTAGTGAGATACGACTAATTACATAATTGAACCTCATCAAATCAAAATAAATATATACATTATTGCATTTAATTAATAAAAAAATTCATTGACTATCTTTATAGGTTCGCGTGAATAAAAAATATATATGACGATACACATTGAACATTCACAAAAGAATTTGCAATATTATTTCGTCCAGAGTTGATTATTCAAATCTTCGCTTGAATAAGCAATACTATTTAGTATAACATATATTTTTTGAATTGGTAATCACGAGCAACGCACGTGTTGAAAAACTAGTTCTACAAAAAGAATAAATGTAAAACACATATGTAAGTTTGATTAAATAGTTAAAATTAACATAAAACGATGTCCCTTCAAGAATACTACATAAAACTGAAATGACATAAATAGTAACATAAAAAATTATATTCCCCTTTGAACTATTTTAAACATCTATGTGGAGGAAGCTAATCGAGTGTATGACATATACGTATGGCAAGAACAAAAATAAAGAATCTAATTTGTTTTTTTATAAACACGCAAAACTCATTTAATAACTAGTATAATCACATAAACAAGTATTGAAATAGTTTTATGATCATAGGGAAAAGAGAAATTCAAGATGTATTAGACAAAAGATGAATCGAATAAGTGATAAATATTAAAATTAGAAGAATCATTATATAGGTTAAATCTAATGAAAGGAAGATGACATATACGTATGGCAAGAACAAAAATAAAGAATCTAATTTGTTTTTTTATAAACACGCAAAACTCATTTAATAACTAGTATAATCACATAAACAAGTATTGAAATAGTTTTATGATCATAGGGAAAAGAGAAATTCAAGATGTATTAGACAAAAGATGAATCGAATAAGTGATAAATATTAAAATTAGAAGAATCATTATATAGGTTAAATCTAATGAAAGGAAAATCACATAAAATGTATTTATAGAACCAAAAGTTATAAATACAATAGATAAATTTATAGAAATGTCACCATTTTAGTCATAAGACTTAAGCAAATCAACCATTTCATTATCATTCTCTTTGAAATGATCAACTAACATCACACGTACTTCATCCATCATATCATAACAAGTAGTTGTCAATGAACTATTTCCTTCAACAATTTGAGAAGATGAGATACAAAAAATGATTTGCTATATAGAAGACTAAGTATGGAGAAACACTTCACCCTTTTGGTTGGATTTATATAGTACTTACAGTGGCCAATGAGTACATTTAAATAGTGATTTTAATCCCTATATTATATATTTGTTCCACGTTTGGTCCCTGCATAATTTGATAAAATAGAATTAACCTTCAATTAATTATGTAATTTTGATCCTTCAAACTAACAAAAATTAAAAATTTAATACAATCATTTATTTTATAAATATAAGGACTTTTCAACCAAAAATTTTAAAATTGTACAGTTACAAAAGTGATTTGAAAATATTAACCCAAGACTTCGAAACAAGAAGATGACGACGAAAAATGGACATATGGTCGTTTAAGCATTTATACTTAGTTCATATTTTTATTTTTAAAATTATTTTATTTATTTATTATGTTAACATTTTAACTTCCATTAATTTGACGAACTAAAATTATATATTTATATAAATTGAAGGCTAATGATGCATAGTTAAATTATACATGGGTCAAAACTGAAATATACGTATAACTCAAGGATCAAAATACGTATTTGTCATACAAATAATTTTTATTTGACCTATGTATTTATTGTTTTCTTTATTTAGGCAAGACAAACGTATAATTTTTTTTTTCCTTTCACGGGTTTAGTATGAAGGGAGATGTTTTCTTGACAAATATTAATTTTCACCGTGAAGTTTATTAAACACAATATCCAAGGAAATATTTTTAATTATAAGAAAAAATCCCTTTTGTACTATCCAAAATTTCAAAGATCATGGTCATGCCTATTCTAATTAACCAATAGGTAAGACAATCCTTCATCCAAAGGAAAACTAAAATGATAGGCGGAAGTAATTAAATAACACGTAATTTAAAATCATAACCCCATCTTTTAAATATAGAAAAAGAATGTGTAAAGTAACAAAACACAGCAAAAATAAGTGTCACCAATTCAAAAACTTATAATTGAATACAATCATCTCAAAATTATAATTTTTTTTGAAATAATAAATTCATGAAAGTACATATATATGAAGTATGACATCACTTTGAATGCCAAATAACTCATAAAAGCTTCGAAAGAAGTGTTGCTTTGAATTATAAACTAGGCCTACAAGTGTGAGGATAATCATAAAAAGATGCAAAAAAGTAGTATAAGTAAGATAATTATAACATCCCGCCTTAGAAAGAGCTAAATTTAGAAAGAACAAATTTGGAAAGTGCCACATTGAGAATTTGGCAAGTTATGCCTAAGTTATGAGCTTTGGGTTAACTTCAAACGACCATAATTTTCAGTAAAGGAAGATTAGGTGGCCCATAAGATATCAAATTAAAGGTCTATGAAGCCTCTTTCCAATGCCACCGAGTTTTCTAAGTTTCGAGTTCTGATGAGGGAGATATGCCTGTTTGAAATCATTTTGTCCAGTTAAAGAAATTTTACCTGAATTAGTGAGGGGTATTTTGGTCTTTTCCTTACCCCATCAGCTTAAATAGATTTTTTATTATTTTGGGGTGAAATATTATTTGGGTCAGATTTACAAATCCTAAATTATGCTTAGGATTTTAGAAGAGAGTTCAAGAAGAGAAAAGAGGAGAAAAGGAAGAACGATCGAGGTTTCTTGCAAATCGAGGATTTGTTTTCCCAAATTGAGGTATGTAAATTTTTATAGTGTTGGGTTCATTTACCCACATGCCAATCATTATTTATATATTCGAATTTCATCCATAAGATTTGGAATGTTGAGTTCTTGATAAGTTCTTCATAATTATTCTTGAAGTTTTGCTTTTGTTCTTGAATTAGGATGAGTTTGATGAGTTTTTGAGACAAACATATAAGTTTGAGGGCTGTTTTTGAGTAGATTTTCATGTACTTATGTTGAATATTTGATCTAAGTGAGTTTGGAAGAAACCATTTGATTCTAGGCGAATTATGGTCAGAAAATGAGAAAGAAAATTCGTCTGGATTTCTTGGCAGGGAGTTGGCTCGCCGCACCAGCAGTGCACCAGGAACTGCCTTCTGTAGTTTAGGGCTTGGCACCCCGCGCTACTCAGTGTGCCAGGGTCTCCTGCCACCACCCCTTCTTCCGTCGTTTGGCATGTCAGAGTTCTTTTAAAGGATACCTTCACTCCTTTCTGATTCTGACTACTCTAAACAACATCTAAGCATCGAGATATCATTCATAACCTTGAATTCATAATTAAAATTCAAGGTAGAGTAAAGAGTCAAGTCATGAGAGTCCTTTCGAGTCATTTAGAGAAGTCTTTTACAATCTTTTAAAACTTATTTTAAGACTTGGGTACTTGAGTTTGAGGATGAGAAGAGTTATGTTTTTTTTTTTGAAAATGACATATGGGAACAAAGTATTCCCAAAAGTTAATGTTTCTACATTTAAAATGAGAGGAAACACCGATTTCCAAAGGAGTTTATGAGGAGATTTGAGTACTATCTCTTTTAAGAGAAATCTTTTGAGTAATAATCTCAAAGTTGAAGATGAGGAAATGTTTTTAAACATATGAGCTATGTTATATTTTGGGAGTAGTATTGAGCATCGATATGGGGACGAGTTCAGATAACTCAAAGTCCTCATAAACCATGTAGCCAACGTAGGTTGAAAGGGTCATACTTTGAGATGATTCCGTATTGGTGTAACTTAGTGGAACCACTTAGTTGAGGAGTTATATACTCCGACAAGGTATAGGATAGTTGTGACAGCGTGAATGAGGCATTTTATCATCACATAGCTCATAGTGATGGTTGTCGATTAGAAAATATTCCAAACAGAGTTATTTTGTCTCTTTACATACAAATTGAGTTATTATTGTATTTTTAAATACATTGAGTTGTTATCTACTATTTTAAATGCTTTATATAAACTGCACTTTTATTGTTGTTTTATACTGCATTGAGTTGAGTATCGATGAGTTGAGGTTGAGTTAAGTAAAGTCAACGTGAGTATGTTTCATTATTTCCAAGTTCAAGCTTTATGTTATTTTCAGTTTTCCCCTTGCTTGCTCATACATTCAATGTACTGATATCATTTGGCTTGCATCATTACATGATGTAGATACAGGAGATCAGGATCATTAATAGGTGATTCGTAGATATCAGTTGCAGTTCCAAAATTGTTTGGTGAGCCTCCTTTTTTCTGGAGGATCCCTCATTTATGTTTTATCATTTCAATTTTGTTTTAGGATGTTGTGGGTCTTGTACTGACATTCATCTCAGTTAGTAGAGGTTTCATAGATAAACAATAGTAGTTCATAAGTCTTTTTTATTTTCAGTTGTTATTGTTCAAGGCTTGAGTTGCCACTTTGGCTAGTGAATGTTTTACATAAAATATTCTGAGTATCTATTTTGAGACATTGAGTTAAAACTTTACTTTTAAAGTTCGTTTAGTGTTGATTAAGTCTTCTGCTGAGAGATGAGTCAGGCCAAGAGTTCACTTGGGGCCACTAATGGTTCTCGAGTGCCAGTCGCATCTAGGGTGTAGGCTCGGAGCGTGACAAACTTTGTATCAGAGCACAAAGTTCAAGATTCCTAGGGTGTCTATAAAGTCGTGTCTTTAGAGTCCTAGTTATCGATGTGAAGCGCGTCATATCTATAATTAAGAGGTTGTGACATTTAAGAGCTATCCCACTCCTTTCATACTCTTTTCATGTGATAGAGTTCAACTCAATAAAGTCTCTTTATAATTCGTGCTTCTGCATATCTTTTAGATCATGCCTCAACGTAGAGCTGTCTGAGGTCGTCCTGCTAGAATAAATGTTGATCCTCAGGATCAAGGGGTACCTAATGAACCAAAAGTGTAACCCCAAGGAGAGGTCGCTAATGCTGAGTTTCGGGATGTTATCCGAATGTTGAGTGAAGTTGTGACCAACCAAGCTAGACAAGAAAAAGGGAATTGACAGGATGTGGCTGATACATCCAGAATCCATGAGTTCTTAAGCATGAATCCTCCAGACTTCACCAGTTCAAGAGTCACTTAGGATCCAAAAAACATTGTAAAATATTCATAGAAGGTTTTTGAGGTTATGCATGTTGTTGATGCTGATTGAGTGGAACTAACTGCATACCAACTGAAGGGTGTTGCTAGAGTATGGTATGACCAATGGAAGAAGAGTAGAGTTGAGGGTGCACCAATTGTGAGTTGGGCTGTGTTCGAAGAGGCCTTCATGGGGCGTTTCTTTCCCCATGAACTGAGAGATGCAAAGGTAAGAGAATTTCCTCACTCCTAAGTAGGAATCCATGAATGTACATGAGTATAGCCTTAAGTTCACTCAACTGTCCTACAATGCTATGGAGATGGTTGCTGATATGAGGAGCAGGATGAGCTTGTTTGTGTTTGGGTTGTCTCATCTATCAAGCAAAAAGGGTAAGGTTGCGATGTTGATAAAGGACATGGACATAGAAAGGCTAATGATCTATGTACAACTGGTTTAGGAAGATAAGCTAGGGTATAGAGAAGAGATTCGAAATAGGAAGGCTTAGAACACATGAAATGTGTCCGACAACAAAAGGGTAATGCAAACCGGTCATCTTTTCAATGAAAGACAAATGGACCTGCTCTATTGTTTACAAGTTCACCTGTACCAACAAACAGAGGTGAGGTCAAGAATTAGAATTCTCAAAACTTCAGAGCTGAACCTGCACAATCTCAAGGTAGTGTGGGACTCCTGCATGTGCTAAGTACGGTAGGAACCACCCAGGAGCATATTGTGATGGCTCTACTAGTTACTTCAAGTGTGGCTAGAATGGTCACTTGATGAGAGAGTGCCCAAAGAACAGGCAAGGTAATAGCAATGGGGGCAATAGATCACAATCTTCTTTAGTGGCTCCACTAGACAGAGCTGCACCTAGAGGATCTACTTTAGGGATAGGCGGAGAAGCGAACCGTTTGTATGTGATCACCAATCGTCAAGAGCAAGAGAATTCATCAAATGTTGTCACTGGTATGATCAAAGTCTTTACTTTTGATGTTTATGCTTTACTTTATCCAGGTGCGAGTCTATCTTTTGTGATCCATTTATAGCTATGAGGTTTGATATTATTCCCAAACAAATTCTTGAGCCCTTCAGTGTTTCCACACCATTTGGTGAGTCTATTTTAGCTGAGAGAGTTTATTGTGATTGTACCATTTCTATCAATCATAAGGACATCATGGTTGCCTTATTCGAGTTAGATATGGTAGAATTTGATGTCATTCTAGGTATGGACTGGCGCCATGCCTGTTATGCCTCAGTTGATTGTAGAACTTGAGTAGTTAAGTTCCAGTTTCCTAATGAGCTAGTTATCGAGTGGAGAAGTAGTTTAGCAGTGCCTAAGGGTCGTTTTATTTCATACCTTAAGGCCAGAAAGTTAGTTTCCAAGCGGTGCATCTATCACATAGTCTAAGTTAATGACTCTAGTGTTGAGACACCACCGATTAAGACAATTTTAGTTGTGAGTAAGTTTCCAGAGGTCTTTCAAAATGATCTTCCTATAGTCCTTCCTAAGAGAAAAATAGACTTCAGTATAGATATTCTTTGTAATACTCGACCTATTTCTCTTCCACCATATAGAATGGCTCCTACTGAGTTGAAAGAGTTAAAAGAAACAGTTGAAAGATCTTCTTGATAAAGGTTTCAGCTGACCAAGTGTCTCACCTTGGGGCGCTTTGGTGTTATTTATGAGGAAGAAAGATGGCTCTCTTATAATGTGTATAGATTACCGCCAATTGAATAGGGTTACTATAAAGAATAAGTATTCCCTTCCGAGGATCGATGATCTTTTCGATCAACTTCAGGGTGCCACTTGTTTTTCTCAGATAGATCATAGATCTAACTATCATCAGTTGAGAGTAAGAGAAAATGACATCCCTAAGACAACTTTCAGGACCTACTATGATCTTTATGTGTTTTTAGTCGTGTCTTTAGGTTTGACTAATGCTCCTGTAATGTTCATGGACCTTATGAACAGAGTGTTTAAGCCTTAGCTTGATATCTTTGTTATCATTTTCATTGAGGACATTTTGATTTATTCGAGGAATGACGAGGATCATGCTAATCATCTCAGAGTATTTCTCCAAACTCTAAAGGATAAGGAGTTGTATGCCAATGTAACACCTCAAAAATCTAATGAACTAAGCTAGAGCCTAACATGTAAACTATTAAACTAAATAGGGTTACCATAAAGATAAGAGTCATAAAATGACCTCCCTAAGTTAGTACTAATCTTTTAGGACCTAAACGTCAAGGCATGACCCCAAGGACCCCCCCCCCCCTTCCTAAAGGTCCTTGAGGAGGACCCAAGAGAAGGTCCCAAAAGTTGTCAAAAAAATAGCAGGACCTACGAATGGGCACCCACGAATTGTGGGTGGATCTATACCCCGTAGGTCAAGGTCGTGGGTCGAGGCTTGGCCTCCCTTGGTCCTCCCAACTCTTTGATGTAAACTATGGTTTACTAGCACGTGGCGTGACCCCAACCATGGTCCGTGGGTGGTGGTTTCATGAGTCACCCCTGATGCCTGGCTAGGTTCGGCCAAATGAGATGTAGGTTCATAAATTCCTAATTAATTAATTAAGGGTGGGGACGGTTGCTATTAGTTATTTTAGACATATATAAGTGCTTTTTAACTATTAACCAACTCTTTGACACTTCATAACTCACAAGACTCAAATTAGAAACCAACTCTCCTCTCCAAAAAAAAAAAATCTCTCTCTAGGACTCCATTGAAGAGCAAGAACAAGGTCAAGCTAGGGGTTCAAGAAACAACCTTTCTCCTCCAATTGCATGTGGAAATCAAGTTAAGGTATGAATGCTTTTCATCCTTGGGTAGCTATCACCCAAGGAGCCCCTTCAAACTATGTTTTAAGACTTCCAAAAACCTAGGGTTTTATTCCAAGTCATGGGTCTCCTTCCAATATGATTTCAATTGTTTAATTATGGTTTGTTATGGTTGATTATGATTATTTATGATTGGAATAATGAAGTATTGTTGGATTTTGATGAAAATCTCCCTTGGACCCATGATTTCCTTTTCTTCCTAAATTGTGAACTATGGCTTGATTGATGATGGGAGCTTGACAATTGATTATGTTTACATCGATTTAGTTGTTGAATCATGATATCCCTCTATCTAATATGGTAATTCTAGAAGTTTGGGTTGATCTTGATTCATAGCCTTGAAGGGTAACTTGTTAAGATTTACACATGTTGATAAAGATTGTCTATGAACTTGTGATTCACTTAGATAGTGATGATCCTATGACTATTGTGTAATTGTGGTATTGATGAAAGATCCTTCTTCCCTATACCCTTACACTTGATTATGCATGAAGTATGTATGTATGTATGTTATGATAAGCTTGCTGTGTTGATTGAAAGGATATTCTCATGAAACACTATGAATGTTATGTGAAAGGTTTACTCACATGTTGATGATTCTAAGGTTGAAAGGACATTCTCACCTAATGAATCTATGAACTATTATGATGTATGTTGGTTGAGTGCCTAGTGCATTTTCTCATGAACACGAACTTAAGTAAAGACTTAATATGACTTCTAAAGGGAATTATGCTTAGCACCGAGTGGATATGAAAATGAGATGGAAGCTCTTGCGTTAGAAAGTATGGCTTCCCAATGTAAGTTATCTCATGAGATGGAAACCTTTTACATTAGGAAGTCTGGGTTTCTAGTAGCAATCTCCATGCCCCAAAACTATGTGCCAACATAGATCTTTAGCTAGTGGATCCACCTAAACGCTATTATGTAAGTTCTACCTTAGGCAAGTAGGACATATCTTTTTGGTGTGGGAGCAAGACACCGAATTCCATGTAGCTCATATGGTCTATGTTGGTTAATGTTATTTTCCCTATATGATATGACTATGAACTATGATAAGATCATGGACTTTAATTATGATTTCTTAAGAGGTACTACTTAGTATGAGTGGGGGTATGGGACTTCACTTATGCATTGCACAAGTAGACCTTAAGAGGGGTTATGGTGAGGTTCTCTTATGTTATGAAGACTTATGGATTATGCATGTAAGATATGTATGGATGTTAAGGTTGACTTTACTTGTTACAAGTTATGAGCATGAATAACTCCTTACTTATGTATACTAGTTTTGGATGAGGCAAAAGTAAGATATGTATGTTGTTGGTGACCTAAATGTGATACTTCGCATTTGGTAGGGTTATGGGATCTTACCTTTGCATTGCACTAGTATGGTTTTGGGTTGCTTATATGTTGGTTTGACTTATGTTCCTTCATAAATGTGCATAATAGATTTTAAACTTGATAAAGTCATGATTTCAACTAAATGTCCCTTTTATGCATGTTTTAAGGATTTTTGTGCATGACGTCCATACTTAGTACATTATTTGTGCTAACCATTCTCTACATTTTCTTATAAATGTAGGTTCCGGTCGTTGAGATGTACTTATTCCTTCAAGTGAAGCTTGGGTTGACTATTCCCTAAGCTTGGTGAGTCCTCAAGATTCGAGGACAAGACATTATTCATTTTAGATTCTATTGTACTTTCTATTTTTGAGACTTTATTGATGTAAAGGGATTTGACCCTAATTGTACTCTCTATTGTATTATATGGTGATTGAGATAAGTCTATACTCTTATTTTCGTTTATGAAAAAGAAGTTGACTTCGATTGTAAAAGTTTTATATTCCGCATCATTTCTATGACTTTATGTTTATGATTATGTTAAGGGCTTGTATAAGACCCCTTCGGGGTCAAGTATGCCATGTTACGTCTAGGGGGTATCACTGGGTCGTGGCAGCCAAATTTTACAAGTGTGAGTTTTGGCTTGAGTTAGTGGCATTCTTAGGCAACATTATTTCTGGTGATGGACTTTGAGTTCACACTCAAAAAAGTAAGGCATTGCAGAACTGGCTTAGACCCACATCTTCAACTGATATAGGAATTTCTTGGATTGGCTGGTTATTATAGAAGGTTTGTTGAGGGGTTCTCATTTATTTCATACCCGTTGAATAAATTGACTCAGAAGACACCAAAGCTTCAATGGTTTGAAGCTTGTGAGAAAAAATTTCAGGAATTGAAAATGCGGTTGACTACTGCCCCAGTGTTGACCTTTCCTGAATGTACATAAGGCTTTTTTGTGTATTGTGATGCGTCCAGAGTTGGAATGGGTTGTGTATTGATGCAAAATGGCAAGGTTATAGCCTATGACTCTAGAAAACTTAAGGTTTATTAGAAGAATTACCCGACCCATAATCTAGAGTTGGCTGATATAGTTTTCTCTTTGAAAATATGTCATCACTATCTTTATGGTGTTCATGTTGATGTGTTCATCAATCAAAGGAGTCTTCAGTATGTATTCAATTAGAAAGATCTTAATCTTAGGTAGAGGAGGTGGTTAGAGTTACTCAAGGATTATGACATGAGAATTCTATATCAGCCAAGTAAAGTTAATGTTGTTGATGATGCATTGAGCAGGTTGTCTATGGTTAGTACGACCCATGTTGAGGAAGGCAAGAAAGAGTTAGCTAAAGATGTGCACAGAATTGCACGATTAGGATTCCGGTTAATGGATTCCAATGAAGGAAGAGTGGTGGTGATGAATGGGGTAGAATCATCACTAGTGTTCGAAGTGAAAGAGAAATAATATCAAGATGTTGTTTTGCTTGAATTGAAGGCAAATGTTCATAAGTAGAAAGTGATGGCTTCTGAACAAGGGGCAGATGGTGTGTTGAGCTATCAAGGTAGATTGTGTATACCCAAGGTGGATGAACTTCGATAGAGGATCATGGAGGATGCTCATAGCTCCAGAAACTCTATCCATCCTTGTTCCACAAAGATGTATCGTGACTTGAGAGAAGTCTATTGGTGGAGTATTATGAAGAGGAGTATTGCAAAGTTCATTGCTAAGTGCCCGAATTGCCAACAAGTCAGTGTAGAACACCAGAGGCTCGGTGGTATGGCTTAGAGCATAGATCTTCCAGAATGGACGTGGGAGATGATCAATATAGATTTCATTAATGGGTTACTACGGTCTCGCAGGTAGCATGATTCTATTTAGGTGAATGTAGATCAAATGACTAAATCAACCCATTTCTTACTGGTAAAAACTACCTATTTGACAGAAGATTATGCCAAGTTATATATTCAAGAGATTGTCGGACTTCATGGAGTTCCGATATCCATCATTTCAAATAGAGGTGCGTAATTCACTGCATAATTCTGGAAGTCTTTCCAGAAAAGTTTGGATTACAAGGTAAATTTGAGTACTAATTTTCATCCTCAGATTGATGGCCAAGCAGAGCGTACAATTCAGACATTAGAGGATATGTTGAGGGCACGTGTGATCAATTTTAAGGGTAATTAGGATGATCACTTACCTCTCATTGAGTTTGCTTACAACAACAGTTATGACTCTAGCATCCAAATGGCTCCCTATGAGGCTCTTTATGAGAGAAGATGTAGATCTCCTATTTGATTGTTTGAGGTTGGTGAGGCTGGGTTGATAGGACCAGACTTAGTTCATCAAGCTATTGAGAAGGTGAAGAATGTTCAAGAAAGGTTGAAAGCAGTGCATAGTTGTCAAAAATACTATACAGATATTAGGAGAAGAGACTTGAAGTTTGAGGTGGCTGATTGTGTTTACTTAAAGGTTTCACCCATGAAGGATGTTATGAGGTTTGGGAAGAAAGGGAAACTTAGTCCACGGTATATTGGCCCTTACAGGATAACCAAGAGGTGGCAATGTAGCTGATGATTTGGCGCTACCGCCAGAGTTAGCAATAGTTCGTCTGGTATATCACATTTCAATGTTGAAGAAGTGTATGGGCGATCCTTCACTTCTTATACTGACTGAAAATATTGATATTAAGGATAGTCTATCTTATGAAGAGGTACCCGTTCAGATTCTAGATCGTCCATTCGCAAGTTGAGGACTAAGGAGGTAGCATCAGTCAAGGTCTTATGGAGGAATCAGTTTGTTGAAAAAGCTACTTGGGAGGCTGAGGAGGATATGAAGAAGAGATACCCACATCTCTTTGAGTCCGGAGAAATTACAAATCAAGGTAGTTATTCTTTTCTTGGTAATTTTTATGTTGATATGTTGTGTTGATTTGCATGTTGAGTGTTTGAGCTGGGTATTAGATATTGCCACCCTTAGTCTACTTAAAGTAATCTCATTCGAGGAAGAATGTTCCCAAGGGGGACATATTGTAACATCCTGCCTCAGAAAGAGCTAAATTTAGAAAGAACAAATTTGGAAAGAGGCAAATTGAGAATTTGGCAAGTTATGCCTAAGTTGTAAGTTTTGGGTCAATTTCAACTGACCATAACTTTCAGTACGGGATGAGTTAGGTAGCTCATAAGATATCAAATGAAAGGTCTTTTAATCCTCTTTCCAATGCCACTGAGTTTGCTAAGTTTTGAGTTCGGATGAGGGAGATATGCCCGTTTGAAATCAGCTTATCCAGTTAAGGAAATTTACCCAAACTAGTGAGGGGTATTTTGGTCTTTTCCTTACTTCAACAGCTTAAAATGGTTTTAGTATTATTTTAGGGTCAAATATGATTTGGGTAAGTTTTAAAAATCCCAAATTCTGCTTAGGGCTTTAGAAGAGTGTTCAAGAAGAGAAAAGAGGAGAAAAAGAAGAACGATAGAGGTTTCTTGCGAATCAAGTATTTGTTTTGCCAAACCGAGGTACGTAAGTTCTCATAGTGTTGGATTCATTTACCCACATGCCAATCACAATTTACATATTCAAAGTTCATCCATAAGATTTGGAATGTTGAGTTCTTGATGAGTTCTTGATAAGTATTCTTGAAGAGTTGCTTTCGTTCTTGAATTAGGATGGGTTTGATGAGTTATTGAGATAAACGTACGAGTTTAAGGGTTGATTTTTATTAGATTTTCATGTACTTATGTTGGGTATTCAAATCTAAGTGAGTTGGAAGAAACCATTCGATTTTAGGCGAATAGGGGTCATAAAACGAGAAAGGGTCGCCTTCCTCCACCCCTTCTTTCATCATTTGACCCATCTAATTTATTTTAAAGGATACCTTCACTCCTTTGTAATTGTAACTACTCTAAACTACATCTAAGCAACAAGAGATCATTCATAACATAAATCATAACCTTGAATTCATAATTCAAATTCAAGGTAGAGTTAAGAGTTAAGTCTTAAGAGTTCATTTGAGTCATTTTCAGGAGTCTTTTACAATCTTTTAAAACTTGTTTTAAGACTTGGGTACTTGAGTTTGAGGATGAGGAGAGTTAAGTTTATTTTTTTTTCAAAATGATATATGTGAACTAAGTATTCCCAAGAGTAAATATTTTTACATTTAAAATGAGAGGAAACACCAATTTCCAAAGGACTTCATGAGGAGTTTTGAGTACTATCTCTTTTAAGAGAAATATTTTGAGTAGTAATCTCATAATTGGGGATGGGAAAATGTTTTTAAACATATGAGCTAAGTTATATTTTGGGAGTGGTAGTGAACACCGATATAGGGACGAGTTCAGATAACTTAAAGTCCTTATAAACTATGTAGCCAATGGGGGTAGAAAGGGTCATGCTTTTTAGATGATTCCTTATTGCTTTTTGGCATAGCTTAGTGGATCCACTTAGTTGACAAATTCTATACCCCGACAAGGTATAAGACAATTATGGCAGCGTGGAGGAGACATTGTATCATCACATAGCTCATAGTGATGGTTATCGGTTAGAGAATCTCCCAAACATAGTTATTTTGTATCTTTACATACAAATTGAGATATTATTGCATTTTTAAATACATTGAGTTGTTCTCTACTATTTGAAATTCTTTAAATAAACTACACTTTTATTATTGTTTTATATTGCATTGAGTTGAGTATCCAAGAGTTGAATAGAGTCAAGGTGAGTATGTTTCATTCTTTCCAAGTTCAAGCTTTATGTTATGTTCAGCTTTCCCTTTGCATGCTTGTATATTCAATGTACTAATGTCATTTGGCCTGCATTATTTCATGATGCAGATACATAAGATCAGGGTCATCAACAAGTGATTCGTTGATAACAGTTGCAGTTCCAAAGTTGTGAGCCTC
Source organism: Solanum bulbocastanum (assembly GCA_037074985.1). Lineage (NCBI taxonomy): Eukaryota > Viridiplantae > Streptophyta > Magnoliopsida > Solanales > Solanaceae > Solanum > Solanum bulbocastanum. Next base: position 15,656,004 of record CM073607.1, on the reverse strand, counting down.
CTTGTTTCCAGAGGATCCCTCATTTATGTTTTATCATTCAAGTTTTGTTATTAGGATGTCGTGTGTCTTGTCTCAACGTCTATCTCAGTTAGTGTACTCTTCGTAAATAGACAACTGTAGTTCATGAGTCTTTTCCATTTTTAGTTGTTAATGTTCAAGACTTGAGTTGCTAGTTTGGCTAGTAAATGTTTTACATAAATTATTCTAAGTATTTGTTTTGAGACATTGAGTTAAAACTTTATTTTTAAAGTTCTTTTAGTGCTGAGTAAGTCTTCTCCTGAGAATTAAGCCAGGCCAAGGGTTTGCTTGGGGCCAACCATGGTTCTCGAGTTCCAGTCGCGTCCAAGGTATAGGCATGGGGTGTGACAATAATATATTGTAACGATTTGTTCCCTTCATTATAGAAAATCTATCGGGGAATAATTTTGGGTCAGAAAACTTTTTGGTAGTAACTCGAAACTTCCTAGTCTAGTCCAGATTTGGTCAAAATCTGAGTCATGCGAGGTCTAGGGAAATTTGGTAATGAATGAGAGAATCAATAATGAATTTGGTCATGCTAGTATATAGCTAAGACGTTAAGAAACCCATACGACTTTACGAAATCAAATTCGGGTGAGTAGAACTCCCAAAACTAATCTTAGCGTAAGCATGTAGTTTTTGAGTGTCATGGGTTGAGTGTGTGTTGTGAAATGGGAATTTAAAACACAAATTCTGACATTCTGTCTCCACCACGGTGGGCCAGTACTGACTTAAGTCAGAATTAAACCCCTAAAACGTTATTATTCTACAATTTTCATTCTTGAGAGCTAAGAGGTGAACCGGGAAAAGTTCTTGATAGTTTTCCACCTCTTCGAGAACTAAAGGTAAGTTTTTACTCCCCTAATCCATTTTTCGATCATTAGAACTTATATTCTTGGTTAATTACTATTGCGGGAGGGTTTTTGAACTTAATTTGATGGTGGGAAAAAGCCCAAGCTACACCTTAGGGTCATGGGTTCAGTCTTAGGTTATTAAGTTTATATATTCTGGGTAAATTAGACCTTAATTATTGATTCTTGCATTGTATTAATTATTTGTAGACCTAGAACAAGCGAAAAGAATCAGGAAAGGGAAGATTTGAGTTTCCTAGGAGGATTCAAGCTTGGTTTTGAGGTAGGTGATTGTTTGCTTTCTTTTTTGTGTGATGTATGTTAGCTATTGCTTCATTGGAATGTGTGTATGTATGCGAATGTTGCACTATTGATCACATCTAATGCAAATGAGTATGAATGAATGACTGTATGTCATGAATCAACATTTAATTATATGATTTTGAGAATGTACATTGTGATTGTAATTGTTGCTTATTGAATGGACCCGGAGTTACGTTCCAACAGACTAAATGGGATTAGATGTCACGTATCGACATACATATTGGAACAGGTGTCACGTTTCGACATACTAACTTGGATCAAGTGTCATGATCTGGAACACTAACAGTTTGGGTATGGGTTCAATGAGAGGACCATCGACTTGTCATATATGCATGTTATTGAAAATAATGGTACATTGCTCCTTAAATGATAATTGATATTGTATATGCTTGATATATGCGTTTTACTATATTGTGACTTCTTTTATATGTTTCATTTACTTGAATAGCCATATGATCCTACTAGTATTATGCAGTTGTGTATTGATACAGCACTTGCTCTTTCTTTTGTTGAGTACAGGCATCTTCAGGCGGCTACTGACAAACCTCGTTTAGGAGATCAGTGATCAAATCAAATTCAAGGATGAGCCAGTTCTTCCAGACTGCTATGAGTTCAACTTTTTTTTTCGGTCCATTTTATTCGAACTTAGATTAGTACTTTAGATATTTAGTTGTTTTAGTTTTCAGGGTTGTACCCCTTTTTCTTTAGACTTATGGTTTTGTTAGAGTTTTGGTACACTGACTTTCAGTTTCTATGGAATATTTCTGCAATGTTTGATTGTCTTGTTGAATTTTCGAAGTTTATGGGAACTCCTTTTTTCATTTCTGCATTTAAACATGCTTCCATATCTTTAAATGCACAGTTGTTGGTTAAGTTGTTTAGTTTGGGTTGTAGTAATGGTTCTCCCATCGAAAGGTTAGTATGCGTGCCAATTACGATGGTCAGGGTCGTGATATACATGTACTTAGTGACTATCATAGGTTGATTTACAGAGTTAGTGTCACGACCCGAGCCTACACCCCGGATGTGGCCGTCACTCGAGATCTATTGTTGGTCCCCAAGTGAACCCTCATCCTGGCTGACTACAAGCGAAAGACTAACTCAAGCATACATAAGCATTAAATTGAAAGAAATGGTTAAAATCATTTTACTAACTCTCAAAACTAAACTGAATATACTGAGTATGAAACATATGTTTTAAATAAAATATCTGTAATTGAGAGACTCTACAAAACTGTCTATCTATAAAGCCTCTACTATATAAAGATGAGTGTAAGGGCAAGACCCACAACTCCTCAGAAAAACTACTACTAACAACTCATAAAACTTGAGTACTCCAAAAGCAAGGAGGTATCACTCATAAGCAGACGAGCGGAAGAAGTGATCTCAACAGACTCTTGTTATAGATCCTAAGAACATGTATCTCCATCATTAAAAGATGCAGGTTGAATGACATTAGTACATTGAATATACAAGTATGTAATATAGTTGAATAACAAATAGCTGAAATAAAGGACTGCAATAGATAACAATGTACTCAAGCTGAATGTAAAGAAATAGAGTTAAATCATTTGAAGCTTTACAAAATACTTTCTCATCTCTGAACTCAACATAGTAAGTGATATATAAAAACACACTATAACTCTATTGGGAGATTCTCTAACTGACAACCATCACTATGAGCTACATGATGATATAACGTCTCACCCACACTACCGAGCTATCTTATACCTTGCTCAGATGTAGGACACCTCAACTAAGTAGATCCACGAAGCTCTATTCGAAGGCACATAAGACTCATCTAAAAAGTATGATCTTGTACCCATGTTGGCATACATGGTTTATGAGAATTGTGAGTTGTCTGAACTCATCCGTATATTGATGTTCAATACTACTCCTAATAATATATACTCATTCTCAATGTTTAAAACTCTTCCTCTGGTTTGAGATAAATGTTCAAATTATCCTCTTAAATCAGGTAACTGCTCTTCAAATATCTTTGAACTCATAACTCATTTAGAAATCAAAGTTTCTCTTTTATCAATGTAAAAACTGATACCTTTGGGAATACTTAGTTCCCTTATACTCTTACACAATCCATACTTGAAAACTCTTTCTCAAAAATATATCAAAATCATATTGTGATATGATCATTGATGACTCGAGAAGTCATACTGCATAAACATTGATTGTATATCTAGATACCATACTTCTTAAACATTGATGGCATACTCGACTGTCATACTAATCATGTTTTAAAAACTCTTTCTCAAAACTCATCTTTACTTTCTCAATAACTCAGTTTAAAACT